>CM021101.1:678109812-678665363 GCA_007115665.2 Sequoiadendron giganteum | reverse complement strand
TGGCACCTAGACACACATCAATAGTAGGTTACATAGTGGTAGTCATACTAGTGCTGGGGGGTCCAAGCCATCAGGAAAGTCATCACACTATAGGTCACATAGCTCACACAGACATTCATCCGGCCATAGCCATAGGTCAGATCATGGGCACTGATCAATGTCATCAAGACAAATGGCAGAGGAGAGCCAGCCCCATGTTACCGATCCGTCAGGATCAAAGAGTTAGACTTTGGACACCACTCCCATCTAGGTTACTTTTCACGTGGTTGGTCAGCCACAACTACCTCGTAGTTCACCTCCACAGGACGGAGGAGGGACATCATAGGACTTTGTTTTTAGACACTTTCATATTTTGATACTCGAGCCTGCAAGCAACATTTATGGGATATCATATGACTCCATCCTGTGACATTATATTTTTGAGATTATATATATATGATGCAGTTTTTGATATGGCCTATATGATTCAATGTGTTATGGTGGTTTATGCTTTACTAGATGCTATGTGATGCCTTTATGATACTATGAGATGTATGGATGTTATGCTTATGTTTATGAATGTAATTATATATGTGGTTATGTATGGATGTATTGTATAATGTGATGATGATGTGATGCTTATATGTTAATGCAAATGTTATTTATGATGCCCTTATATTGATGTAAATGATAGCATTATGCAATGTGAAATATGATATTCAATTTATGCAGATGTGAAATGTGAATATGAGATGCTTGTATGATTATGTATGCAACCTTATCTTTGTGTATGTCATAGGATATTGTCAAAAAATGAGAGAAGAGAAGATGAAGATGGATGTTAGTGTGAAGAAAGACATGTTTTGTGGAAACAAAATCCTTCAAAGCTTTGTTGTAGTGCTATTCTAGTTGTTGCTCTTTAATCATCATTGGGCGAAAATGTCATGATGGCCGACAAACACTATGATATGACGTAGATCAATAGTGTGCAAGGTCAGACCATCACATACATCAATAGTCATAGACAAGGATGATCATGAATCATACAAGGAACACAATTGGCCCTAGTCATTTTGTTAGGACCAATTGTCAGAAAAACCATGCTAATCATGAGATGTTGTTGCTTCTCTAAATCTTGATGTCAGGACATCCTCGAGAAACTAGCCATATGATAGTCAAAATAGACAGGAAACCCATCATGCTAAGTCATTTCTTCTCTAAATCCTGAAATCAGGACATCCTTGAGAAACTATCAGTAAGGTGATTATAAAAGACAAGGATGATCATCATGATATGTCGAGGCTCCTATGACAGAAGGAACTAATTTCGTGATAACCATCAAAAAGACAGATAAATTTTTCCAAGTGTTTTCTAGGTGTTGTCAAATGTCGAGTGATATCAAATTTAGGAAGGAAACATCCTAAATGACATTGATATCCAGGAGATCAATTCTCGAATTTAGGAGAATCCATCAAAATTCTAGATGATGATGATGATTCTTAGGAAGGACACATCCAAAAGAATAAAGAAATGATAAGAGTTGCTTTTCAGAAGGACACATCTGAAGAAGAACCCAAAATTTTGCTAGGTTTAATTTTCTTGATATGATTTGATTACATGTCATTAATGACATGCTGAATTGACTTAAAATATTGATGAAACAAATTTGTTGATAGACCGCTTGTGTGGGATTGAGGGAATATTTTCTTGATTTGAAGATAGTTTGACATGTGTGAAAGTGTAGTGCCATGAACCCTAATGGATTGACCTAGTGTGGCCTCAGGGGGCTCATCGATTGATGACCTTGCGTACATCATGCACTCAAAGACATCGTAGTTTGACATGACCAATGACCTTGTCCAAAGGACAAAAGTTTGAATCATGATTTTATTTGGAAAAACCTAGAAAGACTAACCTAATGTCTCAGGGATTCAAAGATGAATCTTGCCTATGTAGAAAATGTGTAGAGACAACGTAGTTCAGACGTGGACAAAAGATTGACTGACGTGATTGATTGAATAGACCAGAAAAACATTGAATTTGACTCTATTTTTGGATTTTATCAAGATATTTTTAGATATTTTTTCAAGACTTTTTAGATTTTTAGGACTTTTTTAGTTTTTTATGATTTTTTCAGGACTTTTTTAGATTTTTAGGATTTTTTCAAGACTTTTTACAAATGCAGCATCATATGCGACACCCACTACTATTACACAATAAAGGTCTTGCCCCCAGGTAGATCGAGAATTACCTAAGGCCAATGATATGGAGATAGGTAGACACAAGGCAAAAGGTAAGGATATGCAAGGGATGATGTCAACCAAATGCTAACCATGGGCGGAATCGACAGGACTTAGGACGAAGGTCATGAACGTGTTAGGCTATCGTGATTATGAAAAGTGGATAAAGGTTGATGAGAGTAACAATAGATGGTGAAGCAATGAACAACTACACATGGCACCTATTTGCCAGGTTTTCACCATGGTACTTATCCAAAGTGCTTGTTTACCAAGTTTTCACTATTGGATGAATTTATTTATTTTTACTATTTTTTCCATTTTCTGAATTTTTTGGTGTCACCAAGATGCTTGTTTGCCAGGTTTTCATCAAGGGATGACTTTTTTTCTATTTTTCAATTTTTTTTGTATTTTTAGGTTTTAGCCAAGCTCTCTAATGCTATGTGTAGAACTTTCGCATATGTAAGTTGTTGATGGGTTATGTCAACTATTCTCCATCAGGTGTGGCCAACTGATAAGCTCTTGAACTGAATGTTGTAGTAATAATATAGGGACCGAGCCAATTAGCCTAAAACTTTCCAGGTTTTTCACGGTTCACCTAATTTCTTGGGTTCTGCATGAGGACTAAGTCACCAATTTCAAATTTTCTCACCATTACTCTTTTGTTATAGCTTTGGAAAAGACAATTTTGATATGCCAAAAAATGATTTAAGGCATTTTGTCATCTTTCTTGTAACATTTCTAGCTCATGTAGGCGAGACGGTCTATACTCTTCATCATCAATCATTCCTTTCAAGGAAACTCGAAGAGAAGGAATTTTGACCTCGATGGGCAATATGGCCTCAAATCTGTAAACCAGGGAAAATGGTGTGGCTCCAGTGGGGGTACGAATGTAGGTACAATAGGCCCATAAAGCGGGATTAAGTTGTAGGTGCCAATCTCAATCAGCATCGTTGACGGTCTTCTTGAGTATGTGAAGAATTGTTTTATTTGGCGCCTCAGCTTGGTCGTTACCTTGTGGGTAAATATGGGGTGGAGAAATAATGTTGGATGCAGAATCGCTCATAGAGTTCATGAACGACCTGATTTTTTAATGGAATCTCGTTATTTGTGATGATGGAGTGTAGAAAACCATACTGACAGATGATGTAATTTAGGATGAACTTGGATATTTTCTTACCGGTGATGTAAGTGAGAGGGACAACTTCAATCAACTTAGTAAACTACTCAGTGGTGGTGATTATGAATTTATGGCCATTAGAGGAGGATGGATGGATATTTCCCATGATATTGTGTGAAAGGCCATGGAGAAGTGATCGGTATCAGTTCTTGTGCAGGTGCGTGAATTAGGTCACTATGCACCTAGCGTTTTCGGCATGTTCTGACAAACTAAAGAGCATAGTTTTCTAATATCAGCCAATAGTATCCAAGTGCAGTGACTTTTTGAGCTAACATTGGACCACTCGAATGAGATCCGCATATACCCTCATGTACTTCTCATGAAGTTGTTTTTGCTTCATCAGTGTTGAGAAAGTGAAGAAGGGTGTTATCAAAGCCATGACGGTATAGGGTGTCACTGACGATGGTGTGTCTAGTGGCTTTTTGGATAAAGGACTTTCTTTGGTTATTAGAAAGGTTGCACGGTAGGTTTTGGGACTTAAGATAATCATAGATGTCTTGATACCAATGTGAACTAGGACCAATAATCTCACAAACCATTTGTGACTCTGGGATATCATATGCAAGAATCAACAATTGTTCAACTAAGAACTCAAATTATGACACATTTTTAGGGATGTCTAAGCGAGATCCAATAGTAACCATTACATCAGCTTCCTTATTTTGTGTCCTTGGGATTTGTTCAAAAGCAATCATTTTGAAATATGTTATGAAGTTATCCACCATTCATTTGTAGGGAAGCAACTTCTCATCTTTTGTTTCATAATCATCATTGACTTGGTTGATGACTAACTGAGAATCCCCGAATATGAGGAACGTTTGAATTTTCCATTTAATTGTTATCTTGAGACTTGCGACCAATGCCTTATATTCCTCAATGTTATTAGTACAAGGGAAGGTGATCCAGAATTATTTAGGAATTGAATCCCCTTTTGGTGTGATAAACAAGATACCAGCTCTTGAGCCGTGACCGGTGTGGGACCCATCAAAATATAGTTTCCATGGTAAGGCTGGTTCTACATGAAAAATAGACTCATTAGGAAAATTAGTTATCAGTGGATGAGTGGCTTAGATCGATGCATTTGCAAGTTGATTTGCTATTACTTGACCTTTTATTGCCTTGTTCTCAACATATTGTATGGCATACTTGCTCAATATCATGACCCACTTCGCCAAATGACCTGTCAATGCTGCCTGACTTAGGAGATACTTTTGTGGGTCAATCTTGGCTACCAAGTGTGTTTGGTGGCTCAGCATGTAATGTCTTATTTTATGTGTCGTAAAGAAAAATACAAGGCTTTCACATTCAATGGTTGTATATTTGAGCTTGTATCCTATCAATGTACAACTGATGTAGTATATGGCTCTTTCTTTTTCCTCATTGTCATTTTTTTCCAATAATGCCCCCAATGCATTTGTAGTAGCAGAGACATATAGGATCAACAACTTGCCTTCAATGGGTGGCATCAAGACTAGTGGTGTCAACAAATATTATTTAATTTGTTTGAAGGCTATGTGGCATTTGTCTGTCCATACAAAGGGAATACTTTTGCGTACTAGATATAGAAATGGTTGACACTTGTCTACCAATTGCATGATGAAATGACAGATGGACTACGGTCTGCCCTGAAGTCTTCTCAACTCACTGATTCCTTTTGGTGAAGGCATGTCTATAATTTCTTTTACTTTTGCAGGATCAACCTCAATGCCTCATCGCGAAACTATGTATCCCAACAGCTTGCCTAAAGTGACTCCAAAGACACATTATTTTGGGTTCAAATGAACCTTGTAATCCTCTAGCCATCTAAAAAATTCGTCCAAGACTTTGAGATGATCTTTCCGTGTCAAATATTTTTCCATTAGGTCATCCACATAATCTTCCATTAGGATATGCATCATGTCATGAAAGATTTTTGGCATAGCTCTTTGGTATGTGGTACCTATATTTTTTAAGCCAAAAGGCATGACATTCTAATAGTATGTTCCCCATGGGTGGATGAATTCCATTTTGTGATGATCCTCTATTGCAATTCAGATTTGGTTATAGCCCGAGAAACCATCCATGAGAGATAGCATCTCATACCCTGTTGTGAGATCAACAATCATGTCTATATTTGGTAATGGGAAATCATCCTTTGGGCAAGCCTTATTCAAATCTCTAAAATCCATGCAGATGCAGATTTGTCCATTTGGCTTGGTGATAGGGACAATATTGGATATCTAGTTAGCATAATCTATTGATCTTATAAATCCAACATCCAATAACTTCTTTAGTTCAGCCTTTACCAATAGTGCAATATGTGGATGCATTTTTTGCAACTTTTGTTTGACTAGGTTGATATTTGGGATTAATAGAAGGTGGTGTAGTACCAATTCTGGATCTAGCCCTGGCATGTCTGCATATGACCATGCAAAGTTGACCTTCCTTTCTGTGAATAATTGTTGGAACTTAGGTTTTTCTTCATTTGTTAATGATGTGGCTAGAAGAATCATTTTGGGATTCTCTGGTGTGGCTATGTTTACTTCGATGGTGTCTTCGATTAGCATGGCCGATTTTTCCTATGTTACAGGAAGAAAGTCTAATCCTCCATCCTTAGGTGTCTTAGAGAGGTTTTCACCTTTAGATAAATCCTTTATTTTTATTGTTTTGTTGTCAGAAGGTGCCTTGCAGTTTTCACCTAAAGACATTTTTTTTTCTTATTCTTTGCATTTTTGCAACTAGAGGATTGCATAGTCTCCCCAAAGTAAGCTACACAATCTAGGTCAATGGAAAATCCAGTTTTGTGATCACCCCATGGTATGCCTTCTCAGAGCCCCATGAATTATGCTATTTCCTCATCATTCTAAAAAATGTCCATCACTGGTGGATCTTGTTGGTCCCAGTCAGTTAGTTGTGGGTAAACAAGGGGAATCCCATCGTCAGTGTTGGTAAAAGATGGGGAAGATGTGGAAAGTGTGCAAATTGATGCCTCAAGTGTGAAGGAAAAGTTGTCAATTTCAACTTCTGTGTCAGATGTAATGGATGGACCATACTTTGATTTTGATGAGTCAAACTCAAAGTCATAATAGGGTGCAAAAGTATCAGCATTGTGATTACTGGAGGGAATTTCAGAGGTATGGATAGTGGTCTCAGATAAGTTAGGCTCATGGGTGGGCTCAAGAATGGGGTGGGATATTTCAGGTATTTCTAATAACACTTTATGTTCTTTTGGATTCCAAGGAATGCTTACCCATTCATTATTTTTAGAAAGTCGGTCAATAGGGTCAATGTTATATTCTTGTTGGAATTGTTCTTCAAACGAGAGTTGACCAAGATCCAAGAATAGTTCATCAATATCATAGTCACTTAGGGTTTTCTCAGATCCCCATTCCCATTCATTTGAGTCAGTTTTGGTAAGGGATTCTTTGCTTGTCTAGACACTTTCTGTAGTCATTACACCCTCAACTGAAAGTTGATAGGTATGTTGATCGTTACTTTCGAGTTGGTCAAACCCTAGCCCTATGTACCTTGGTTTTGTATTTATGATAATAGGTTCCCTCCTTCCATTGATGTCCTTTCCAAGACTGCTTTTGCAATCAAAACCTAGGGCCTTGCATATATCATATCCTTTTCTATAGAGATGCACTGGTAGTGGAGGCAACTCTTCTGGGTCTTTGTAGATCCAGTTAGCTATGTCAATGATGACTTCATTACCCATATTGCCCCATAGTGCGAAAACACATTTTGGTGGAACCTTGAAAGTTTTTTTGGGTTCAATTAGGAAACATGGTCTACCATAGACTTTAGGTGGCTTAGGTATTGTGGTGATACAAAAAGCCATATTCAATTTGAATTCTCCATAGCCAAGGTCCTAGATCTAAAGGTCTTTAGAAGGTCTTTACTTGGTATGGAGGCTGAGGAAGATGGTGTGGAAAAATTTGATGTAATGGATGATTTGGTCAGAGAAGATGGGTCAATATATTTGGATGAGGTGAAGCCCAAGTCTTCTCGATTGATGGGTCCCTGGTGCTCAACAGTGGCTCACAGATTGGTACAATATTGAAATGGATCAGGATCTCCTGGGATAGTGATTTTAGTACCATCAAAAGGGAATTTCAGGCATTGGTGGTATGTGGAAGGAATGGCCTTTAGAGCATGGATCCCGGGGCGACCAAGTAATATATTGTAATGTATGTCATGATGGAGGACTTGGCATGTTGTATCTATGATAATGGGTTGCACCTGGAGTGGAATTGTAATGACGCCTTTAGAAGCACATTCTTCATCATCGTATGCCTTGATGACAATGCTCTTGGTAGCATCTACACATGCATTAGAGAAGCCAAGAGCTTTAATAAATTTTAAAGAGTAGATGTTCAATCCTGCTCTGCCATCTACTAAGACTCATCTAACCTTATGTTTGTGGACAAAAATCTCAATATGAAGGGCATCATTATGAGATGGTTTGGTTGAGGAATAGTCACTATTCAAGAAGGTAATGTGATGAGGTGAATTCAGATATCTAACCATAGTTTCAAAATGGTTGACATCAATGTTGGTTAGGGCGGATGACTCTTGCAGGAATTTATCCAAGATGGCCTTATGTGTGGGTGAGATATAAAGAAATTCGAGAATGGATATTTGAGTGGGTGTTTTATTCAATTGATCAATAAGGTTGAACTCTGGTTTAGGGTTTAACTATTTGGAAGATGGACCAGGTATGGTGGTTTTAGGCTGATGTGTTGAAGGACCTAGGATAGTGACCTTGCCTTTACGCATGGTGACATTACATTCTAGGGCCTTTTTAATGGTAATAGTATTAACACACTCATCTTCATCAGCAACGTGAAGATTGTTAATAATGATACCTCTAGGATAATTGTAGGCAAGACGAACATTATTTTAGGCATGATGGATGTGATTGGCTTGATTATTGTTATTATTCATGCCAGACGATGAGGGTTTACTATGACCCTATAGTGGGATCTTGTGGATAGTATAATCTGCATTAGACACAAATGATTGACCACCTAACTCAATGGTGTGGTTCTCAATAAGGTCTTGTACCAGATTTCACAACTAATGACAAGAGGAAGTTTTATGCCCTTTGACATGGTGGTAGTCACAAAATGCACTATCATCCCACCATGATGGCTTGAACTAACTAGGGTCATACGATTTAGGTTCTTCCGGTGTTATGACTCTGTTTTGGAGAAGTTTCTTCAAGAAAATTTTGATAGGTTCACCTAGAGGGGTATATGTGCATTTTTGGAATTGTCACGGTTGACGTAGCTACCTTTGATTAGCTTGAGTAGGATTACTTTGGATAGTATTGGCAGTTGGTGTCGGTGTAGTAATAGGTGAATTTTTATATTGTACTCCTTTGATGGTGAGTACATGACTTGTTGCATTTACGGTTTTTGCATCAACCACACCGTCATTGGTAATGTGTTTGTTCTTAATCCAGTATTTGGTTTTGTCATTAGAGCTACTTGGGCTATAATTTGTGGTGGTGTTGATGGTTTTTCCATCATATTTTAATACGCCTTTGGCAATCAAGGATTTCTCAAGTTGAACACCCTTTTCAAGAAGGTCAACAAAGGTGGTGCAATAATGGACTTGTAAGCCATACCTTAGCGGTCCTAGGAGAGTTTTTACAAACATGGTGACTTTCTCCTTTTCAAGTATTTCTACCGAACATCTGCTTGCTAAGGTTCTCCATCTTTGAAAAAATGGGATAAAATTATCTCCTATGTCCTCTTGGGTAAGTCTGCATAAGGAGGCAATGTCGATATCCGTGTCAATGTTATAGGCATAATTTTTTTCCAATTCATCCCATCTTTTGATTCCTTTAGGCAATAGTGAGAACCATTCCAGTGCATGACCTGCAAGACTTCTAGAAAAAATTCTCATGAGATATGTTTGCTCATAGGCAATTTCCATGCAACTAGTGGTGAATTCTCTTATGTGTTTAATAGGGTTCATTTTGCCTTTGTATTCTAGAAAATGAGGTACCACATATCCATGAGGAAAGCGTGGCATATACAAGGTTGTGTCGAATGGATAGGGACATAAGTCATGTGACATGTAATACTTTTTGTTGGATTGTTGTAAGGTCTCCACTTGCGTCTAAAGAACAATGAGTTAGAGTGTGAGTGCTTCCACAATTGGGTTGTTGGTAGCATCACACATTTTGGTGATAGGGATGGCTTCAGTGCCCACCTATTGTGATGAGATGTATTGATTTGGAATTGGTAAGGTGGGAAAAATGAGTGTTTTAATTGTGCGGTTGTTGGAAATGAGTGTGTTGAATGAGGGATGTGCTGTTGTGTACGAACTTGAGAGGCATAAGTGGGGATATGAGATCCTGCCATGTTGGATTGAATTTCAGGACCTTGTTGATTTTGGGCATGTTGATGCCCAAATGGAGTGAAAGATTGGGTGCCTTGATTTCCTTGCCAAACAAAGAAATTATGGTTGTGAGGAATGTTGGTGTTTTGGCTCACAAGAATGTTGGTATTAACCTGTGAGGAATTAGGTTGAGTGCCCTGAATGACAACTCTTCATTTATTTCTTCCAAAAGTGAGTTGGTTTCCATAGCATTTGAAGAACCTAATAGAAGTTTTGTTGATGCACCCATGGAACTAGATGAAGTTCCAAAGAGTGTTGATCTAGTTGCACCCATTGTTTGTGAAGGAATGGTGGATGTTTTTTGGGGGATGGATTGTGATGTGGTGTTGGTTTGGGTAGATGATTCCCTAGTAGATGTTGTGTTGGTTGTGGTGGTAGTATGACCAAGGGAGGTAGAATTGATGGTGTTGATAACATTTTGTGAAGAAGCTCCCATGGAGGGATTGTGTGATGGGGAATTGGGATATGTTGCTCTAATAGTGTTAAGATCAAATCCATTTGTTAACTTATCCCCTTGGTCAAGGAGAATAGCTAGGAATCTGGAGGAGTCATTTGAGACTACTTCTTCCACAAAAGCAACAAATATTGGGTGTTAGGTAGCAGCTAATATGTCTTCTTCAAAGACTTCGCATTTGAGTCTCTACGGATGAATTGTTCAAAAAGATCTTGTGGAGAGGGTGGGATTTTCATCTCACTGAAAGGACTGACATTGGAATTTCCCATGTTATAAGAAGGATTCTTCATGTCATTAGAGAAAGAATCCATGCCAGTTGTGAAACCAAAAAATTTGGTGTCTTGTCCAAAGGAATCCATGAGTCTTTTCTTTTTCTATAATCTAGTTTCAACCATAAAATTTGTTCTCAACTTTGCGATGATGGGGGAGAATGATCTAAATATGACACTATGTTTTTGGGTTTTTTGGAATTTTAGGAATATTATGAAATGCAAATGGTGTGACACTAAAAAAAATGGAGACGCTAAATGGTATGCAACTAAAGGGAGCCTAAGATGTACTTACTATTGAGAAATCTAAGGATACGACTACTTGAGCAAACCAAGTGTTGGAAATGCTTCAGGTTTGGAAAATCAATGGACCATAAAAAGGACTAAAAGAGGACAAAGTGAAGTTTCCACACTATACTATTGAGTTGCAAATAATTCACAAAAGATGTGACTAAATGACAAAGGGTGATTGGGTCTAATGATAACCTACTATTGAATGCAAATTTTTAACAATGGGTGCTAAGAGTCTACTCCGAAAATATGCAAAGATAAGTGTCTAAGGAGATGGTAGAGTTAATAATGAAAATAATGGAATGGAAATGGAACCCTATTGTGATCCTAAAAAAAAATGGTATCTATAATGAAATTTTTAAGGGAAGTTGAGCAATTCAGTGTTTGGTTTAAACAGTAATAGTCAAAGAAGACTTGATGTAATTCTTGAAAAGACAAGTTTTGGATTTCAATTTTGATAGTGAGAATATGGTTATGAAATTTTTGCAAATGTGTCACAACGAATACAGCACAACAAAGCAAATGTGGCTCAAAATGGCGAATGCAGTTCTGGAACTAGCGAATGTGACTCAGGATAGCAAATGCAGTTTGGAATTGGCGAATGTAGCTTGGAAAGGTGAATGCAATGCAAAATGTTTCAAATGTGGCTCATCAAAGCGATTGTGGCTCAGGATGCTTCAACTATGACTCACCAGAGTGATTGTTGCTCAAAATATGACAAATGCGGTGTGACATAGTGTTTACGTCGCAGGAAGCAATTTTTTGGAAAAAAAAAAATTCTTGTTTACCAATTTTGACTCTAATTTTATCAAGTTTAATGTTCAGTGGTGAAATTTTTCTGAAAACAATTTGGAAAACACTTGGTGTTGTAAAAATTGAAATTCAACCACATAAAGACATAAAAATATCCTAGGGCTGCAAGGACAATATTCTTATGGATCCCGCGAACCACATATCCTTAACGAATGAATCTAGAAGCTTGGCCCCACAAGATCCCCCTTATAGTGCACTCACTTCTCAAGGAAACCAAGCTTCCAACCTCCATGAAACTCCCATGGAAGATTGATCATTTCTACAAAGAACTGTGCAGGTGCGGGTGCCTTTGCAACGATTGTTGCTACACCAAAAAATAGAAAGATTTTGGTATTCTACAACAAAGGATTTAATTCGGGCACCCATTCAGAAGGCCACGCGAGAGGCATTATCATCCTAGTCTATAGAGGTTAGGATCTGTAGGTTTCAACGCACTACAAGGGTACTAGGGAGTCAATTATTGGTCCACAGGAAGTTCTGTAATGCTAAGCTTTCCTTAACATTCAAATTTATATACCGGTTGGGCATCACTTGGCTTTAACGTGTTCTCGGTTTGAGTCACTTTGGGGTGAGTAATTTTTCCCACCAAAGCAGGCCTAAGATCTAAGGTTAACAAAAGAGAACCAAAATATTCATAGTTCAATCGATCTTTGTTTAAAAACAAAGAGAGAGCACATGAATATTTCAGATCACACTCGCATGGTGTTCTTTTTAAACCAAAAATAAAATGTGTACAAACAAAGAATGCTCAAGGTTCATTTCATCCATTTGTAGTGTTTGTCAAGAAAATGGGTTAATTTTAACCATTTGTAGTATTTTTTATCTAAGAGTTAATTTTAAACCTAATGAAAAACAAAGTTTGTTGTTCTTTTTAACCAATATGCATTTGCATGTCTGTTCTTTTTAACCAATGCATGTAAAATGTAAGTTGTTTGAAATAAATAACAAAGAAAATTAATTAAATATAGCTAGACACATGTTGTCACAAAAAAATTAGTAACACAAGAAATCTCTAACCTAGAAACAAAAAAGAGAAAATAACTAAAACCGAAAGAAAAACGTTACCAGTCTTTTGTGTCGCAGGAGGTCAAATGCGGTGCAACAGGTCGATTGTGTCGCTCGGGAGATCAAATGCGTTGCGAAAGGTCAAATGTGTTGCTTGCGAGATCAAATGCATTGTGATAGGTTGAATGTGTCGCTTTCAATCTCAAATGCTGCACATCAAAGAGTTTGTGTCATGGCGGCTAACAGTCGCATCGTTTCATACTCTTGTACCTGCAAGAGAAAAAATGAAGTCGTACGAGAACCTGCAAAAACATGTTAAGGGGCTGGGTTCACCAATGTAATGATGGATATTTTCTACAAGGAAAAACTAGGTTAATAACACATGCATATTAAATTAAAATCTAACAAACAATTGAATGCAATAGGAGAAATAAAAAATAAAATGAATGAAACTAGAAAAATCTCACCCATTTCTCTCCTCCATGACTAATTTCCATTGTACCTTCTTAGATTTTTGTGATGAAGAATATGCCCTCAGATTTGATAAGAAAATTCTATATGCCTAATCCTAAACAATGCTTTGAAGGATTTATTTAAGTTATTGTTGCACAAGAAAACTAATTATAAAATGCAAGTAGCTAAAATGACAAATAAGTATGCAAGAAAATAATAATAAGATAAATTCCAATATTAAGAGATATTCAAGAGGTGTTGAAAATGAGGACAAGATTTCCATTTTATAGAAAATGCAATCTTGAATGGATAAATGAGATTAAAGATTGAGAAATGTCCTAGAATCAATGGTTAAGATTCAAAATGGTAACTCTCAATTAGGGTTAGGGTAAGAATCCCCAAATGTGTGCACAAGATTTAATTTAGGAAATTAAATCAATGATGGAAAATTAAGGTGACATTGAGATGAAATTAGTAGAAGTTAGAAGATAAGAATATGAGATTTTAGAAAATCAGTAATTTTAGAAATTACTTGATTTGTAGAAGAAAATTTCTATTTTGAATTAAATTAATTCAAAATATGGATTTTGTGAGATGATAAGTAATTGATTTTTAAAATTAATTACTAAAAGAAGAATCAGTTAACTATGTGAGACATTTTTAAATAAATTGTTTTATTTAAAAAGAGAGAAGTGTCACATAAAGAAATTAAATAATTAGGAATAATTATTTAATTTAGAAGACGTAGTTAATTAATTAAATAAATTAACAAATCTATTTAATTAGAAGAGGATTTAGAGATTAGTGACATATTGAATAAATATATTAAAATATATTTATTTAATAATCAAGAGGACATTAATGATAAAGACTAATTAAATAAATGAGACTTTATTTAATTATGAGACGACTTTGATAATTAGTGACACATTAAATAAATAAATAAGATTTATTTATTTAATAATCATGAAGAATAGAAGATCGTGAATTAATTAAATAATTATGCATTATTCAATTAATAGTTGAAGGTGGGTTAGCAACATAATTAAAATATCATAATTATGCTAGGACGAAAGGTGGTAAAAAATTGCTTGCAGGCCTTGGTCATTTTTATGTGTCTATAGTACCCCTATGGTTATTGATTGCAAGATAAGTAAGAATGATGAATCTCTTGAGGCTGATTAGAGAAAGTATAGATCAATGATTGAAGGATTGCTATATCAAATTTCTACTAGATTGGATATCATGCATGTAGTTTATCTTGTGGCTAGATTTCAAGAAGATCCTAGAGAATCATATATTGCAATAGTGAAGAGGATATTTAGATACTTGAAGGGCACTCTGGAACATGGTTTTTGGTATGCGAAGGATACTAATTTCTCTCTAAATTATTATACAAATGAATATTAGTAAGGTTGTGTCGATGATAGGAAAACTAAAAGTGGTAGTGCATTCTTTCTTTGATGTATATTGGTGTCTTAGGTAAGCAAGAAGCAATATTTATTATCTTTATCTACTTTAGAATTTTGTTTCACACAACTGTTATGGATGAGGAAAACTTTGAAGGATATCAGAGTTGTATATGATGAACCTATTTCTATATTTTGTGACAATACATGTGCTATTAATATTTCAAAGAATTTGGTGATGCACACAAGGACAAAAGACATCTCAAATTGGTATCACTTTTTGATAGAGAAATTCTCATGGAATGAAGTGAAGCTTGAATGTGTGCCTACAAAGGATCAAGTTGTTTATATATTCACTAAGGCTCTTCCTTAGGACACTTTGAGTATCTCTGAGAGAAGTTAGGGGTTATTACCCCTCTTTCTTTGAACTAGATGGAGAAGGATGTGCATCAATCCAGTGGATTTCATGATTCATTCTTTGTTTTGGACTGATGTTGAAGGCTACCTCTTAGGGGGAGTAGGTAGTGTAATTGTTGGTTGTTGTAATCAAGGGGAGTAAGTATTGGTTGGTGTTGTCCTTTGTTAGATGTGTCAAAGGATAGTACAATGGTTGTTGTTTGATATAGTTTTTTGTGTTATCCTAAGGAGGAGTATGCAAAGTAGTAAAAGAAAAGATTATTGCAGAGAATATGTTGTCCCTTACAGGTATTTCCCTTTGGGAGAGGGAAAGTATGTTTGAGGAGAAAGGGGGAAAGAAATGTAAATGCATTTCCATTTTCCATTGATGTCAAAGGGGGAGAGAGGAAGAAATGTGAGAAATGATTAGTTGAGAATGTAAAAGAGACATAGAAAATTGGTATGAAGTTGTATGTTGTTTATCATAGCTATTTGTTATTTATTATGGTTTTTCACATCATGTGTTTCCATCAATAACAAAGGGGATGATTGTTGCAAGTTTGAGTAGTTGGTGTCATCATTGATGTCAACAGGCTTATGTTTGTTTTTTCATTGATGTCTATGATAAGGTTGTCTATGGTGATGCTTTGATTAGTTTCATTATGTTGTCATAATTAGTAAGTTCTACTAGTGTCAACCTCTCGTGTTGCTTTCACAAGCCTCTATTTATGGATGCATAGTTGAGTTCTAGTGTTCCAGCTAGTTTAATAGTGACAAGGAAGTGTTGAAGATGATGAGTATGTGTCTCTAGTGCTTGGTTTCTAGGTGCTTTTGAGAAAATTTGAATAAAAGAGGAAACCATTTGTTGTATAGGTTTTTTCGCATATGGAGTGGTGTTTTTGTTTTGATCCACATTTATTCCATGTTGAAGATCTTTTGGTGTGGTTCATATATAGTGGTCACCATAATTTCTTGGTCTGGATTATTGTGTAGAGAGATTTGTGTTCACCAGTGTGTGAACTGTGTTATAGTAGTTTCTGGGAGAAATGGTTTTTCTCTCCATTTCTCCATAGTTTCTTTTAGTCTTATAGTTATAGAAGTGTGCTTATAAGGTTCATATCTACCTTCTCTTGATTGTGTTCATGTTTTGGTCCTTTGTAAGTTAATTTCTTGAGTTGCAGTGTGTGGAAGATTATCTGGGTGAATAGGGTAAATTTTTTATTTAGATGGAAGTTGTTGTGAAGGAAATTGTTAGATTGTAGGTTTTTTTTGGAATATTCCAGATGTTGTTCAAGTGATGTATGTTTTTTTTGAGTCATCTTTAGATCAAAGTAAGTGTGTACTTAAATGTTTGATGGTGTTTACACTTATTATGGATTTTTTTTGACAATTGTGGAAGTGTGGCATGTCACGTGAGTATATTTAGGTCCAATTTAAGGTGTGATGTGGTTTTCCTTCATTCCTTTCCACTACAGGAATATTTTGGTGCTGAATTAATTTGTACTTGTGTTGTTGAGGTGCATAGCCAACTTTGGAGAATATTTTCAAGGTTGAAGAAGATATAAATTAGTGTTGTGGTGATAGAGGATTCATTTGTAGTCTATGTGATATGAATTGTAGATTTGTGAAGTGAAGTGCAATCTTTAATGAGTTAGACTACTAGAAGTAGTGAGAAAAATGTGTCTAAAATATTTAGAAAGGTTGCAAATGTGTTGTTAATGTTGTGGTGGAATTCTCTATTGTATTGAGATGGATTTCTCAATGTAACATTCATCTTTCTTATTTTTTGTAATCTAGCAGTGAGCCCTTCTTTCTTTTGGGAAGTGAGCCCTCTAACAGTGATCCATTTGTATTCAGTGTTGCAATTACTCTATATTGTGAGATAATCCTCATCATGGTTTTTCCCTTCATGGGTTTTCCATGTAAATCTAGTGTTCTATTATGCATGTGGTGTTGATGTGTTCTAGTATCTATTATTTTATTTCATACTAGATCATTTTCATATATTAATGGTTAATTAAGTTGATGTGGATATAAATTTTTATGAGGGATTTGATATTTTAATGTAAAACTAATTCAACCGCCCTCTCATTTGTCTTATGCATTCAACACCAAGGACTATGTTGCAAAGTGAAATGGAAAAATATGGTGTATACTCTAGGACTTGACTCTAGGGTTTATGAAACTTTTTTGTATTTCATTTAGAGGGGTTTGTTGTAGTAGGGGTTTGATGAATTTGGATAAGGTATAAGAAGAACTTGCAATTTGAAAGGTGAGTCAACTTGCCCTTAACCAAATTTGGAAGGAAAGTGGAAATAAAATGCAATGAAATGACTAGGATAATGATTCAATTAGTTGTTCTAATACAAAAAAAAGTAAATATGGAATATCATAGAGAAATTTAGACTTCAAAAATATATTGAGAAGCATATTCTCCACTTGTGATATGAATTTGAAGCTTATGTTTAAGGGCCTAGTCACCCTGGGTGACTAGGTCCTAATAGAGGAATCTCAGATCTAATTTCACAATCCTCTAATGAAAGATTAGACCCTTCTATTTCCACTTGCCACATTGTCAAATCACTATCAGATATTTTTGTAACTGAGTTTATGTTTGTTTTCAAGGTATAGGGTTTAATTATTATAATGAATAATTGACCTTCAATCTTCTCCCAATCTTCTTCATATATAAAACCTACACATTCAAAGAGAAGAGAAAGGTCGTGCCATTTAGGGTCTTGCCTTAGTCAAATCCCATGTTACTGTTTCCACTTCCATAATGGAAATATTAATTATAATGATAAAGTCAAATGATAAAGGAATGATGAGTAGAAAATGGACTGTAATGCACCACCCAAAATGGCTTCCTTGAAGGATTGAAGTCATACAAGATCTTCTCAAGGCTTGATTATTGTTGTCTTGATTTTCTTGAATACCTACAAGGGTTAGATCTCACAAACAATATGATAACATAAACATGAACAAACTCACATACACTTTGACATAAATATTTGATCTTGAATTTCTGCAATAAATATTCATATGATAGTTCTTGACTTGCTTGATAATACTCTTTGTTACCATAGTGTTTGTCATCCCTTCAAAACTTGTCTTCTACCCATATTTTTTCTAAGTTCTATGTTGGCGGCATTTCAGTCAGTTATCATAACCATATCAGTCATTGCTCAAGTTCTCCTAACCTTTCCCTTGTCCACCATGATAATCAACTTCCAACATTATAATGTATTCTCTTGTGTCAGTGTTTATTGAAGTTCTCTAAAAAAATTTAAGTCTCACTTTAGTGAGTGCATAAGTCATTTTGATATTTATTTGAGTTTATGTAACTTTTTCGGTCTTTGACTAAGTTAGAAAAAATCTCTTTTACCACTTCAAGGGAAATGAAGGTTTTGAAGATATTATAAAGTTCCTATTGAAGGGTTAGTTGTATTTCACATTGGTTATAAAAATCATGATGACCTCCTATAGGGTTATATTCAAACTACTCATTCTACTGATCAAGTGGTCATTTCCATTCAAATTTTCAAAAGTGAACATAGTGAAGTGATGTTGTGAAAGGTTACACATGCCAACATGACAAAGGGGTGTCATTAATTTCTCATCTACTTAGACATTTATTGTGGAGGATTAAAAGGGAATTCAAGCTAGTAAGAGGAGTGTTTTTCAATTGTGACACTAGAAGATACAAAGGAGGAGGATCACACTAGCACATATATTGATTTTTGAATTTTGAAGTTGTTTAAGGTATTCCTCTCCCTAATTGTTTTAGTAGCTGTTTATAACTACAATTTAGATTGAAATATTTTCAAAAGTTCAAACCAATAGGTGTAATTATACACAAACCATAGGGTTTTAGATGCAATGAGGTATAAATATCACAGTTATGAGTACATTTTTGGTCTCCTACACTATGCCAGAAATAGGGGATACCTAATTAGGGAAAGTAAATATGGATGAATTCAAAGAGAAGGAAAACAAAATAAATCCCCTTCCCATCACATGACAAGTAGCTTCAAGTGGATTGATCAAAGTAGGTGCATTTCTCGTAGAAATTTAGTGCCCAAATTTAGTTATTGAATTCATTAGACATTATGACTCTCAGAGTTGGGAAATTAAGACTAAAGAAAATAGGATGGTAGTTAAAATACACAGAACTACTTTTCCCTCATGTTTAAAGATTCTAGAAAGGGAAAAATTCTTGGCCCTTGACTTTACCAATTCACAGATTGAATTTTCAACTAAGAAGAGTATCTACTGTAATGAAATTGCAAATAATTGGCTAGCTAAACCTAGGAGAGGTAAATCCCAGTTGCTAAGGAATTTACATAGTAATTATTTTTTTGATGAAATTTTGGATACTTCTATATTGTTGCACAAGTTGAGAGGGAACCAAGAGGCACTTGAATTTCAAAATTGGATGTATTTCTTCATCCAAATTGTACTTGAGGGGGACCAATTTTTGGATTGGATGCATCTAATTAGTGACCAGATGCATGATTTGTTCATTTTCTTTGCAATCAATAGATCCTTTCACATGTCTTAATATTTGATCTACACCATCGCCAGTACTAGGCCCTAGCCAAGTTTGAGATAAAGAGCCTTTCCCTGTGATGAGGTGCCAATCTTTAGGTATTATGACAAGCTACAACTAGGTAAGAGTTTCCTTCATCAAAAAATGATTTTGATTCCTTTACCATGATAATGACTAGGAAAATGAAAGGGGAGGTTGAAATGAGGCTAACTATAGAAGTTATACATTTTTTTAATACATATGAATGTCACTTTATTCAATTCTAGAGGTTCTCTTACATTTGTGTCAGTGGATTTAGTAGCTTTCCTTTGAAACTTCCAAGAAATGGACAAGATAAGTTTTTGATGATTGAAGTTTGCAGACAACTCATCAAAGTAAATAAAAAATATTATAAATACAAGAGGTTGATTGTTTAGTTTCCTATGGGGTTTGGTTATTTCACTTGCAAATCTATGTCAGATGCCCTAAATATTGAAAGGGAGTTAACTAGATATACTCTATGATTTTATAATGAATGTTTTCCCTCTGATAGTAAAGATTATATGAAAAATAATTTAAAAATAGGTCCAGGTTTCCATCACATACCTAATTTATAAGATTACTAGGTTGATTGTTTTGATGAATTTGAGGTCAGAAGAAGAGGTTGGGTGAGACTATCTTTAAGATAGATAATAAAATTTGGTTTGGAATGGGATGTTCAAGGCATTGACAATGATGGATCAATTTTTTTGGATCCAATCTTCAAAGAACATATATCTACTCAACCCATTACTACCATAGATTGTAGTATCAAGGAAATTGAAACAAATGAGGTGAAAAATAGAGGTGTTCAAAAGATGACAGAGGAATGGGTCGCTAAAAATAAAATAGAGTAGTCACACCCTCAAACTAGGTCACAAGATACTCAACCTACAAGTGGAAGTAACCAACCCCATATAATATCAATGACTTTAGGGTCATCTTCAAACTAGATGTTGTCAAGATTTCAAGGTGGTGGTGATGATGAGCCTGCTAAGAAGAATTTGTTCAAAGAAACTTGTGCAGAGAATGTTCCTGATCTGACTCAATTGGTTAAAGATTAAGAGGTTGTTGTGGGGGAAAAAGAATTAGGTAATATTTCCATCAATACCTCTTCCTCATCTTTTAGGTCATCTCCTATCAAATTATTGAATGAAACTTTGAGAACTGGGCCCACTCCAACTTTATCACTAGAGGATGTGCAAAATTTCACCCCTTTGATAAAGATAAATTTGTTTGATTCTTTTAGTTCTAAGGCCATTGCTATTCCTTAAACCTCGACATGGTTTGAGAATACATTATCCAAGAAAAGAAAGGTAATACAATTAGACCTCCCAAAGAAAGATATAGTGTGTCAGCTACTCTAGAGGACCCCTAAATAGAAGAGATTGAATACTACCTCCAGATTGATGGAAGATAATAGTAAAATAAATTTATGTCTAAAAGTTGCTTACCCTACTGCACAAATGAAGTCACCCAAGAAATTGTAAGTGATTTTGATGTTGTCAGGATAAACTTGGGTCCTTGCACAAGAGATGGAGATGTCCACAATTTCTAGGTGTTAGCAACAAGGTTAGTTGAGCGAACTAACAAGGAAAATAAAAGAAAAGATAAATTGAAAAATCAACTTAGGGTCCTAACTGAATGCTTGAATTCAATCCTTGATTTTAACCCTCAACCAATATCTCAAGTTTAATCTTCCTTTGATCCAATATCAATGGTGGGAAAGGAGGAAATAAGAAAAATGAAAAGTTTTGAAGTGTTTGGAAAAACCATAGAATAATGGAGCAACGACATAGTAAACAAAGGTAATCAAATCATCTCAAAATTGCTAAGGATTTATTAGAGAGCATATATTTTGAAAAGTAAAATGGAAAAAGCTATTGCCTGTGTTGAGAAATAAGAATCATTATGGAATCCATGCATAAATGAAATCAAATAAATATTGATTATGGGAATGGAGAGACTAAATAATGAGAAAATCATTCCCAATGTTACTGATGGTCATGACATGATTTGGAATAAAAGTGTGAAACGGAAACTCCAAGTTGCAAAGCAAGGTTTATAGGATCTTAACAAGATGTTGACTTAAAGCAATGCAATCTTAGGAGAATTTCATAATAATATTGCTATACTCAGTTTACAACCTAACTAGGAAGGAGGTGGTAGTAATGAAGATGTTGGAGTCTTAAGGGAAAAAATTAAGAAGATAATTGATGGTATCCCTAACTATGGTTTTTTCCTACAAGATTAAGGTTAGCAAATCATATGCAAATATATAAACCCACAATATATAATAGAATGCAAAGGAATAAATAAAGTGAATGAAACGATTGCACCCAAGTCCTTCATCCTCCATGGCTGACTTCCATTACACCTTCTAGCTTGCTGAAATATGAAATGTTGCCCTCAGATTTTTGATGAGCAAACCTAAACTATGAACTAGCCCTAAGAAAGTTTTGAAGGATTTAAGAATCTAGTGCAAGAGAATTCCTACATACAATTACTAAATGAAAAACTAAAATGCTCAATTCACAAGAATGCAAGAAGTATTTCAAGATTGCTAAGAGATTTTGAGAATTCCTAGATGATCAAATGAGGAAAAAAATTGGCATTTTATAGAAAATACAATTTTGGATGGATGAATGAGATCAAAGATTGAGAAGTGCCCTAGAATCTTTGGTCAAGATTCAAAATAATAACCCCTTAATTAGGGTTAGGGAAACTTTAGGGTGAAATTCAAATTGAGTGGACAAGATTTAATTTAAGAAATTAAATCAAGGAAAGAGAATAATTGTGAGAGTGAGATGAGAATTAGTAAGTGGAAAAGGATGAGTTAGAAAATCAAGTTATTTTAGAAATTACTTAATTTGTGGAGAGAAATGCTATTTTGAAACTAATATTTTAAATTAATTCCAAAATGGTGAATTCATGTGACGGTAAATAATTATTATTTTATTTACTTGAGGAGAGAGAAATTTAAATAAATGATTTGAAATGAATTGTGAGAGACAATTAAATAACTAATCTAAATTATTTAATTGTGGAGGAAATAGATTAATAATTCAATAAATTATGGGGGATTTATTTAATTATGAGAAGACTTTAATATTAGAGACATATTTAAATAGAATTAATTTATTTAAATAATCAAGAGGGAACAATGTATTAAATAAATTTAATAATTTATTTAATTTAAAGAGGACTTCAGACATTAGTGACATATTTAAATTAAAATAATTTATTTAAATAATCAAGAAGAATAAGAGAGATGAATTAATTAAATAATTAGTCATTATTTAATTAATAAAACTTTGAATTTAGTCAGAGTGACATAATTAAATTATGCATAGAGGAATTGATGGGAAAATTAAGTTCGTAGGCCTAGGTCAATTTTAAGTGTCTACATTTTGCCCCTCTTTGTGATAATGAAGTTTATCACGTTATGGCAAAGAAAACAAGTAAAAATATGCCCCAACAAAGGTGTGGAGTGCCTATGCCCCCTTGGGAATTTTTTTGAATTTTGGCTCGGGGTCAAAAAATTTTGGAAAGTGTCCCAATAAGCTAAATGAATGCCCAAAAAACCCACGATGCAATCGGTTTTGAAAATAGAGGATGTTAAGCTAGCTAAAATGCTAGTCAAATTCGGTCAAATGAGCCTCTAGTACAAACCCATTAGGTCAAACCCTAATTTTCAACCTATAAATAAGTTGAAAAATCCAAACCAAGTGTCATATTCACAATTGATATTAAGAAATTTTCAGAAAGAAGAGCACGATGATAAGATGGTGATTCTCATGATAGAACACTATGGCTACCACATGAGGACTTTCCGAAAATCCGAGGGTGTAGAGGCACTAGTAAGTACCCCTTCCCAACTTTTAATTTCTTGATTTTCACGCATTTAATATAGGCTAGGGGTAAAAAACAAATGCGTTGCGACACAAATGCCATTGTGTAAGCCAAAAATTCCTTCACATTCAACACATTTGATTCCATCGTGACACATGTGCAATGGGTAGGTAGGTTTAGGTTTAAAATCATGGAATTGATAGGGCAAAGAACACAAGTGTGAATATGCAATGCAAGTGTTGTAACAAGTGACACAAATATAATAATGTGATGCAACCGCCATGACAAATGACACAATTGTTCTAACATGACTCAATTTCCATATAGAAAGACATAATCATAGTAAAGGTTCACAATTGCTAGCTGAAATGACGCAACTGCTATAGTGTGATACAACAGCGAAATGCAAAGCCGCATGACTTAGTGCAATGCAATTATAGTCAACGTGATGCAATTGCAATTGACAAAGGTTGACTAGCGTTGACTTAGTGTAGACTCTTTTTTTAGATGCATTTTTTATTTCTCAGATACTAATAATGTAGTAAAATGCTAATCCATGTGTGCTAACCTTTGTTTCTGCATGTGCAGAAATGATTAGTGCCTATATACACACGCGAGTTCAGACTTGCGACATATTCTTTCAGAGATCGGTTGAGCAACTGAGAGAGGTAGGGGTTGACGAGACTAAGCTTATATTATGTCACCTACATGCCCATTATTCATGCAAATAGGGGATTACTAACAACACTCTACGAGAAATGGCACTCTGAGACATGTTCTTTCCACCTAGCCATGGGAGAGGCCACTGTTACCCTAGAGGATGTCTATTAGATTTTGTGCATCCCAATTAGCAGGGAGAGAGTAGTGTATGATCCCCACAAGGGGTGATAGGCCTGGGAGAGATGTATGATGACGTGGATGGTACCAGTCTAGGTATACACAAATATGAGATCGGGTGGGACTTTGTGGCTAACCATTATCCATGATGGGATGTCATGCTTATGACATTGATTGTCAGGATCCTGATTCCAGATCTTCATGGACATGGATTTCCCATAGGATGGGGGGATGTACTTGTCTGGATGCGTGCTTAGAGGATAGTGTTTGCTTGGTGTCCTTACTTGTTATGCATGCTTTACCACCAGCTACATGAGCTTGTGTACCAAGAGGGACAAAGCATTAGTTTTGGTACTTATGATCTGGGTATGGGAGCACATTCCCATTTTTCACCCACCAATATAGATTCAGTAGCTAGGCAACGGTATGCCCTATATTTACTTATATGTTGGTTCAGTTAGCCAGACATGTGTGGGAGATACCAAGTATTGACAACATCGAATTAACACCTTGGTGAGTTTTGGCTGGAGGCCTTACAAAGATTGTTCTCAGTGGTGAGATGAGGATGGCCATCTTTCTTTAAGCTGGTTCAGACACTTGATTGGCCACATAGTTCAGAGTCAGTGGATCATAGAGATGTACCTACCCCAATGTGTACTTTGGCAATTTGGTGAGTAGCACGGTGTACCTATGGGGGTGACTAAGTATACACGATCATCCAAAGAGACCGTATGGGTGCCACCTATAGCAATGGTAGTGGTCGAGCAATAGATTGATAGTTTGGTCATATAGTAGTGGGGGTGGAGGGGAGGTCCAGCAGATGTAGGGATGCTGGCTGAATATGATGCCTGGTGGCAGGTTCATAGGCCCATCCCTTTGATAGACCTAGATGTTTTGGCACTTATTGATCATAGATCACTCATTCCATGGGCATGAAGGGGAGATCGGGGAGGAAAATATGGAGGGAGAGATGGTGGTTAGGGTGATGGAGGGAGAGGTGGGGCAGATGATGGGGGTGGTGGGGGTGGAGATGATGGTGGTGACGACTGTTGTGGTAGGAGGAGGAGGGGTGATGAAGGGTAGAGTCAACCTCAAAGAGTCAGATAACAAGTGGGTGGTGCACCATTGTCACCCATTAGGGAGGAGGGTGAGGAGGGAGAGCAGCCAAAGAGGTAGGAGGCAGAGGCCATAGGAGAGGAGGAGGTGGAGGTTAGAGGGGATGAGGAGGTTAGAGGATCATAGGCGAAGGTTAGAGGGGAGGGAGAGCAGTTGGGAGAGGAGGATATCTTTGCTGAGCACCATCCTCTTGATATTGATTTGGAGGAGGTACGAGGAGAGGAGGAGAGGGAGGAGGAGGAGGGGGAGGATGAAGCTAAGAGGAGGTTACATGAGTGGATGGTAGAGGGTGAGGAGGAGGGGGATATACTACCCACTTTTCTGGTGGATGCGACTATGGACCAGAGGGATGCAGACCTTCAGAGCAGATTGGATGCAACCTTGTCTCAGAATAAGGCCCTAGCAATGGAGTTGGAGGATGTGAGGGTGGAGAGAGATTAGGCTATCATCAGGTAGCAGGAGGCTAAGACTCAAATGCGAGATTTTGAAAAGTTGTGTACAGGACCATCAAGGGACATGGCCAGAATGAGAGAGAGAAGGGGACATTATAGATTATTATATGAGTAGTCCATACCACTAGAGACACAGGAGCCCAATTTATCTAGATCTTATAGCAGGATAGGTAGTGGTACCCAGACCCATAGCAATAGTAGATCACAGAGCAATAGCCAAACTAGTATTGGCGGGTCCACTTCATCTGGTCATTCATTAGGGCATAGGTCTCACAACTCCCACAAACACTCATCCAGTCATAGCCATAAGTCAGGGCATGGTCACAAATCAGTGTCATCAGGACACCTGATAGAGCAGAGTTAGCCTCCCACCCTTGACCCTTCATGATCTCAGAGTCAAGATCCAGCCACCATGCCCATTTAGGTTACCTTTCATGTGATGAGTTAGCATCAGCCACCCCATGGGTCACCTCCATGGGACGGAGAGGGCTTGACATAGGATTTTTAGCTTGTTATTTCTATGAGACATTGTATATTTTGAAATTCGAGCCTACGAGCTCCATTTTTGGGATATCCTATGATTTTATCCTGTGACATGATATTCTTTTTGAGGCTATACATATGAGATTATTTTGGATGTAGACTATATGCTTTGATTTATGACGCTGTGTATTATGATGATGTATGTTTTATATGATGTGATGTAATGTGATGCATTTTTAATTTCATATGCTATGATTGTCCTACTTTATATGCTAGACATAATGATATTCTATATGATGAGATGGATTTCATTATGGGATGTATGGATATCATTCTATATGATTATGAATGCAATTATGTGATGTATGCTAATATTATTCTTATATGTTAATGCAAATGATGGTTATAATGTCTATATGTTAATGCCAATGATAAGGTTATGTATGCAAGATGGATGTATGTAAATGATAATGTCATGCAATGTGAATTATGGTATTTGATTTATACAAATGTGAAATGAAATGCTCATATGATCATGTATGCCACTATGTTTTTGTATGTCATAGGATATCATTAGAGGATGAGAGAAGAGAAGACGAAGATGGATGTTAGTGCGGAGAAAATATATGCATGTTAATGCAAAAACAAAAATCTTTCAACAATTTCCATAGTAGTATAATAGTTGTTGCTCTTAATCATCATTGGGTGAGATGTCGTAATGATCGACAAATACTATGATATGACATAGATCAATAGTGTGAAAGGTCAGAACATCACGTAGATCAACTAGTCATAGACTAGGATGATCATGACACATACGAGGAACGTAATTTCCCATATTCATTTTATCATAACCAACCACAAACAAAAAAGACTAGTCATGAGACATCGTTGTGTCTCTAAATCCTGATGTCAGGACATCCTGAAGAAACTAGCCACATGATAGTAAAAAAAAACAACAAAATCATCATACTACATTGTTACTCCTCTAAATCCTAAATTTAGGATATCCTCAAGAAACTAGTAGCTAGATGATGAAAAGTACAAAGATGATCATCATGGTATGTCATGGTTCCTCTGATGTAAGGAGCTAATATCATGATAATCATAAAAAATAAAGACAGTGTTTGGAAAGTGTTCAAAATGCCAAGTGTTTTGAATTTGAAATGCCAAGGTTGATAGGGTTTAGGTTTCCAAATGTCTAATGATGCCATATTCAAGGAGGACACATCCTAAATGATTTTGATGTCAAGAGGATAGATTCTTGAAGCTAGGAGAATTAATCAAAATGCTAGATGATGATGACGATTCTTAGGAAGGACACACCCAAAAGCATAAAGAAATGACAAGAGTTTCTTCTCAAAAGGACACAGTCGAAGAAGAACCCAAAATTTTGATAGGTTGATTTTTCTTGATAGAATTTTGACTAGATGATAGATTTGACCACATTTCATTGCTGACATGTAGGATTGATTGAAATGTCGATTGAAAAGATTGTGTAAAGTTTTCCAAAAGATTGCCTGTTTGAGAATTAATGAATGATTTTCTTGATTTGAAGATACTTTGACGTGTGTGAAAGTGTGATGCCATGAACCCTAATGGACTGACCTAGTGTGGCCTCAGGGGCTCATCAATTGATGGCCTTGCCTACGTTGTGCACTCAAAGACCTCATAGTTTGACATGACCAATGACTTTGTCTGAAGGATAGAAGATTGAGCCATGATTTTATTTTGACAAACCTAGAAGGACGGTCCCAATGTATTGGGGATTCAAAGATGAATCTTGCCTACATAGAAAAATGTGCAGAGACAACGTAGTTCAGACCAGGATGAAGATTGACTGACATGATTGACTAGAATAACAATACATATATTGACTTTGTTTTTAGTTTTTTGACACTTTTTGAATGTTTTTGTGTTTTCTTCAAGACATTTTTCAATTTTTAGGTCTTTTTTTAGGACTTTTTTAAATTTTATGACTTTTATTTTTTCTTTTCAGAACGTTTTACGATTTTTAAGATTTTTTTGGGTCTTTTTTAGATTTTTAGCTTTTTTTTAAAGACTTTTTTCATATTTTAAGGATTTTTTCACTACTTTTTATGAATGCAAGATCATGTGTGATACCCCATGCAATTAAATGATAAAGGTATTTCCCGCAGATAGGTCAAGGATTATCTGGGTAGAATGACATGGAAAGAGGTAGATGTGAGACAAAATGCAAGGATATGCAAGGGGTGATGTCAACCAATGCTAGCCATGGACGAAATTGACAAGAATTATGATAAATGTTATGAATGTGTTGGGATGCCATGGCTATGTGAAGTGAGTAAAGGCCGCTTAGAGTAATAGTAGATGGCAAAGCAAAGACTAACTAGATATGGTGCTTGTTTACCAGGTTTTCACCATGGTACCTATCCAAAGCGCTTGTATGCTAGGTTTTCACTTTTGGACGAATTTATTTCTTTTTACTATTTTTGTCATTTTTGTAAATTTTTATTTATTTTTATTTTTTATTTATTTATTATTTTTTGGTGTCACCAAGATGCCTATTTGCCAAGTTTTCATCAATGAACTATTTTTCTTATTTTTCAATATTTTTGTATTTTTAGGGTTTTCAGCCAAGCTCTCTAATGCTATGTGTAGAAATTTCGTAGATGTAGGCTATTGATGGTCTTTGTCAACTATTCTCCATCATGTGTGGCTAGCCGATAGGCTCCATAATGGAATGTTGTAGTAAAGATATAAGGATTGAGCCAATTAGGCTCAAACTTTCCATGCTTCTCATGATCAACCTGATTTCTTGGGTTCTACATGAGGACCAAGTCACCAATTTCAAATTTTATAACCATCACTCTTTTGTTATAGCTCCTACAGAGATGATTTTTATTTTCTTGTAAATGGTTCAAGACATTTTGTCTTCTTTCTTGTAGCATTTATAACTCATGTAGGTGAGACTATCTGTATTCTTCGTCATCAATCATTCCCTTCAAGGAGACTCAGAGAGAAGGTATTTTGACCTCGATGGGAAATATCTCCTCAGATCCGTAGACCAAGGAAAATGGAGTTGCCCCAGTGGGTGTACGGATGTTGGTTTGATAGGCCCACAAGGTGGGATTGAGTTGTAAATTCCAATCTCGGTCAGCATCATTGACGGTCTTCTTAAGAATGCAAAGAATTGTTTTATTTGATGCTTTAGCTTGACCATTGGCTTAAGGATAATATGGTGTGGAGAAAAGGTGTTGGATGTGGAATCACTTACAGAGTTCATGAATGTCCTTATTTTTGAATGGACGAATGTTATCAGTGATGATGGACTGTGGAACAACATACCGAAAAATGATGTAATTAAGGATAAACTTTGAGATTTTCTTACCAATGATGTGAGTGAGAGGGATGGCTTCAATCCACATAGTAAAATACTCAATGGCGGTGATTATAAATTTATGACCATCGGAGGAGGATGGATGGATCTGGCCCACAAGGTCGAGTCCCCATTGTGTGAAGGGCCATGGAGAAGTGATCTGTCTCATCTCCTATGTAGGTGCGTGGATTAGGTCACGAGGCACCTGACATTTCCAACATGTTATTACAAACTAAAGAGCATATTTTTCTAGTGTCCGCCAATAATACCCAAGTCTGGTCACCTTCTTAACTCAGGTTGGGCCACTTGAATGAGATCTACATATACCCTCATACACCTCACGTAATTTTTTTTTGTGATTCATCAGTGTCGAGATAGCGGAGAAGGGAGTTGTCGAAGCCACAATAGTATAGGGTGTCACTAACGATGGTGTGTCGGGTGACTTTTCGGATAAAGAACTTTCTTTGGTTATTGGAGAGGATGGGTGGTAGGGTTTGGGACTTAATATAATCATAGATGTCTCGGTACCAAGGCGAATTGGGACCAATAATCTCACAAACCATTTCTGACTCTGGGATGTCATATGCAAACATCAACAACTGTTCCATGAAGAATTCAAATTGTGACACATTATTCGAGATGTCTAAAAGAGATCCAATAGTTGCCATTGCATCGGCTGCCTTATTTTGTGTCTTGGGGATTTGTTCAAAATCAATCATACTGAAACATATTATGAATCTATCAACCATCCTCTTGTAAGGTAACAAATTTTCATCCTTTGTCTCGCAATCATCATTTACTTGGTTGATAAACAATTGAGAGTCTCCAAAGACTAACAATGTCTAAATTTTCCATTTAATGGCCATCTTGAGTGATGTGATGAGGGCCTTGTATTTTTCAATGTTATTATTACAGGGGAAGGCAATCTAGAATTCCTTAGGAAAAGAATCCCCTTGTGGCATGATGAACAAGATGCCTTCTCCTGAGCCATGTCCAATATGAGATCCATCAAAATATAGTTTCCATGGTGATGAAGGTTCCACATGAAAGATATATTCATTAGGAAAATCAACTATCATAGGATGAGTGGCTTGTTTAGGGGAATCTGCAAGTTGATTGGCTATTACCTATCCTTTTATCACCTTGCATTCAACATATTAGATGTCATATTCACTTAAGACCATTACCCATTTTGCTAACTGACCTGTCAATTGTGCCCAACTCAAAAGATACTTCAAAGGATCAATCTTTGCTACCAGGTGTGTTTGGTGATTCAAAAGTTAATGTCATATTTTCTGTGTTACAAAGACAACTACAAGGCATGCATGTTTGATGGTTGTATAGTTCATCTCATATCCAACCAATGTGCGACTGATATAGTATATAACCCATTCTTTTTCCTCATAATAATTTTGTTCTAATAATGCTCCTAGTGCCGAAGTGGTTGTAGAGACATACAAAATCAAAGGTTTCCCTTCAATTGGAGGCATTAAAATGGGTGGTTTCAATAGATATTATTTGATTTTTGAAAAGGTCGCTTGACATTTATCTGTCCATACAAAGGGGGTACTGTTACGCAACAAGTACTGAAATGGTTGAAATTTTTCTGCTAGTTGTGCAATGAAGCATCAGATGGATTGCAGTCTGCCCTGAAGTGTTCTCAACTCGCTAATTCCTTTTGGTGGAGGCATGTCTAGTATTTCTTTTACTTCTGTGGGATCAACCTCTATGCCTCATCATGAAACTATGTAGCCCGATAGTTTCCCTGAAGTAACCCCAAAGAAAAAAAAATTTAGCTTTAAACGAACCTTGTAATCTTCTAGCCGTCTAAAAAAATTGTCCAAGATTCTGAGATGATCTTTCCATATCAAATATTTGGCCAAGAGTTCATCCACATATTCTTCCATTATGATATGCATCATGTCATGAAATATTGTTGTCATAGCTCTTTGGTATGTGGCGCCTGCATTCTTTAAGTCGAAAAGCATGACATTCCAACAGTATGTTCCCCAAGGATAGGTAAAAGCTATTTTATGTTAATATTCAAGGGCAATGTGGATTTGATTATAGCCTGAGAAACCATCCATAAGGGAGAGCATCTCATACCCTACAGTGAGATCAACAATCATGTCTATATTTGGCAATGAGAAGTCATCTTTTGGGCAGGTCTTGTTCAAATCATGAAATTTGTACAAATACAAATTTTTCCATTGGGTTTAGTGACTGGTACAATGTTGGATATCCAGTCTACATAGTCTATTGATCTTATAAATCCTACATCCAATAACTTCTTGAGTTTAGCTTTCACTAGCAATACAATTTATGGATGCATTTTTCTTAACTTTTGTTTGACCAGTTTCATGCCTTCAATTAAAGGAAGGTGATGCAATACTAATTCTGGATCTAGGCTTGGCATATTAGCATATGACCATGCAATGATAACTTTCCTTTATGTGAAGAATTGTTGGAATTCAGGTTTTTCTTCTTTGGTCAATGATGCGGCCAAGAGAACCATTTTGGGATTCTCTGGTGTAGCTATGTTACCTTCTATGGTATCTTCAATAAGCATTGTTGATTTTTCCTATGTTACAAGAATAAATTCCAACCCTCCATCCTTAGGTGCCTCAAAAAGGTTTTCACCTTCAAATATGTCCTTTATTTTTACTATTTTATTGTCAAAAGGCTCCTTGTTGTTTTCAACTAAAGACATTTCTTTTTTTATTTTATTCTTTGTATTTTTGTGACTCGAGGATTGCATAGTCTCCCTAGAGTAAGCTACACAATCTAGGTCAATCAAAAATACCACTTTGTGATCACCCCATGGTATGCCCTCTTAGAGTCCCATGAATTTTGCAATGGCCTCATCATTCTGAAAAATTTCTATTGTGGGTGGATCTTGTTGGTCCCAGTCAACTAGTTGTGGGTAAATAAGGGAAATCCCATCATCAGTGTTGGTAAAAGATGGGGAAGATGCAGAGAGCATGCAAATTGAAGCCTCAAGTGTGAAGGCAGAGTTTTCAATTTCAACTTCCATGTCTGATTCAATTGAAGGACCATATTTAGATTCTGATAAGTTGTACTCATAGTCATAATATTGGAAAAAAGTATCAACATCATGAATATTGGATGGTAGTTCAAAGGCATGGACAATAAGTTTAGGCATGTCAGGCTCATGGGTGGTCTCAGGAATGGTGTGGGATAATTCAGATGTTGTCAACGATAACTTATGTTCTTTTGGATCCCAAGGAATGCTTACCCATTCCTTATTTTTAGAATGACGGTAAATAGGATCAATGTTGTACTTGTTTCAAAATATTTCTTCGAAAGGGAGTTGGTCGGGTTCTAGGAATAGTTCATCAATATCATATTCACTCAAGGTTTTATCAGATCCCCATTCCCATTCATTAGAGTCAGTTTCAATAAGGGATTCTTCACTTGTCTTGACACTTTTTGGAGCCATTACATCCTCACTTGAAAGTTCATGGGTACGTTGATCATCAGTTTTGAATTGCTCAAACCCTAACCCTATATTATTTGGTCGCCTGGAAATGATGATAGGCTCTCTCCTTCCATTGTTGTATTTTCCAAGGCCACTTGTGGCATCAAAACCTAGTGCTTTGCATATGTCATAACCTTTTCTATAGAGATGCACTGATAGTGGAGGTAATCCTTCTGGGTCTTTGTAGATCCAGTCAACTATGTCGATAATGGCTTCATCACTCATGTCTCCCCATAATGTGAATGATCTTTTTGGTGGTACCTTGAAAGTTGTTTTAGGCTTGACGTCAAAGGAAGGTCGGCCATAGACTTTAGGTGGTTTAGGTATTATGGTCATACAGTAAGCTGTATTCAATTTGAAATCTCCATAGCCAAGGTCCTGGATCTGAAGGTCATTACTTGGTACGGAGGCCAAGGAGGATGGTGTGGCGAAATTTGATGGAATGGATATGGAGGACTTGTTGATTGTGGATGGTTCAATGTATTTAGAGGAAGTGGATGTTGAATCCTCTTGATTGATAGGAACTTGATGCTCAATAATGGCTCTCAGATTGGTACAATATTGAAATGCATCAGGATCTCCTAGGATAGTAATTTTGATACAATCGAAAGGGAAATTAAAACATTGGTGGTAGGTAGAGGGAATATCCTTTAAGGCATGAATCCATGGGCTACCAAGTAAGATATTGTAAGGTATATCATGATCCACGACTTGGCATGTTGTGTCTATGATAACTGGCTCCACACGAATTGGAATTGTGATGATGCCTTTAGAAGCACATTCTTCATCATCATATGCTTTTATCACAATGCTCTTGGTAGCATCCACATATGCCTCAGAGAAGCCAAGAGCTTTCACCAATTTTAAAGAGAAGATGTTAAATCTTGCTCCGCCATCTACTAGGACTCGTCTGACCTTGTTTTTATGGAGAAAAACCTCGATATGGAGGGCATCATTATGAAATGGTTTAGGTGAGGAATAGTCCACATCTGAAAAGGTAATGTGATGAGGCGAAGTCAAATATTTGATCATAGTCTCGAAATGGATGACATCAATATTGTTTGGGATGGAGGAATCTTGCAAGACTTTATCCAAGATGGCCTTATGCATGGGTGAGATGCAGAGCAATTCAAGGATGGATATTTGAGCTGGTGTTTTGTTGAATTGCTCGATAAGGTTAAACTCTGGATTTGGTTTTGGTTTCTTGAAAAATGGACTAGGTATGGTAATCTTGGGTTGATGAGCAGAGGGTCCTGGGATGGTGACTTTGCTTTTGTGTGTAGTGAAATTTCATTCCAAGGCCTTTTTAATAGTAATGGTATTGACACATTTATCCTTATTGGCAACATAAAGATTATTAATGATAGTTCCACCTGAATAGTTGAAAGCAACGCGAACATAGTTGGATTGATTGTTATTATTGTTTGTGCTGGATGATGAGGGTTTACCTGAATTATGGTCCTAAAAAGGATTCTTATGAATTGTATGGCCTAAATTAGATGTAAACAGTTGACCAACTAACTCAATGGTATTGTTTTCATTGAGATCTTGCACAAGGTTTCTCAATTGATGGCAAGAGGAAATTTTATGCCCTTTGACATGGTGGTAATCACAAAATGTGTTATCATCCCACCATGATGGCTTGAACTGACCTGGATCATATGGTTTAGGTTCTTCCAAAGTTATGACACCATTTTGAATAATTTTCTATACGACAATTTTGATAGGCTCACCCAAGGGGGTGTATGTGCATTTTTGAAATTGTCTTGGTTGACATGACTACCTTTGATTAGACTAAGTAGGATTTTTTGAATGGCATTGGAAGTTGGTTTCGGTGTACTCACAGGTGTATTTTGAGTTTGCACTTCTTTGATTGTGAGTACATGACCTATTGTGTTTATTACCACACCATCATTGGTGATGTGTTTATTCTTAACCCAATATTTGGTTTTGTCATTGGAAGTACTTGGGTTAGTGTTCATGGTGGTGTTGATTATTTTTCCACCATATTTTAGTTTGCCTTTTGTGATCAAGGATTTTTTAAGTTGAACACCTTTTTCAACAAGGTCAATAAAGGTGGTGCAACAATGGACTTGTAAGCCATATCTTAGCGGGCCAAGGAGATTTTGTATAAGCATTGTGACTTTTTCCTTTTCAGGTATCTCCACAGGACACTGGTTGGCTAGAGTTCTCCATATTTGAAAGAATGGGATAAAGTTCTCACCTATTTACTCTTGAGTGAGCTTGCATAAGGAGGAAATCTCAATGTCGGTGTCAATGTTATAGGAATAGTTTTCAACAATTTTTTTTTCCAATTCATCCCATGTTTTGATCCCTTTAGGAAATTGGGTGAACCACTCTAGTCCATGACCTGCAAGATTTCTAGAGAAGAGTCTCATCAAGTAGGTGTGTTCATAGGAAATTTCCATGCAACTGGTAGTGAATTCTCTAATATGTTCAATGGGATTTGTCTTTCCTTTATATATTGGTAAATGTGGCACCACATATCTATGAGGAAATGGTGGCATATACAAGGTTGTGTCAAACAGATATGGACATAAGTCATAGGACATGCAAGACTTTTTGTTTGACTATTTCAAGGTTTCCACCTATGTTTGAAGAGCAACGATTTTGAGTGTGAGTGCTTCCACAATTGGGTTGTTGGTAGAATCACACATGTTGATGATAGGGATGGATTGATTGCTCACCTGTTATGATGTGGTGTGTTGATTTGGAATTTGTTGTTGGTGAGAAAATTGGGTGTTTTTATTTTGTGGTTGTTGGAAATGAATGTGTTGATGAGGTATGTGCTATTGTGTATGGACTTGTGAAGCATAAGTCGGAATGTGGGTTCTAGTCATGTTGGATTGAATTTGAGGGCCTTGCTGGCTTTGAGCATGTTGATGCCCAAATAAAGTGGAATATTGGGTGCCTTGGTTGCCTTGCCCAAATAGATAACTATGGCTTGGAGGAATGTTGGTATTAACCTATGAGGAATTTGGGACATTAGTTTGAGTTCCTTGGATAAAAATCCTTTGTTTATTCCTTCCAAAAGAGTTTGATGATTTTGTTTCCATTGCATTAGAGGAACCTAATAAGAGGTTCGTTGATGTACCCATAGAGGTAGATGATTTCCCAAAGAGGTTTGAAGTGTTGGCACCCATTGTTGATCCAAAAGTTTGTGAAGAAACTGTGGATGTTGGTTGGGGGATGGATTGTGATGTAGTGTTTGTTTGGGTAGATGATCACCCAATAGACATTGTGTTGGATTATACTGGATGCATTGGTTGTGGTGTGGGTGGTAGCCATACCAAGGGAGGTAGAATTGATGGTGTTGATGACATTTTATGTGGTGGCTCCCATGGAAGTATGGGTTATATTGTGTGATAGATTGGTAAGATCAGGAGATGTTGCTCTTAAATTTTTGATATCGAATCCTTTTGGTAGCCTAGCCCCTTGGTCAAGAAGTATGGCTAGGTATCTATCTGAATCATGCAAGACCAAATCCTCAACAAAGGAGGTCACTTCTGAATTTTGGGCAGCAACTTGTATGTCTTCCTCAAAGACTTGCCCATTTTGGTCTCTGCGAACAAATTGTTCAAAAGGATTATGTGAAGAGGATAGCATGGTAATCTCACTAAAAGGATTAATGAATGAATTCTCCATGTTGGTATTTGTATTCATGTCATTTGAAAATTTGTAAAGGTTGGTATCTTGACCAAAAGAACCCACGAGTCTTTTTTTTCTCTCTAATCTAGTTTCAACCATAAAAAGTTTTTCTCAAATTTGGCAATGATGGAAGATGACCTAAATATACAAATGTTATGACACTATATTTTGGGCTTTTTCTGGAATAAAGGATGCTTATGAAATGATAGTGTAAGGTGAATGAAAATGAGACTATAATGAGGAATCTAAAGTTATGCAAATGCAAAGACTTCTAGGATAAATTTAATGTTGGAAAACTTTAAGGAGATGCACACCTAACCATACAAAGTTTTGGCAATGCTTCAATTTTGGTGATGTCAATGGACTTGTAAAAAGGACTAACGAGGACAAAGTGAAATCTCCACACTCGACTAATGAGTGGGAAATGGCTCACAAAAGGTAATGACTAAAGACAATGGGTTGATCAAGTCGAATGATAACCTACTCTTGAATGCAAAGGTTCAACAAAGGATGGTAAGGAGTCTACTCCTAAAATCTGCAAAATGAGTGTCTAAAATGATTGGAAAGCCTAACAATGCAATTGAGGAGATGCAATGGAAACCTATGGCAGCCTAAGAATGCAACCTATAATGCAAAGATAATGAAAGTTGAGCAAGTCAAGATCTGGTTGTTTGACAAAAATAGGAATGGAAGATGTTTTGGAATCTTGTATGGACAAATTGAACCTCAGTTTTTGACAATGAAATGCAAATTTTGGGTTACTGGAAAATGCGTTTCACGAAAGTAGATGCATCACAAGATCAAAGATTATGGTGTTTAAGAAGGAAAATATGGTTTGAGATATAAATTGCGGCATTTTATATAGAAAATGTGGCGTATGATAGGAAAATGTGGCATTTAAAGTTGTAGATGCGGTGGAATAGAGTGATTTTGGTTCAATTATAGTTTAAAATGGCAGATGCGTCTCAGAAAGTAATTTGTGGAAAAATTTGGTAGATTGCAAGGAATTTATTTTAGTTTTTTAGATTTGTTTCAAATTTTGAGGTAGATTTTCATTTGTTCATGTTTTCTGAATACACTTAGCAAACACATGATGTTGGAAGAAACAATCACATAGAAAACATTTACAAATACCTATGGTTGAAAGGATAGTATTCTTTTGGATCCCACGTGGATTTTACTCCAACCGCATATTCCTAGCAAATGAATCCAAAAGCTTGGCCCCATGGGCTCCCCCTTATAGTGCACTCACTTCTCAGAGAAACCAAGCTTCCAACCCCCATGAATCTCCCATGGCAGGTTGATCATCTCTACTAAAAACTGTGTAGGTGTGGGTGCCTTGGCAATGACCATTGCTGCACCAAAGAATATAAAGGTTTTTGGCCTCTATACAAATATTTTAGTTCAAGCACCCGTTCGAGAGGCCATACATGGGGCACAAGATTAAGCTTCATTTAGGAGGCACTCTAGGCTAAAGAGGTTAAGCTCAACAGGGTTTTGAGAGTACTACTTGGTTTGTATGACATATCTGCACTCGTAATCCTAGGCTTTCCCTTAGGATTCACATTTATATACCGGCCGGGAGTAGCTCGGCTAAAAATATTCATTGCTGATTTGAGTTGCTTTGGGGTGAGTACTTTTTCCCACCAAAGTAGGCCCAATTTCGAAGGAAAATAAAAGAGAGAAAACATATCCATATTTCGATCAATCTTTGTTGAAAAACAAAGAGAGAGAAAATGCAATATGTTCCACTCACACTCACATGGTTGTTCTTTTTAAACCCAAATTGAAAGTATCAAAGTGTGATAGAGTAACTAGCTCATTAGTGTTTTTGATTCTTCAGATCGCACAAGGCACAAGAGATTTGTATATACACTACTGATATTGTTACCAAACCACAATACACATTAGACACATGTTCATTTTAACCATTTTTAGTGCTATCAAAAAGGGGTTCATTTTAACCGTTTGTAGTGTGAGATAATCAAAGTTCATTTTAAACCCATGAAACTTGCTGATTGTTCTTTTTAAACTGATGCAAAAGTGTGAGTGTTTATTTTACCCATGAGTGAAATGCATGAATGTAATAAAGCAAACAATGAAAGCGAGTTAGACTCCAACTTGACACACACTGCCACCCATAGATTAGTAGCTCAAAATCCTTATTTAAGAATAAAAGAAAAAGACAAAAATCTAAAAAGAAACAAATTAGAAAAAACCCTTTTTACCGTCGATTGTGTCGCATCAGAGTGAATGTGTCATTATAGATTGCATATGCTGCTTGATTTGTTAAATGCGGCTCAATTTCTATCGGATGCATCTCAATTTCTGTTGGATGTGGTTCAGTTTGTTAGTTGTGTTGCTTGAAAAGGCAAGTGCATCATGATATAGCAGTTGGATCGCTTGCACTAGTAGATGTGAATCGATAGAGAATTTGCATTGCAAGAAGCAACAAATGCATTGTTTCATACACTTGTACCTACAAAAAAACAAAGGGTTGTACGAAACCTGCAAAAAACATGTTTTTGAAAAGAAAAGAGTCGGGTTCACCAATGTAACCTTGGATTTTTCCTACAAGATTAAGGTTAGAAAATCATATGCAAATATATAAACCCACAATATGTAATAGAATGCAAAGGAATAAATAAATAAGTGAATGAAACGATCTCACCCAAGTCCTTCATCGTCCATGGCTGACTTCCATTACACCTTCTAGCTTGCTGAAATATGAAATGTTGCCCTCAAATTTTTGATGAGAAAACCTAAACTATGGACTAGCCCTAAGCAAGTTTTGAAGGATTTGAGAATCTAGTGCAAGAGAATTCCTACATTTAATGACTAAATGAAAAAATAAAATGCTCAATTCGTAAAAATGCAAGAAGTATTTCAAGATTTCTAAGATATTTTGAGAATTCCTAGATGATCAAATGAGGACAAAATTGGCATTTTATAGAAAATGAAATTTTGTATGGATAGATGAGATCAAAGATTGAGAAATGCCCTAGAATCTGTGGTCAAGATTCAAAATAACAACCCCTCAATTAGGGTTAGGGAAAATTTAGGGTGAAACTCAAATTGAGTGGACAAGATTTAATTTAAGAAATTAAATCAAGGAAAGAGAATAATTGTGACAATAAATAATTATTATTTTATTTACTTGAGGTGAGAGACAATTAAATAATTTAGATTAATTATTTAATTGTGGAGGAAATGGTTTAATAATTAAATAAATTATGGGGGATTTATTTAATTATGAGAAGAATTTAATGTTAGAGACATATTTAAATAGAATTAATTTATTTAAATAATCAAGAGGGAATAGTGTATTGAATAAATTTAATAGTTTATTTAATTTAAAAAGGACTTTAGACATTAGTGACATATTTAAATAAAATTAATTTATTTAAATAATCAAGAAGAATAAGAGAGATGAATTAATTAAATAATTAGTCATTATTTAATTAATATTTGAATTTAGTCAAAGCGACATAATTAAATTATGCATAGAGGACTTTATGGAAAAATTAAGTTCACAGGCCTAGGTCAATTTTAAGTGCCTACAGTATCTTTAGCTCCCAACCCTTGAATACTGAGAGTTTTGGAAAATGTAGCAGGGTAGACCTAGTCTTATTTCAAACAACTAGATTGGCAGGGACATATGACAAAAGAATTGAGGCTTTTCAGGAAAATCGAATGGTTTGGAAATTATGAATGGGGAACATTATTATCCCTCAACACAAGGAATTTCCACATATTTACAAGGATTTCTAGGCTTTACAGAAAAGGCTTGCCACATCAATAGAATCTATGAACGAAGCACCACCATTGTGTTCCTTCAATTGCTATTTTAATTTTTCATCGTTATTTTAAAAAAAAATCTTTATTTTTGGGTACTCATCTACTTATTTATATTTGTATTTGGAACCAAATAAACTCTCTAGTTAGTTTTTTAAAATACTTGATATCATATACTTTGAATATAATTCTACAATTTGAAATCACTAGTCATTTCTATGAATCTGGTTTATGGAGATAATTTGAGATTCTTAGATATATGTGTGTAAGTTTTCTCATATGTTTATTCTTATTCTTGTATGAACATGTATGCATTTATCTCTATAATTGGTTTCGTTTTTGGATGATATTGGGTAGATACATGCTACTTATATTATCTTATGAGAGCTAGTCTTTGTGCTAGTATTTGTATTATTTCTTTGATTGCATTTGATACTAGGAAATTTGCTAGTGTTGGGTTTCTGCCTTTACTACTTTTGGTCAAAATCATACATAAGTTTTATTTCATTAGTTCTTCCTAATTCATTTAATATCGTAAGAGGGAGTTGCACCTCTTCAATTTAGAGGGTGATTGTTTCCCCGAAGGAAACAATTATCCAGAGCTATTGGGAGCAGTCACACCTTTCAAGCAAAGAGTCAATACTATTAGTTTGAAACCTCAAGGTGCCCAATCTATTAGCCAACACTCTTGATAATAATTCTTTCTCTTGATTTCTAATAATTTCTAGATAATTTTCAAATGATGCAATGACTAGGTATATATACACAATTATTCTAATTTCCCACAAATTAAATCTTAAGAGTTGACTTTGGATATTTGAAATTCTAATAATAAAATTCCACCTCTAACATATTCAATTTTGGAGATAAAATAGGGGGACTTAGTTGGCCCAGATGACTTGGTACTAGCCCTATTCTGTATGGCTTAAGGAGTTTGGAGAAAATATTAAATAATTTTTTTAGTTTTCTATTTGCAATTTTTCAATAAATGATAAAATAGGCCACATAATGCATAATTTAGGAAATTAGGTGTATAATTAGGTCCATGCACTTATTGGGAAGAAAACAATAGTGTGAAATTGTCATGGGTGAAAATTTATGATGGAACATTTAGCCCCCACTTTTGTGAGAGTATTAACTCGCGCTCAAAATCACACTAAAGTAGAAAATATGTTAAGAGGGGTCCGATTGTCCAAATTTTGAAGAGGTGGGATGAATATGAATTTGGGGGGAGTGCACAAGCCCCAAAGATTCAATATCCCACGACAAACCAACTTTAGCAAAAATGAACACAAATGTATTTAATGCAATAAGACAACATACATAAACATCCTTAACAACAACACAACACAATATACTACACAACATAATACAAGTGTAACATGATACAAACATAAGAAAACATAGACAAGAACAAAAACAAGGTTAGTACTAAAAGGATTCAAGTTGATAAGGAAAAATGACCTTAGTTTTAAATTTGTCTCAAATACTAAATTCCATTCATGAAATAAATGTTATTCAAAGGAATGCTCTCATGGGGAATAGAAAGTTGGATTATGCCAAATAATTCATGAGCTACATGGATATAATGGATAACAAGCTGCATTATGCTAGGTTTCCATGAAATATGATGGGTTCCACAAGGCTAGAAAATTTTTTTATGATAAGACACTCATGAAACACATGGCTCTACTATAAAGAAAGTTGTGTTATGTTTGGTGGCCATGTTAGAAGGGGTATTCAGGTTGATGAACCAACAAGCTATGTTATGTTGAATCCATGGACTATCTTGCAAAATTTTTAACATCCAAGGGGATAAACAAGCCTCACCTAAGAAGTTTCATAAATGAAAAACTAGCCTAAGAAGACACATAAATTTCCATGAGGACGATGACAAACTCACCTAAGAATATGTATAAATTAGCAAGACAATGTCAAAACCTCAAGGGGTGTTATAAATAACACCACCACAAAAAGGTACTTTACAAAAATTTAAAAAGGGTCACAGCTCAATGCATGAAGGGTCACACCTTAGGGAAAATCACACATGACATCACCACTAAAAGAGAGGAAAAGTTGTGGAATAAAAGATCACACTCTAAGGAATACTATCCATAGTATTACCACGAAGGGAGCATCATATGCCATGAAGATTCACACTCTTAAGGAATACAAAGCTTGATATCACCACCAAAGAGACACTAACATAGATTGATAAATCCACACTTCAATTGATAAGGTCACACTTTCTAGGAGATGTATACTATCATCACTAAAATGGTACCATTTCTTATGCAGACAATGAGAGGTGGGCTATATGCCCCCCTTAAAATGTTATTGTACTTGGTACAATAATATTTTAAGGAGATAGGAAGGGATCCCTTGCTAGAAGGAATACACCTAACACAAGGCTACCTAACCCCTTCCCCCAAGGATAGGGATAAAAATGAGCCAAGACAGATGATCATATGCTACTCCTTACAAGATAAAATATGATTTCATAAAGCCTATATTATACTTCCATGCATGGTAGTGAATATGTTGTGAAACTAAAGCTAGCACATGACAAGGAGCAACAATCGATGTGGTTTAACCTGTATCAAATTTATCATTGTGGATATGAACTAAATTTAAAATTTTCTTGGGATAATCTTACATGATAACATTGACATTACATGAAGGTCTTTGTGATGCTTTCTTTATTTTTGAAGGAAAATAACCAATACCTTTGGTTGTTTCTTGCATGTTGAGCTCTATCGGGATATTGATATCTTATTCCTTTACACTGCATCCTTTTCCATTATAGCCAAATTGTTTCAAGAGTTGATAACCTCTTCCATAAATGGCTTCCATTTATTTTGAAGGTGGTTTTTCATAATTAGTTTCATCATAAGTGGATGTGTAATTTATGTTTTCCTCCTCACTAGAAGCTATGAAATAAAATGTTGTTGATGATCTAATGATGGATTTTTTTGATACCATTGTAGATTATTTCTCTTTTTTTTGTTTGTGTAATCTTGTATTCCCCCATGAATGTAGTTGTGAAATATAATGAACCCCAATAATCATCCAACAATTTTATCAAAGATGAAATACACTAATCTTTGTATTCAATTTGTAAAGGTTCATATTTTGAGGTTTCTATCAATGTGCTAAAGGGAATCTTCATTCCTATTTTATTTTGTAAACAATTTTTCAGATTTAGGATCAACTCTTATCATTGTATGTGTACTTCATTAAGCGATGAATAATTGAAGGCACTCCTTTCATCCGATGAATTGATGGTCTACCCAAATCAATATTATATGAAAGGTTATAGGGCATGACATGGATGTGAGCTTACAACACAACAAGACCAAATTTAACAAGTAATGTTATTACACCAAGTGGTTTTCTTCCCACATTATCAAAACCATAGATACACAAAGTATTTGGTTGAATTAAAGACTTTTCTACACCAATTTTGTCCAAAAGATAAATACTACAAATATTAAGCCCCAAACCATTGCCAATAAGGGTACACCTAATCCCAATCTTATTAATAACAACCATTATCATCAAGGTATCATTTTGTTTTTGTACTTCCAAAGGGGGTAATTCACTTTGATGAAAGACAATATCCACATTAGCTAAATTCATACCGTCAAGAAAAGATACCACATCATGGTATAAAATTTTATTACAAATAATTTTTTATCATATCATGATAAATAGGTGATGTTTGTATTAAGTCCCACAAAGAGATCTTAGCAAGAGTAGCACAAATTTTCTCTACAAGATCATACTCCTTTCCCCTGTGTTGTGATAAAAGAGGTGCATTAGGTAAAATAGGTTGTAGGAGTGGTATTGATGAGGGAATGACCTACATTTTTCTTGGTTTCTTGTTATTCCTTGTGTTATATGTATGAGTGATAGTATGATAATTTGGTTTCTTCAACATATGATTACTAGTGAGTTGTTTTGCAAAATTTAAGATATGGCCATGAGGTTTAGGAGGTCCTATAATGAGAGATGACTTAGGAGGTCCAATAATTATAGTAATTTTAGGAGTTACAATAATTAAAGGAGTTTTAGGAGGTCCAATAATTAAAGGAGATCTAATACCCAATTTTGTGTTCATAACCTTGATAGAGTTAACTACTTGATGATCTATCTATGAGGGATCTAATGAAAACTTAGCATTTTAATAAATGCAATCCATCTTACTGTCTATTGAAAGAAATTTATTAATTATTTCATCCTCTTACACCAAAATATCTTCCCAAGTAGGAGAGGTATTGGGAGAGGAACATTCAAGATTCTCATGATACTCAATGATTGGATCTTCTAACACCAAGATACATTCTTCACAAGTAGGTGAGGTATCAGTAGAAGAATAAATATGATTGTCATGATTTTCCATGATTTCATTCTCTTTCACTGAGATAATCTCACACATAGGTGAGATAGTGGGTGATGTATCAATGAAAAATAACAAAAGAGGAGAAATAAACTCATTTTGACATGCTTGTAACAAAAATTGTTTGAATACCTAACAAGATTTGAAAAATAGAACATGAATTATGACCTCACAATATTTTTGCAATGAGAAAATTATTCTATGTGCTATGGATCAACCTAGTAATATATTTAGAAAAACAAATAGTTATAGGATTTATATTCATAAATTGAGGCTAGATCTGGGTAGAGACCAGACACAAGGTTTTGCACATAAAATTTGGCTTCAATTTGGTTGGACTAGATCGCCCAAGGTGACTATGGCCTATACTAATTTTTATAAAATTCAAAATTTGAGTGTGTACAATATTATTTGAAGTTCCTATTTCTATGTGTATATATGTGTGACAGTGAGTATTTTTCTAGAATTTTCCTAATTTGAGTTTATGTAATGCAAAATGTAAGTATGTAACAATTTGAAAAATATTCAAGCGAAAAAAGACAATTGTAAATGTAATTTCTAGATCTATGAAGAAATAATTGGCTGATTCTAAGATGCCAAAAATATAAAAACAATGATGTTGATGCCTTTTTGAAACAAAAAAAGGTAATTTTTCACTTTTTTGAGCTATACGCAAGATGCCTAAATGAATGTAAAGAATAATTTTAGATTTATTTTCAAATTTAAATGACCTAGTGCAGATTTATAGATGCAATTGGAATGTAAATTTGACTTAAGATGAATGAAATTAACCCTATTGAAACCTATAATGCAATATGATATGCAATTTTTTTAAATTTTGATGCCTTTTATGATGTAAAAATGAATGCCTAAATGAATAATGCAACACAATGCAATGCTAAACCTAGATCTAGGATGAATTGCTTCAGATTTCAGAAGGTTTATCATGTTAACATGTTAGGTTCACCAAAATTAAATGAAAGAAAAGTGGATACTCTAGGATTTGACCCTAGGGTTTAGGAACCTTTCCTCATTTCATGTAGGGGGAATTCTAGTAGTGAGGGTTTGATGAATTTAGACAAGGTATAAGATTGACTTGTAACCTAACAGGTGAGTCAAATTAACTTTGACTAGATCTAGAATGAAATTGGAAATGAAATACAATGAAATTACTAGGCTAATGATGGATTTAACTATTTTGATGCAAAAATAGTAGATCAGGAATATCACAAAGAAATTTAGACTTTTGAAAGAAAATAAGTAGAGTAATGTGCACATGTGATATGAATTTGAAGCTGATTTTTGAGGACCTAGTCACCCTAGGCAACTATGTCCAAGTAGAGGAATCCTAAATCTGATTTCATAGTCCTTTGATGCTAGATCAAAGCCTTTTTTTCCCAATTTTCAAACTGTTGGATATTGCCATAACTGAATTTTTGGTTTTTGTTGATGTAGGAGCATCCTTGGTTCTTTGCAGTCCTACATCAACCAACAATATTTTTATTTTAGTCTTCTTCTTGTTCAATTCAAGTTGGCAGATTCGATATTTCATCATATTTTCTCACCAGGCCCTATGGATGTATGTTTTAATTGTGGACATGTTCATTTTCCTTATTCCAATATTTCAACATAATTGGTTCTTTTTCCAGAAAGTTATCACTATTAAGAAACCAAGATCACCTACATGCAATCACTTGTCACATGCAAAAGACATGCAGAACCAAAGATGTTTTGTAAACCTCAAAGTAAAAATTCATTATTGAGAATCAATTATTACAAAGAGATCATTCCTTATGAAGGAGATCAAGAGACCCTAAATGAAACCCTAGTGTGCACACTTAATAATTAATCAATTATTAATGTGCCTAAGTTTAGCTTAAGCAACTAAAGGAATAAGTGACTTAATTAATTAACTAGTATGATATAATTAACTAAGTGGAATAAATTATTACTCTAACACCCACCCTTAAGATGAACTTAGGAAGAAGCTAAAACACTAGAAGAAGATGCATGAAAACAAAGATGGGTCCCGGAAACTAGGCCTGATCAGGTACCCATTTACAAATGCAAGAAAGAGGTAGAGAAGGAAAACCCAGTGGGAAAAACCCCCCTATAATGAGATGACATGTTGCAAAGAATCACTGGAAGAGCACTATAGAGTAACACTGGAACCACAATCTCGAAAGCAAGGAAAGATACTTTTGTCTACAACAAACCATATTGGAATCATAATGATGCAACAACAGACCCAATGCCACAAAACAATCAAAAAATCCAAACGGGAACAACCCTAGAATCTATGAAGCAGCAGCCAATTATTGAAATATGTATTACTGAAAATGAAGTGCAAAGATGCAAGTTGCACCCTCCCAACTACCAAAATATCCAAGTAATCTCCGAACAACCCATCAGGCCAAATCTAGACTAAATGATCAACCTAGGATAGATACATAAAAAGTGTATGTACAGCAACATAGAGCTCCTCAATACCTTTCCAACGCCGTAAAGATAGCGAAAATTGGAGATCATGGCAAAAAGTTATGAGCTGGAAAGCATAAAATAAACATCTGAATTCAAATAAAAATAAATGCACTAAAATAGAAAAACACTATAAAATAAGCTATGCCACAAGAAAGTGCTTGGAACTAGCTTTCTGGTGATATCTCGTTTTCCCGATTTCAATACTGTATGCCCAAGTTATGCCAAAAACAAAAAAACTGCTCTTTTAGGCAAATCAGGGCTAGGAGGGGGCAAAGAGGGTCGTACGGATGATGATGTCATGCTGATGTCATGCTGACATCAACACTTCAATACAAAAAATTTGACGGCCATCTAGCCCTAACCACAAAAATTTGGCCCCTAGTCGCCATATGACCGTAGGCAGGGCTAAAAATGGTTGGGGGCCGGGTGCAGAGCTCCCGGTCCCCCATAGAACTGAGGCCTAGCTGTAAGGAGCCTGCAGGGGCTGCAAGTGGTGGGCAGTGGCGCGAATGGGTGGCGCCGCTAGGGGGCTGCCGCTCCTGGTGGCTGCCGAGTGGCGTGGCGGCAACACTCGCCCTTTCTTCTAGCAGTGCATAAATTTTGCAAAAAACCTACGTTTTTTTCTATTTTTTTAATTTTTTTCGAAGTTCGTGCCTCGAGAAGCATGCTAGGGAGGCCGTATGACCCCCTAACAATTTTTTTTTCCTCATAAACCAACTGCTCCAAAATGGATGATTTGACTAGCATTCCTAGGGTTTTGGGCCCTCTGAATGCAATGGCGACATCCGTTTGACCCCAAAGTGTCCTAAAAAATTGGCTACCCCAAAATCTTGTGAAAAAGATACCTATGGAAACCCTTGCACTTGAAACTCACTAAAAGGCCATATCTTTAGATCACGAATAGGCAACTATAGGTTTGGAGCTCTAATACCATGTTAAGAAACCGAGATCACCTGCATGCAATCACCTATCACATGCAAAAGATATGCAGAACCCAAGAAGATGTTCTGTAGACCTCAAAGTAAAAATGCATTATTGAGAATCAATTATTACTAAGAGATCAATCCTTATGAAGGAGATCAAGAAACCCTAAAAGGGAAACCCTAAATGAAACCCTAGTGTGCACACTTAATATTTAATCAATTATTAATGTGCCTAAGTTTAGCTTAAGCAACTAAAGGAATAAGTGACTTAATTAATTAACTAGTATGATATAACTAATTAAGTGGAATAACTTATTACTCTAACAATCACTTTCGAATTAAGTGACATTTTCTAGAACAAAGAATCGAAGTAGTTTCGAGCCTAACGACTAATTTGATCTCTTTTCGATCCTTCTCGTAACTTTTGGATCCTTGAGAGGTCTTCCAAATTATTTTGTGGAGTCTTCCCAACCTTAATTTTGTGTCCACACTTCATCTTATGGACCTGTCAAGGATAAATTCAAATTTAAGGCTAACTTATTTCATGCATGTTACATTTCCTTCATCGAAGATTGTAATGATCTTTGGCCGACACAGATGATTCTAGATCTCGGATGTGATATAAATAATTGGAATAGATCATTAGGATAATGATTAGAATGAATATGGGATTTGATCTATAAGATTTTGGCTTGAATTAAGGAGCATGTAGGAATACTATATTTTGAGCATGATGTATTAGGCCTGTGAACCCAATCTGTAAAGCCAGATGTTGCCAGTTGTATGTAATTGAAATTTTTGATAATAAGAATGTTTGAATCTTCTTTTTCCTCCATATTCCAAGTGGAATTTTTTGTATAAATCTTGTTGCATGGTCTGGACTATTCTCTTTGAGGACCCTCCTACTATGACTGCACAAAAATTGGTATCAGAGAGAGATTGTCAGAGTTTGTGAAGACCTGTTAAAGATTTGTTGTGGGGTGGCAGACCAAGGATTTGACCTAAAACTAAAAAGTACTTGTGTAAAGATGGTAGAAAGAATAAATGTTAGAGGAAATGGAGCACATGGAAATGCAGACCCAACTATAATGGAGACATTGAGAGGAATTGTTGCTAGATTGGAAGCATTCAAAATGACCAAGAGGAGAGGTCGACCAATTGATGATGTGAGTGATGAAGAGGTAGAAGAATAGGAAGAAATGGAAAGAGAAGATAAACTTGGCCTTGATCAAGGAGAAGAGAGGTTCATAAGAGCCCTAACCAGAGTAAATACTAAACCACATCTCAATCCACCAAATTATTGTGGTAAGTTGTATTTGAATGAATTGCTTGATTGGATAATGGAGATGGAGTACTTTGACTTTCAAGGTACTACCAAAGACAAGAAGGTGAAATTTTCTTGTACAAAGTTGAAAGTACATGCATCCATTTGGTGGGAACATTTACAGACAAATAGGAAAAGAAGAGGAAAGGAGAAGATAAAATCATGGGATTAGATGGTGAATAAGTTAAAGATGAAGTTTATGCCCGCAGACTATCAAATTAGTTTGTTCTGAAAGTTGCAAAATTTGAAGCAGAAGGATTCAAGTGTGAAAGAGTATACTAAAGCGTTCTACAAGTTGAATATCAGATTCAGACATTTAGAGGATGAGACCGAGCAAGTACCTATATATTTGAATGGTTTGAGGTCATCTATATAGGATGAGATCAGTTTGATAAAGTTATTGAGCATGGAGGAGACATATCAATGTGCCCTAAAAGAAGAAGAGAATTTGAATAAAAGACATGAGTAGAGACAAAGAGGAAGAGGCGGAAGATTTTAGAGGGGAAGGGTTTTTACTGGAGGAGGAAGAGGACCTTTTGTAGATCAGAATAAAGATAAGGAGGTCAGTAAGAATGATAATCTGTATCATAGAGATGATGGAAACTCTTACTAGAGAGGAGGATATGGTGGTTACCAAAATGAGGGTTATAGAAAAGATGATAGAGGACAAGAGAAAAGAGTATTCAAAGGAACTTGTTTTAAGTGTGGTGGAGCAGGGCATAGAGAATTTGAATGTAATCAGGGAGAGACAAGAAAAAAGACAGAGAAGAATAGAAGAACAAAATTTGTTGAGGAGGATCATTTTAGATAATCTAATAAACCGGAAGAGGGAGAAGTGTTGGTGAAAAAAAGAGTATTGTGTCAAAGTGAGATGGAGCAGGAACCGTTGTAGAGAAATAAATTATTTTGAACTAGATGCCAGGTAGCTGGTAAATGTTGCATAGTGATTATTAAAAGTTGAAACTCTGAGAACCTGGTTTCTGAAGAAATGGTGACCAAATTGAAACTAGAAAGATTGAAACACCCAATGCCCTATTAGATAGAATGGATTCGTGATGAGCATAAGATACTAGTAAGTGAACAATGTTTGGTGAAATTGAAGATAGGAAATTATCATTTATGTGATATCATGCCTATGTATGTATGCCATGTTTTGTTGGGAAGGCCTTGGCAGTATGATAGATAGGATATTCATGATGGAAAGAAGAACACATATACCATTATTGAAAATGGGGTGAAGAAGACTTTGTTACCATTGGAGGATGTTCCTAAAGTGGAGGTTTATATGAGTGCTAGAATTTGTTTCATTGATGGAAGGAGATTTCTGGATGGACTAAGACATGAGAACATGTGCTATGCCTTGGTTCCTAAGAAGGATGAAGACTTGAAGCATGTAGAAGAACAAACATAGGAGATAAAGGAGATGATAGAAGAATATGAAGATATCATTTTAGATAATGTACCTGATGGATTGCCACTTGTGAGGAGTATTAGGCATTGCATGGACTTGATTCTTGGAGCTAGTTTGCCTAATAAAGTAGCACACCCGATGACACCCACAAATAATGAAGAGTTGAATAGAGAAGTGCAAGAGTTGTTGAAGAAGGGTTTGATTAGAGAAAGCTTAAGTCCTTGTGCAGTTTTTGTTGTGCAAGTACCTAAGAAGGATGGAGAATTGAGGATGTGTACAAACTCTAGATCCATTAAAAAAATCATAGTGAAGTATACATATCCTTTGCCCTGAATGGATGACATTATGGATTGTCTGAGTGGAGCTAAATACTTTATAAAGATATATTTGAAAAGTGGATATCATCATATCATAATCAAAGAAGGGGATGAGTGGAAGATAGAATTCAAGAAAAATGAAGGATTATATGAGTTGTTGGTCAATTCCTTTTGGACTAAAAAATGCAATGAGTACTTTCATGAGGCTGATGAATGAGGTATTGAATAAATTCTTGGGTAAGTTTGTGATTTTCTATTTGGTTGACATATTGATTTTCAGTAAGACTAGAGAAGAAAATTTGTTGCATAGAAGACAAGTTTTGCAAAGGTTGAGAGAAGAGCAGTTTTGATAAACATCAAAAAGTGTGGTTTCATGAAAGAAGAATTGGTGTATCTAGGATTTGTGATATCTACAAATGGACTGGAGATGGATCCTGAGAAGGTGAGAGAAATTTTTGACTGGCCTATACTAGAAAGCATTGGAGATGTAAGATAATTTCATGGATTGTCTAGTTTCTACCAAAATTTCATTAGGAATTTCAGTTCTATTTGCAGTCCTATGTAAAAAATAATGAGAGGAGATAAGAAATATTTTAGGTGGACATCTGGAGTAGACTGGAGTTTTGAGTTGTTGAAATAGAAGGTGACTGAGAAGCCTGTGTTGGCTTTACCATACTTTAATAAGGTATTTTAGGTAGACTCTAATGCAATTGTAAATGCAATTGGAGTAGTATTAAGTCAAGAAGGAAGACCAATAGCTTATTTTAGTGAGAAATTGAATGATGCTAGGAAAAGGTATTCAGTGTATGACCAAAATTTTTATGCCATAGTTCAAGCCTTGAAGACGTGGATACATTACTTGTTTCCTGAGGATTTTGTGTTGTATATAGATCATCAGGCATTGCATTATTTGAACAGTCAAGGTAAGTTGAATCAAAGACACATGAGATGGTTGGAATTCTTGTAGAGTTATACTTTTGTTTTGAAACATAGGAGTGGAAAGTCAAATAGATTTGTTTATGCTTTGAGTAGGAGAAGGAATTTACTCATAGAGATGAGAGTGGAGGTATTCGGCTTTGATGAATTGAAGAAACTGTTTAAGGAAGACTCGGATTTTGAAAAACCATGGAGAGCTTGTAAAGAACCAATCTTGGAGGATAGGAGTTAGTGGTTGGATCATTTAATTTATGAGGATATGTTGTTAAGAGAAACTGATACATTTGACTCCAAATTCCAATGAAAGTTCGTAGGAATTTCGATGAACTTTCATCAAAATTATTTCATCGATTTTTCAGTGAACTTTGAAGCGTTGAAATTCCAACCCAGCCGACGATGCTAGGTCAAAATTTCAACGTTTCAAAGTTCGTTGAAAAATCGACAAAATAATTCTGACGAAAGTTCATCGAAATTCTGACGAACTTTCATCAAAATTTGGAGTCAAATGTATCAGTTAGGGAATTATGTGTATACCCTAGAGTTGAATGAGGGATATCTTGGTGAAAGAAAAACATAGTGGAGGATTGGCAAGACACTTTTGAATTGATAAAACTGTAGCATTGGTAAGTGAAAAATATTTTGGCCACAGATTCATAAGGATGTTAAGAAATTTGTGCAAAGTTACAAAGTTTTTCAAGTTGCAAAAGGGAGTAGTCAAAATGTTGGATTGTATAAACCTTTAACAATTCTAGAGAGACCTTGGGAGGATATCAACATGGATTTCATACTTGGTTTGCCAAAGACACAAAGAGGTAATGATTCTATATTTATGGTGGTGGATAGATTTTTGAAAATGGAACATTTCATACCTTGTAAGAAGACAACAAATGCAGTACATGTAGCAAAAAAAAATTTCAAGGAAGTAGTCAGATTGCATGGATTACCTAGGAGCATTCTTTTAGATAGAGATATAAATTTTTTCGATTACTTTTGGAGGACACTTTGGAAGAAGTTAAGGAAATATTTAAAGTTTAGTTCTACTTTTCACCCATGGACTGATGGATAGACATAGGTAGTAAATAGGAGATTGGGGAATTTTCTGAGATGTTTGGTTGGAGAGAAAACTGGAATTTGGGATTTAGTCCTTGCACAAGCAGAGTTTGCTTACAATAATTTCGTGAACAGGAGTACTAGAAAGACACTTTTTGAGATTGTTACTAGAGTTCATCCTACAGGTATATCAGAGTTGCGAGACATCAGTAAGGAAGATAAAAGGAGTGCAGAAGTAGAGGAATTTGTAGAACATGTGAAGAAAGTGCATACTTAGGTAAAACAATAGTTAAAAGATATGAACCAAAAGTATAAGGAGTGAGTAGATGGAAAGAGGAGACATAAGGAGTTCGAAGTGGGAGATGAACTGATGGTGTATTTGAGGAAGGAAATATTTTTAGTTGGCATATATAATAATCTCAAGATGAGGAAATTTGGACCCTATAAGATTTTGAAGAAATTTGATTTAGGAAGTGCATATGAAGTAGAGTTACCGGATGACATGGGTATATCACCTATATTCAAAATTTTAGATCTACATCAGTACCATGAAGTAAAATTCAGTGAAGAAAGTAGAGAAAAATTGGAGGAATAGTTTCCTAAACAACAATTAGATGAGATAGAAGAGATTTTGGATATCAAAGATGGGAGGAAAACACATGGAAGACAGTACAAATAATATCTTGTAAAGTGGAAAGACCGACTAGTGGAGGATTCTTCTTGGATTTCTCAGGCTGAGGTAGACCATATTAGTTTTCCTTTAGCCCCAACAAATTGAGGGACTCACTATTCAAATAACCCTAAATGTTTGATATAGGAGCATCCTTGGTTCTTTGCAATCTTGCATCAACCAAAAATATTTTCATTTCATTTTTGTTCTTGTTCAGTTCTTGTTCAGTTCAAGTTGGTAGATTTGGTATTTCATCATATTTTCTCACTAGACCCTGTGGATCTATTTTTTCATCATGGACATGCTCATTTTCCTTATTCCAATATTTCAGCACAATTGGATCTTTTTTCGAAAAGCTATCGCTTTCGGATTAAGTGACAGTTTCTAGAACAAATCATCAAAGTAGTTTCAATCCTAACAACTAATTTGATCTCTTGTGGATCCTTCCCATAACTTGTGGATCCTTGTGAGGTATTCTTAATTATTCTGTGGAGTGTCCCCAACCTTAATTTTGGGTCCAAACTTCATCTTACGCACCTGCCGAGGAGAAATTCAAATTTAAGGCCAACTTATTTCATGCACGTCATGTTTCCTTCATTCAAGATTGTAATGATCTTTGGCCGATGTGGATGATTCTAGATCCTGGATGTGATATAAATCATTGTAATAGATCATTACAATAGTGATTAGAATGAATATGGGATTTGATCTATAAGATTTTGGCTCACATTAAGGAGCATGTAGGAATACTATTTTTTGGGCATGTTGTATCAGGCCTGTGAGCCCAATCTGTAAACCCAGATGTTGCCAGTTGTATCTAATTAAAATTTATGATCATAAGAATGTTTGAATATGCATTTGTCTCCATATTCCAAGTGGATTTTGCTGTGTAACTCTTGTTGCACGGTCCAAACTGTTCTCTTTGAGAACCCTCCTATCATGACTACAATAGTTGTCAAGGTTTAGGGTTTAATTACCACAATGAATAATTGACCTTAAAGCTTCTCCCAATCTTCTTTAGATCTGAAACCTCCACATTCAAAGAGAGAAGAAATTTTGTGCCATTTAGGGGCTTGCCTTAGTAAAACCTCATGTTAGTGTTTCCACGTCCACAATGGCAATGCCAATGATAAGGATAAAGATAAATGATAAAGTAATGATGAATCAACAATGGATTGCAACCCACCACCCAAAATGGCTTCCTTGAAGAACTTAAGTCATACAAGATCTCCTCAAGGATTGATTTTTGTTGGCTTGGTTTTCTTGAAGACCTTCAAGGGTTAGATCTCACAAAAATATGATAACATCAACATGAACAAACTCACATACACTTTGAAATGATGCTTTGATCTTGAATTGCTGTAATAAATATTCAAATGACTAGTCTTGACTTGTTTGATAATGCTCTTGACAATAATCCTTGATCTTGATTTCCAATAATTGCTAGATAATTTTCAAATAATGCAATGACTAGGTATTTATACATAATTTTAATTTCCTACAAATTAAATCTTGACAACTGACTTTGGACATTTGAAATTCAAATAATAAAATGCCAGTGCCTCCTACATATTCAAATTTGGAGGTAAAATAGGGGGACTTAGTTACCCTAGGTGACTAATTACCATCCATATTTTGTGGGACTTAAGGTGTTTGGGGGGAAATATTAAATATATGCTTCAATTTTCTACTTTCAACTTGTTGGTAAATGATGAAATGGGCCGTTTAATGCATTAGGTGTACAATTAGGTCCATGCGCTTAGGGGAGAGAAAAATATAGTGTGAAATTGTCATGGGTGACAATTTACAATGCTACACAAAGGAAAAATATGCCACACACTAGAGGGAGTACAATCATGGATGGGAGGATGGTTCTCAATGGGTATGGATGGTAGAGGAAATAAGATTTTCTTTGTTCAAAGCATGCATATATATATTTCCCCTAATTTTGATCAAGATAAATAAAGGGAAGGGATGATATATTTAGATAGGATGGAAGGAGGTAGATAGCATGAGGGATAAGATATGGAGGCTATAGAGGATGGAGGATGGATGGATATAGTAGATTTTGGGACATAGGGGCCTAAAATGGATTTAGATGAAGATTCTTAGACAAAATAGTGGGGGATGTAGGATTGGATGAAGTTTTTGGATTAACAAGTTTGGATGCCAATTTGGATTGTGGTTTTGGATGCATTGATTTTATGAGTAATTTGGAAATTCACATGTTTTTGACATTGATTTTGGATTGATGAGACTTTATGTCCTTTTGGATTAGATTTGGATTTTCTTTAGCATGTATTTTTGAGGTGACATGTTGATCTTTGGATGTATGTGTATTTTTAGCTTTATGAATTTGAAATTTGGTATCTTAATTACTTCCAAGAGAAATGATAGGGGTGCATGAAGATGAATAATGTGGAGGTATTATGGATGGGTTTATGGAGGTAGGATATTGGTGTAATATGGTGAAATGGGATCCAAGGCTAATGGGTAGCCTAAATCACACTTTCCACTATTAAAATTGGTGGACACAAAATTAACCAAGAAAACTATTTGGCTACAATCCTCAATGAAGAGCCAGAATAGTTGGTCAGGGTTCTAGTCCCATTTTTGTTATAGGATAGAATGATGACGAGAAGATTGAGATTTATATTTCTAATTATATAAATTAATACCAAAGAGATAGATTGTCACAAATTTTAGAAAACACGAAATATAAATAGAGGAAATGAATGAAGATATGCATAGTGTAGATAGAGGTTCACCTATGATATAAATTTGAGGATTATTTGATTGGACTAGGGAATTAGGCACAATATTCTAAATATGTTGAATTCTCGGATCTAAACATAGGTGTTGGTACAACATGGTCTATAGGCCTTTAAATATGAAAATATAGATTTGAAGTTTGATAGTTTGTGAATTATCAACTTTCCCTAATTTGATGAGGGAAGGTGCTTGAATTCTTGTCCTATGGTTTTGATTCTTTGAAATATCCAATCCAATTGAAGCCACTTTAGACCTATAACTTGCAAGAAGGACAAGGGGAGGAGGTTTGTGTCATATTGGGTCCTGTCTTGGTCAAAAATTGTTTTTGTGTTTCCACCTCCATAAATAGCTATGATGATGATGATATAGAATTTTGTACTCTTTGAAGTGTAGAGGAAAATGGATAAAAAATAAATGATAAATAATAATACATTGTAACTTACAACTCAGATCTGCATTCCTTTTTAGATTAAAGTCAACGGGCTCATCTCATACAAGGAGAAATTGAAGGTTGCTTGAAGATCCTACAAGTTTTAGTTCTCATAACAATAATAAACATAAAACATAAAACATCTTACTATGCATAAACATGAATTTACTAATGAATTTATCCAAAAGAGTGTTGTAGATATGTTTGTTATTCTACTCTTGAAGTTTTTTTCATTGCATTTAGGATGCTAATGTTCATAAATTGTACTTAGGAGAATAGGAGTTCAAATGAAGGGAAGAACTTATATTTATATGAGTTTCAACATATTCCGCATTAACCATTATGAAAATTTGACAAAGAAATTGAATTTATGAATATAATTAGGCGAACAATAAAATATATTTTTAGGGCTCATTTAAGGGAGATTGGGGTGTTGGGGTGCCCTAGTCTACCCCTATTTTTATTTTAAGATATTAATTAAATAAATATTTAATTTAATTTCCTATATTAAAGGAAACTTCCCAAAAATTAGAATTAAGTGTGTAATTAATAATCATAATCAAGCTCAAACACTTAAGAGAGCGCTAAACATAGTGTGAAATTGTCAAGGGTAACAATTTATGATGTGACAATTGGAAGGAGTTCAATGATGTGGTCCTTTGTTGATATTGATTATGGATTTGAGGTGATGGATAAATAGGATCAAGGGATTTTGAAATAAGAGTGGTAGGTAGTGGAATGTAAGGAGACAAGATGGATGGAAGGGATGAAGAACTTGGTTTTGAGACATAAAGACCCAAAATATATGGAAGGGATTTCATATTGGGCTTTGGAATATAAGGGCCCAAGATATATTTGGAGGATGGGGAATGTGGATGTTTGGATTTATATGGAGGGATTTGGGAGGTTTGGAAGATGTTCTAGTGTTTATAGATTTATAGACAAGGCCATGAGATTTTTTTCTTTGATATATAGGGGCTCTAAGATTCCTTTTTCAGGAATGCCTAACCCTTTGCCTTGATAATGTATGTTTTTACAAATCCTTTTTGCAATGGGGTACTTTTTTTTTTGGAAACAATATGTGAGCCAATTTCGAGGAAGATATGATGTGGAAGGAATGATAGGCTCATGTAATAAGATAAATTAGATGAAAGTCGAAGAACCCATTTGGTATGTATGAGGTTCATGGGTAGTTTGGATAGGGTGATAGGATCTTTTGGAGGATTAATATCATGTGGGGGATTAGTAAGGATGTTGAAATCTTGAGATGGAATGAGATCATGAAATGGAGAAGAAAGGACACTTTGATCTTGACTTGGGGGGGTATCACATGGAGTGTATGGGAGGGGATCAAGAGAAGGAGGAGTGTTGGGATCTTCATATGGATTAGGATCATGACATGGCAAGGGATCATGAGGGGGAGGAGGGTTCTTGATCTTGATTCTAGGAAGTGGATCATGAGGGGGATTAAAAGGAATAATTTGGTCTTGATTTATAAGGGGATTATCTTGGACTTATTTCTTAATGGTAGGATCTTGATAAAAGGATGGATTATTCTTGATGTCCTGATCAAAAATAGAATCATGATCAAACATTGGATTATCATAGATATCGTGATGAAACATGTGATCTTAATAAAGGATAGGATTATCATAGACACTAAATTTTTTAGATGAATTGTATGGTGCTGTTTGATCTAAGGTTTTTTGCTCATGGATATGATCTTAATTTAAGATAGAGTATATATGGGTAGGCTTGGACCAAGTTCTTGGCATGTTTGGTTTTATGTGGATGGTGTGATGGACGAGGAATGTTGGATAAACTCTCCAAATTGGGAAGATGGAGATATGGAATATTCATGAGGTATAGAGGATGCAAGTTTGTCTTTCTTTGGAGGCAATGTAGATGGATGCATGACATGAGAATATTTCCCAAATTAGTTTGGGTGTGGGGATCTAGTAAATAGTCATTGGAAATATTTAGGAGTAATTATTTTACTATTAGATGGAGGATTAGGATTATGACTTGGAGGATTAGGATTGGGGCAATAGAATGATAGATTTAAGGATGGGGAGTGATGCGGTGTTATCCAGGGTTATATATGGAGGTATGGATGTTGGATGGAGAGTGTATGTAGGTGAGGGATACGAAGGAGACATGAATGAGTTTGGAGGGGAAATTTTGATGGGGGTTTTGTTTCCCTTGAAAAAGTTAGAGGAAGGATAAGAAATATGATATGGATTGGGATTGTATTGGTATTTTAAGCATGGAAGTTTGGCACCATTAGTAGGGATTTATCTAACCATGGCCTCTTTATCATTATTGAAGTGATAGGTGAGAGAAAATTGGTTAAGGCTTGGTGATTGGAAAAGGAATTCGTTAATTATTGAATGTAGGAATAGGTGGTGGATGAGTAAATCTCATCTTGGTACACAAGAATCTCATCATCATCATAGGGATCATACTCTGGTTGGTCAACAAGAGTATACTCCTCACCATCATTATAATTGGTGTTCACCTTGATTACTAGTTCTGACTATTTTTGGGTAGGATATGGGTTCATGATGTTGGATGGGATAAAAATGTATGAAGGTGGATTAGAAAATATTGGATGGGGCAGAGTTTGATTGGATGGTATGATTTGAGGAATGGGTTTTGACATAGATGCTTTAAATTCTAGAACATTTTTTTCAAACCAACTTATGATGTTTGCAGGTGGGTTTTGGATTAATATTAGATGATATCTTTGGTGGGGATTGGGATTGGATATGGATGAATTTTTTAATATGAAGGATGATGAATGGTTGGGGATCAAATGCCAAGACCATAAAATGATTTAATTTGAAGAAGGATTATTCTCTATACTTAAGATAGAATAATATTCTTAAGAGTTGATTGGATTTTATTTCTACTTAAAATAGGCAAAGTTCTTAAGTAGGAATTGATGGGATTTGATAACTATACTTAGTATAGACTAACGTTATTAATAAATTTTAGATTAAGGATGGGATCAACTTAAGGTCTTGATTTTTTATTGGAAGGTTAGATTTGAAATGGATAATAGTGGATTATGGTCTAGGATCCTTGGGTGAAGGATCTCAATGATGATGAAAGGATATGGGTTATAAAGGAGATTAATTTATTAACCAAAATTTGATGTTCAAAGGATTATTTTTTATTAAGGACTAGGGATTGGATTCTTGATTGAGATAGATAGATAGATAATGGCTAATTTATTTAGATGATGGATAGATGGATTAGATTAATATTTGGCTGGAATGAGATTATTTTGACAAGGAGATTAGGTTAAGACGATAATGAAGGATTTTGATTAAGGATGATAGTGGATGAAGGATAAATCAAGCAAAATTAAGTGATGAAAATGGATTATGAGATGTGGATTTTGATGTGGAATATGGAGGATGATTATGATAATTATTGGGAACTTGATTCGATTAGGAAAATGATTAGGATTAGGGTCCTAAATGATGAGCTAGGGATGAATTAAAGATAGATTGAGATCATTAGGATAGTTGGGATGAGGTTGATTAGATGATTGGGGATGATGAGGATAAGATGGATGATTAGGGGGATAATTAGGATGAAATTAGGAATTGGATAAATATATTTTTTATGAAAATATTGGGAGATTGTTTGGATTAGGATGATTTTTTTTCTTTCTTTACTAGGAGATAGCTTTAGAAGCACACAAATAAATAAAGTGGATAGGATGAATTGGATTGATAGGCATGCATTGGTTTCACACAATAAGAACCACCAAACACTTGCACACACCTACATTATTCAAGTGGGAGTGTTAACCTATTTTAGTCTCACATAGTAGAATGCCTCAAGATAGTACAAGGAAACTATCTTTCAAGAGTCGATAGATAGGGATCTAGTGGCACAATGGCTCAACTTTTCCCTTTCTTTAGAGTCCCTCAACATTGTGCCTAAAGAAATTATATCTGTACTCAAGGAGATACATGGTGAGTAACTTAAAGCTTAATTTTGAACCTTGCACCACACTGAGAAATAGCTAAAAGGTCTTATTCTAGGTTTTATAAGGCTCACTAGGGGAGTTCTCTAAATACATCAAGGGTACGTGAGGAAAAATACATAGATGAAAGGGACTAATGACAATCAATAAGGAGGAGAGGTTAACCCAATATTCACCTTCACTTCTCTAAGGTATAAATTTCTTGGAGGCTTAGCCTAGATTGAAAAAATTCCACTTCTAAGAGAGATGTCTTTCAATTCACCTCCCAATCTTTATATTCTATTAGAACATGGGAGTTGAGGTCATCCTCTAGGGTGATGAAATCCATAGGTAGGCCTCCTAGAAAGAATGATACAAGTTTTTTTGTCACTCAATATTACATGAAGCACAAGGGGAGAGAATACACATGCTGGGTTCCTTGGGATTACAATGAAAAGAAAAGAAAGTGACTTTTTTGATCCTTAAGATCATACAAAGCTGCAAGAGGATATCATACACACCACTCACCCAAAGATACAACAAAAAAAATTCATTGACCTTTAGAAAATGTAAGTACCTAGATAAGTGGAAAAATAATGTCTTGGAAAAGTGAATCTACAAGAAAGATTAGTATTTTTTTTTTACAAGCAATTTTAAGCTACACAACAAGGAGTTAGATGTCAAAGTGATAAGTTAAAATATAAAACAGTGAAAAAGAAATCTACCTAAATTAGAAGTGCAACTTTATGCAATAAAAGAGCTACTTTATGCAATATAGGAACTACTTTCTGCAACATGGGAGTTGCTTTAGGCAACACAAGAGTTACTTAATGCAACACAAGAGATTTTTATGTACCAAATGAGCTAATTTATCCAACATAAGAGTTGTTATAAGTGACACAAGTTTTATTTTGTGAAACACAAGCACTATTATATGTAGCATAAGAATTATTATATGTAGCATAGGTGTTGTTTATATAAAATCCGAAAAGTGTAAAAAACAAAAGTATAACACCAAAGAAAAACACATAGACTTGAAACCACAGGTTAGCAAAGGACTACAAAAAACTAGAATGAACCTACAAATAATAGATAAGGAGAAAAACCTTAAAGAGACACTAAAGAAAACCATAAAGAACCATTAGATCTTGCAAAATCTAAAAACCCTAGTAAAAGCCCTAATACTTCTATGACTCTTCATTGTGTAAACCCCAAAGGACAACAAAAAAAACAAATTATTGCACAATTTTTTTTTTGGAAAGTAGAACAATACATAAGATGAAGATGAACATATATTACATATACGACAATTATATGATTACAAATACCATTACATCCTCTGAGGTACATGAGACGACATCATGAAATCCTAAACTAATACCATAATGATAATGAATGAATCAAGACTACATAAAGATAACATACAACCATCCATGATCAAAAAAATGAAAAAGATACATATAACATTTTATTAATAGTTCAATATGAAAATTATGGAGTATATTTCCACAAATACAACACATCAGATAATGAGTATCACATAAGGTTTAAAAATTTAAAATAATACATTACAACCATTTCAGGAGTATATTACATCACTTTAGGAGTAAATTTCATTACTTCAGGAGTACATATGCATCCTACCGTGCAAAGGAAAAGATACATCAAATACAAGAATGTTACATAATTTAAAATGGTACAATAGAATTGAGGTAGAGTCCTAGATCAACAACATCAACACAAACTCAGACTGGGGACCCAATGGGGTGCATAGCACATTCCACTCGACCATGTGGACCCAAAAGACCACCCCCCCGTGCTAGGAGTTGAAAAGAAAGATCCTCTTTCCTCAACCAAAATAGTCAAATGAACCAATAGCAAGCCAGACTACACAACATGGCTAACAACAACATAAGATAACAACCCATAAAATTTCCATCACATAGCCACAACAAAATAATGAAAGGTCCAACAAAGCCAAATGCCAATATTATAGATCAACACTAAATAACCATAAGAGGTGCCAACAACAGTAGGATCCAAAAGCCTTCAAATGAAAACCCAATATCAACCAATCAATATATATTAGGGGAACCTTTCGTTAACATCAATCGAGGTTCCATGAGGCATGTGTGCAACACTAAAAGATAGAACTAAAAGGATTCAACAACACCAAGAACCAATTGCATAAAAAATATCAACAATTCAAACAACACTCCTAGATGCAACCAAACAAAGGAAAAATAAATGGTTATTGTAGGAGAGTGTCATCACATGGCCTTACATGGATTATCTAGGCAACCTATCACAAGGTAGCACCTCCATCTGTGGCTATCTTGGCTGCCTATATCAAGGCATCGCTCCATAGGGTGACTCATGTAGGACCACTTTCCTTTTGTGAGGACAAGGAAACAATCTTAGCAACCAAGTCTTCTCATCCCATCTTAGCTTGTGAAAGCATTGACAACATGGGTGAGGCTCATAATTAATATTGTTTAGTGTTTAACTATCCAAACCCACTAGTTCATTAATTACATTATCACTTGTTTAGGAAACTCTTCCATGGGTTACCCTAACAACCCCTTTGTGCACCAGACCCCCATTAAGAGCCACTCTCCCTATGATGCCTAAACTAAATAAAAACAAGGGGTGTACCTCAGCTCACATAAAAATCAAAGTGTTCATAACTCACAACATGCGAGGCAAGAACCACCTTGCAAACCCATTCCATATCACTAAAAAAAGAACAAAGGAGGTACCACCCACCAAATCAAAATCCAACACCATGGTATAAGGTAATTCCCATGAGCTCCAAATCTGAAATAGGATAAATGAATCACAATGGTCCATCCGTAGAAAACCAATAAAATTCAAGTTCACTCTGGAAGCCGAAAATGCCAAAAATCCACAAAGTCCTTCTGAAGGTAATTCAAATATATTAGGTTCCCAACCGTCTCAAAATATGACCACAAGAAGACAATGCAATAAAGTCTTCTTAAGTAGAATTAACACAAAAATAATACTTACATCATGGGACCACAAAATGACTATATGAAATCTACAAAAAGACAAGTGGAGAATAAAAGTAATAATCATGACAATGATAAAAATCAACTGAGCACATATCAACTTGAAAACCAATCCAATAATTTAGCACAAACACCCAACCAAATTCTTCACACTTTCATTAAGCAACTACCTATACAATGAGAGCACTTATTCAAGCCTTACAACTAAATAACAAGGCACAAACAATGAACGAAACATGATCGTGAGTACATTCACAACTCATAATATATTAAAAGGAAGCTACATAACTAACATATTAATGAAATCAACAGATCATCTGATACATGATTATAAACAAGACCATTGTTAAATGGATAATCCAACTAACTTCTTAGATAAACCCTTCATTTATACATTTATAGTTAATTCTAATTTGTCAAGAATAATCATTTATTCAAAGAGACCAAAATATCCTTTTCTAATATTTAACTACACAAGTCTCTTGATTCAATAAGAATAAAGAAAACATAAAATACTGTCAATTATTTGAATTCATTTATTCATATATATCTATCTTCTTTATACTCAAATATTTTATTTAATTAAAGAAAAAGTAATTTTAAATTATAATAATAACAATTATATTTTATAATTAAATAAATTATTTCTTCTATATATTATGTTACTATAAAAGAAAACTAAAAATAAGCAAGAGAATATATTTTATTTTAAAAATAAATGGTTTAAATAATTAAATAAATACTTAATATGCATTATTTTTATTTATAAAAACATAATTAAATAAATAAGAGGAAGAGCCTACCCACAATGCTTTATAAAACTATTTCCAAAGATATAAATATTCTGTTAACAAAATACTCAAGAGATTTACAATTTGATTAATATCCACTTATACATGAAATCAATCAAGAAATAGTTAATCAACTAATACTCCTAATCATTTATTTAATAACCTTTTTGTTGATCTAAGTAATAAAAAATTGTATGACCTAGATTTCTGCTTGAGAGATTAAATGCTAATTAGCTGCACATATTACAATGGTTAATTCTAAACTAACAAACAATCTAAATCAAAAACAACAAAGAATGAATATGCGTTCACTCCTTTTAAATTATCTTGATTGCTCTTCTCCATTTTGTTCTTTCAATATTCTTGCCCTCAGATTTTTAGTATTGATGCAAGCATAAATTCGTCGAGTATCTAAGAAAAATACCAAATATAAGTTTCTTCGCAAAAGTGTATGATTTCGGGAGGAGGAATAATGATAATGATAGACCATTTTATAGATTTTGGGTTTTCGAACGATCAGCTCAGATTGAAAAGAGAGATCGACGGATGAGATTGATGAATACCATGTGATGTGAGTTCCATGTCAGATAGAACGTGAGTTAGAACATGAGTCATAAAATACTATAGGATAAAGATTAAGTTAGGACGTGAGTTAGAACATGAGTTGAAGATTTTAATCTTCAGTTAAGAGTCTTCAAAAATAGAAGAAACATAATTTTAATGTCAAAGACAAAGTTAGAAGTTGAAGAATAATGTAGTCGAATGCAAAAATGAGTTAATTAATTAAATAAAGATATTTAATTAATAAACACACCATGCATGTGAGTTGGAACTAGTTAACTGACTAATTGTGACAGAGAGTCCTCTCGCAGAGACAATCAGATGTTGAATCCGGAGATAACTGGAGAACTAAAAATAGATCTTGAGTTAGAAGGTGAGTGAATAATTATTCAGTTGATTGACAGAAGAATGTGACATACATAAATAAATATGAATTAAATGTTAATTTAATTCAACATTCAAAAATGAAAGATTTAATTAAATAAATAAAGATAATTTATTTAATTTGACTATTGTAAAGGTGGAATTGAATAAATTAAATAATAAATATTTAATTATAGTTGAAGTATGACAAAGGGGTAATTAAATAATATATTATTTAATTAAGAAGGAAGAATTAATTAGTTAGCGACATAATTAAATAATTGTGATTTATTTAATTAATCAAGGTTGAATAAAGGTTATTTATGAATTAATGAAAAAGGGGTATTTAATTAATAGAGGAAATATGTGTTAGAAAGGGTAATATAATAATTAACATTATTTAATCATGACCATGCATAATAGAAAATTATGTCAAAAGTGGTGTTCATAGGCCTAGAACAATTTTCGGTGTCTACAATTTGCCCCTCTTTGATACAATTTTGTTTCAGCATTGTGTTAGAGAAAATATGCCCCAATCATGCCCTAGCATGAAATAGGTTAGGGTATGCCCCCTTAGGAAAATTGACAATTTTTTGAAAAATTTCAAAAAAATCAGGAAATATTCCTGATAAGTCAATTTTAGAGTTAGAAATGTTATGGAGTTGATGAAATTGAAATTGGAGATGATATAGACGTGTACGGGTCATTTGAAGTTGAAAGGTTAAGTGACCAATAGACAAGGGCAGAAGAAATGCCACCCAAACCTGAGCTATAAATAAGAATTAGGTTGAAAACCAATTCATTTGCACCCGGAAGAGTTTGTAAAAATGAGAATTTTCTCTAACTAGTGGACGAAGATGGCTCCCATTCCCTATGCTACGCATTGAGGATATCAGATTCGGACCTTTAGGAGGCCAGCTAATGCAAGACCACTGATATGTACCCAAAAATGAACTCTTGAAATTTATTTTTGCACGTATTTCTATGCCTTTAAAAATTAATTAGCATATGCGGTCTTTCATGATCAACACATATACCGTCGTATTTTCCGCATTTAACTGTAAAATGATGCATGTGCTAAAACACGCCTAGGCTAGGTTAGGAATATTAGGGAATCAACACATTTCCATTATTATGCACCACATATGTAGTTATGGAACACATGTAGGGTAGTGAGCTGCATGTGCATTAGTGAAACACATTTCCATGAAGTAGATAGGCTTAGAAAATGCACCACATTTGTAGTAGGTAGAAATGTTTGTGGTTAATGTGCAACATATATGTAATATGCAATGCAAATGAGTTGTCATGCAATGCATTTTTAAGAATGCATCGCATCTATTAAAGTGAGCCGCATTTGGCTGGTAAAAATTTTCAAAATTTTTTCTAAGGAAAATGCTTGAAAATCTTGACATCGTGGTTAAAATGCAAGTTGTATTCGATCCTATATGTACACAGGAGACACGTCCTGAAACATTTGATCTGAGAGATCATCTGAGTAGTGCAGAGATATGGCTCTTTTGGAGACTTGGTCTATGCCATTGTCTCTCGATGCCCACTATTCGGGCGAACAGAGGAATGCTCACCATGTTGTGTGAGCGATGGCACTCCAAGACATCTTCATTTCACTTGCTGACTAGGGAGGTGACTGTCACATTGGAGGATGTGTACAAGATACTTAGATTGTCGATTAGAGGAGAGTAGGTGATGTACGATACCCAATGCAGATAGACCGAGCTAGCAAGATTTTACCAGGTGGACGATATTAGTAGGCTCGACATTGAGCATTATGAGATCAGATGGCCAGTGTTGGCGGATAGATATGAGAGGTTTGACTGCATATTATGTACACTGATAGGTGGGATATTATTACTAGATTTATGGGGTAATGGTTTTTTTATTGGATGGGGAGAGATTTTGGTTGGTATGCTGGAGAGAGAGACCATGTATGCTTGGGGTTTGTGTCTATTAGGGATGTTATATTTCCATTTACATGATATTGCATACAGAGACACACGGTCGATGAGTTGTGGGACCACTTTGTTGATGGTTTGGGGATGGGAGAGAATAGTTTTTTTTCATCCTCTGATTACTATAGAGCGATGGGAGAGAGCTTCATATGTTTTCTGGTACATGGGAAACATCTCTCAGAGTCATGTGGGAGATACTAGATATTGGAGACATGCACTCGATATCTTAGATCAGTTCACTTGGAGACCATACCTAGACTATGAGGAGTGGTCTGATGAGGATAGGAATTTTCCATTTTATAGATAGACATAGTACCTAATTGGGAGGATTGTTTCGAGTGTGCACATTATAGAGAGACACCTACCAGATAGAGTTTTGAGACACTTCGACGAGGTACAAGATGAGCCTTGGAGTAGAGAAGAGTTTTCTCATTCATCTAGAAAGGTTCCATATTGGGGGCCCATGATTCCTATGGCTACCGTAGAGGTAGAGATATAGGCATTATAGCCAGTACAGTGGGGATGGAGAGACAAAGCAACAGATCTAGGGATGACAACTGCATATGATGCATGGTGGGTGGAGCATCGTCTGATTCCATACATAGATCCGGATCAGTCAACACCAGTTGAGAGACGAGGCACATGACCGAGAAGGTGGCAAAGAGGTGGAGGTGGTAGAGTTGGTAGAGTTGGAGGGAGCGGTGATGATGCTAGAGGCAGTAGGCGAGGATAGAGAGGATGAAGAGGGGGTAAGGTATGTGGAATTTCAGCTATCTAAGAGGTACTGGTAGAGGACTGATGTTGGACATCGGAGGTGGAGCTGATCTATAGGGTGGAGATGAGCATGTTGCAGAGGAGGCAGTTGTAGAGGAGTTAGCTGAGGTGGATATTGGGGGAGAGGATGCCGCAAAGGATGTGGATATGGATACAGATATAGACCCTCTAGGCATTCTGGTAGGATAGGGGGAGGATGATGTTGAGGAGGCACCAATGGAGGAGTAGGAGAGGGAGCTCAGGGATCGGATTATGGAGGGGAGACGAGAGGATGATGCCCCTAGGGATGGTGATAGGGAGGCCATGTAGGAGATACTAAGACTAATGACAATAGAGCTTGATTCTACATGGATAGAGAGAGACAATGCCTGTACAGAGAGAGACAGTATCCGTGCAGAGAGAGACAGTATCTATGCAAAGAGAGACAGTGTTCTTGTAGAGAGAGATAGTGCACTCATGGAGAGGGATCAGGCCATAGCTCAAAGATAGGAGACTGAGCAGTAGTTTATAGAGGTCAAACACCTAGTCAATGTGTCTTCATCTGATGGCATGGTACGGGAGTTAGTCAGAGCTATGGAGATAGCGTCATATTATAGGGACTTATATGAGTCTGTGGTACCAATAGAGAGACGGGCTCCTAGCTTCTTAGAGGTTTGCAACCATAGATCATAGAGCAGGAGTCATACCAGGACATAAAGTACAGAGGGTGTGGTAGGACCATTGAGGACAGGTCTGTATGATAGGCCTTCCACCTCATAGAGAACACCTCTGAGGTAGTTTCCACCACCTTCACCATGGGATAGTAGTGGTAGTGGGACACGATGATAGTTGTTATATATGTAGAAATTTTATTTTGATCAGACATCTTGCAAGCTCGTTTTTATTTATGGATACATTCTGACATTGTACTGTGACATGTTATTTTGAGTGATATATATATATATGATTTTGGTAGCTTCTATATGATATGCAGTTCTATTTTATGATGATGCATTTGCTTCTATATGATTATGTTTCCTAGATGATGTCTGTATATGTCTTAAGAATAAATGCTTCTACATGTGATGTGTTTATGTAGTTTATGATGTTATGGATGTCATTATTTACCTATGATAATGGATTTAATGCATGTATATGATGCTATGTATATGTGATGGTGAAATGTACATGTGTAATGTTTCCATTATGTAACTTATGATGATGAAATTCCTTTTATGCAATGATTTCATAAATATGTTCCTATATATTTGAAATGCAATGTAACTATATGAAATATTTATAGAATGTATGGAAATGCAGATTATCTAATGCTGTTGTTATGTCACAGGACTTTATCATTATGTCAGAAAAAAATGTTAGCATGAATGAATTTAGAATGTTAGTAAGAAGTAACAAAGGTTGATTGATTGTAAAACATATGATCTTCGATATTTTTCCAAGTATGCTATGCTTGCTTGTTATCATCATTGGGAGGTACATGACACAAATGGATAGTACACACCATGATATGAGATAGACCATAGTGTACAAAGTCATCTATCTATGAAAAATAGACAGTCGTAGACAAGGAGTGTCTTAACTCGTACTAATGATGAGATTTCTCCCAATCATGTTGTTTTAACAAACCACAAACATCAAACAAATAAAATATGGGTCATGAGACATCTTTTCTCCTCTAAATCCTTGATAGGACATCCTTGAGGAAACTAGTAACATGACTCAAAAACCAATTTTAAAAAGACAGCTGACAGACAACAACCAAAGAAAAAGAGTCTGAAGACATCCTTTCTTCTCTAAATCCTTCAAGGGACATCCTTGAGAAAGCTAGTAACCGGACTAAATTCACAAATCGATAAAAAGATAAGACAACATAAGATATAAAGTCATAAAGCCAAATAAAAGTATTTGCCAAAACTTGATCTTGTAGGATTGTTTGATGTTTGACATAGCGTAATGTGAGGGATGACACATACCACAATAAGATGTTGAGTCTAGTTTCGACTTGGTGACTATCTGTATAAGGCATGATGAATCCTGGTTTCAAGAAGACACGTGTTGTATAAAACATTGGAGCCTAATGACGTTGATGCGACAAGCTACATGAGGCTATGAAAATTTGATGACATCTATTGAGAAGAAAGACATATCTTGCTAAGACATAAGTTGATCGGTTTGACAATGTGTTTGATATTGACTTGATGATTGTTGATACATGACTTGTTTTAATTCATTGATTGATTAAAAGTGTGTGTGTGTGTATTGACAGTGTATGACATGAGATGATACCCTAAAGTACTGACCTAATGCGGCTAAAGTTAGCATCTAAGTGAATGATATGCAATGCTGGTGATAGTGAATTGAATGCAAATGAACCCTATTAGACTGACCTAGTGTGGTCTTGGGAGCTCATCAATTGATTAGCCTTGCCTATGTTGTACATGTAGAGACCTCATAGTTTGACACGACCAATGAATTTGAATGTACAAAGAGTCATGATTTTAATGTGTGTGATACATGACAAACCTAGACAAAGAAACCTAATGCCTCGGGGGCACATCGATTGGTGGCCTTGCCTACATCCAAGTTGCAGAGGCAACATAGTTCGACTATGCCTATGACTGACTTAACATGATTGAATTGACATGACTGACTTGACATGACTGACGCTATTTTTGGGATTTTTTGACATGTTTTGATTTTTTTTTTTGTTTTTGAAGTTTTCTAATGTTTTTTGGATTTTCCAGGACATTTTCCGATGGTGTAATGCTATGTACAAGGTCTTCATAGAACAAAACAAGGATTTTCCCCCAATCATGAATACAACATGTGAGATGGAGTGGGGAGTGTGACGGAATGGATGTTAGATGTCAATCATTCCAAGGGATAGGACAACCATTTATTATGAGGGATGGTGTAAAATTCTAATTGGAATGATGGTAGATGGAAGAGTGAGTTTTACTACACATGGCTCCTGTTTTCCAGGTTTTCACCATGGTACCTACCCATAGCGCCACCGAAGCGGTTTTAACTATTGGATCGATTATTCATCTTTACTTTTTTGTTATTTTTGGTGTTACAAAGACACCTGTGTGCCAAGTTTTCATCAAGGTAACCATTTTTTGTTTTTCAATTTTATTTTTATTTTTTTGGTTAAGACAAAGACTCTCTAGAAGCTATGCATAGAACCTTTTCAGATCGAGGCTGTTGATTGGTGAAAAAAGTTGCTCTCCTTCAAGAGTAGAGAGTTGGTATGCTCCTGATCCAAAGGATTCTGTGATAGTATAAGGCTCTAACCAGTTAGGTTCAAACTTTCCTGGCTTTTCCTGTTCAAGTTGATTCTTGGGATTCTCCATTAAAACCAGGTCACCAATGTCAAAGTGTCTATTTAGAACTTTCCTATTATAGCTTCGACGAAGACGATTTTGATATGCTTGCAAATGGTCTAGTGCTTTCTGTCTTCGTTCATCTAGTAGTTCTTGCTCTTGTAATTTGGATACACGATATTCTTCATCATCAATGTGACCTTTCAAGGATACTCTCAGGGAAGGAATTTCAACCTCAATAGGTAAGATAGCTTCGGATCCGAATAGTAGGGAATATGAAGTGATATACTAGTGGGAGTATAGATGCTTGTATGGTAAGCCCATAAGGGAGGATTTAGCTGTAGGTGCTAGTCATGACTAGCGTCATTGACAATATTTTTAAGGATTCTAACAATGGTTTTATTAGATGCCTCGGCTTGGCCATTACCTTGTGGGTAATATGGGGGGGAAAAATGATGTTTGATATGGAACTCTGCACATAGATGGTGTACTTCTTGGTTTTTGAATGGGTAGCCATTGTCTGTGATTATGGATTGGGGTACACCATATCGACAAATAATATAGTTTAAGATAAACTTGGATGTTTGTGTGTCAGTGATGTAGGTCATGGGAATAGCTTCAATCTATTTGGTGAAGTATTCAGTGGCGGTTATGATGAATTTATGGCCATTGGATGATGGAGGGTGTATCTTACCTATGAGGTCAAGTCCCCATTGGGAAAAAGGCCATGGTGATGTAATAAAATGAAGCTCTTGTGCTGGTGCTCTTATCAAATCTCCATGTATCTGACACTGTCTGCATTTCTTTACAAAGATATATGAGTGTTTCTCCATTGTAGGCCAATAATAACCTAATCTCATAATCTTATGGGCTAAAGTAGCACCACTCGAATGGGATTTGCATATACCCTCGTGCACCACTTACAAAGTTGTTTGTGCTTCTTCAGCGTCAAGACATCTCATTAGGGCGTTATCTAAGGTACGTCTATATAGGGTATCTCCGATGATGGTGTATTTAGTTGACTTATGGTTAAAGGTTCAGTGTTGGTTATTTGATAGGTCTGGAGGTAAGGTTTGGTCAGTTAGATAGTCAAATATGTCAATATACCAAGGGGAAGTAGGACCAACAATTGTACACACCATCATAGAATCGGGGACATCATAGGTAGGGACCAATAGATATTCAACCAAAAACTCAAACTTAGGCACGTTACTCATAATATCCAATAAGGAACCCACGATTTCCATAGCATTTACAACCCTGTTCTGAATACGTGGTATTTGTTGAAAGGAAATATGATCAAAGTACTGCTTGAAACTGTCAGCCATGTGCTTGTAGGGGGAAATTTTCTCATCCTTAGTATCATAATCATCATTTAATTGTTAGACTACTAGTTGATAATTGGCAAAAACATGTAGACTCTTAATCTTCCATTGTGCTACCATTTTTAATCCCGTCACTAAGGCTTCATACTCTGATATGTTTTTGGTGCAAGGGAAAGAAATCCTGAATGATTTAGGAATGGTTTCACCTTGAGGTGTAACAAATAGAATACCTGCTCCTGAACCACATTGTGTATGTGACCCATAAAAGTATAATTTCCATTATTTTCTAGTGCCAATGTTAAAGATAAATTCGTCAGGAAAATCCGCCACTAAAAGATGGTTTGCCTTCATGGGTGCATCTGCTAACTAATATGCAATCACTTGTCCTTTAATAGCCTTCATATCCACATATTGGATTCCATACTTGCTAATTATCATAACCCATTTAATAGCCAATCGTCCTGTTAATGTTGCCTTACTTAGGAGATATTTGAGGGGAACAATCTTTGCAACCAACATTATTTGGCGATTAAGCATATAGTGCCAAAGTTTTTGGATAGAAAAGAATACCACAAGATAGGCATGTTCTACATTTCTATAGTTTAATTCATATCCTACCAAGGTATGACTGATGTAGTAGACTGCTCTCTCATGACCTTGATAATCGTGTTGTGTGAGAAAAGTTCCTAATACTGACTGAGTTGCTGAAATGTATAGTATCAACGGTTTTCCATCTATGGGTGGCATTAAAATAGGTGGAGTGAGCAAGTAATCCTTAATTTTTTGGAAAGCTTCTTGACATTTAGGTGTCCACACAAATGGTACTCCTTTCTTGAGTAAATGTTGAAATGGGTGTATTTTATCTGCCAGTTGTACAATGAAACGTCTGATGGACTGTAATCTTCCCTGTAGTGTTCTTAGTTGACCAATGTTGACAAGAGGAGACATTTCTATGATAGCTCTTACCTTCTCTGGATCTACTTCAATGCCTCTTCGGGAAATGATATACCCTAATAGTTTCCCTGATTTCACTCCAAAGACACACTTCTTCGGATTTAGCCTGACGTTGTAACTCTCTAGCTTCTAGAATATCTTGTCTAGAACCTTGAAATGATCTGCCCTTGTTTTTGATTTAGCGATAATGTCATCTACATAATCTTCCATAAGAGTATGTACACAGTCATGGAAAATCATAGTCATTACCCGTTGATAAGTAGCTCCTACATTCTTAAGCCCAAATGGCATAACATTCCAATAGTAAATGCCCCATGGACACGTGAAAGTTGTCTTATGTTGGTCTTCAGGCACGATTTTGATTTGGTTATATCCAGAGAAACCATCCATGAGGGATAGCATCTCGTATTATGTTGTAAGATCTACTATGATGTCTATGTTCGGCAAAAGGAATTCATCCTTAGGACATACCTTGTCGATGTCTCTAAAGTCTGTGCAAATGCGAATGCCCCCAGTTGGTTTAGTCATTGGCACAAGATTCAAAATCTAGTCTGCATAGTCTATAGTTCTTATAAATCAAACATCCAAGAGTTTCTTAAGTTCTTCCTTGACCAGTAGAGCAATTTGTGGATGCATTTTCCTTAGCTTCTATTTGACTGGCTTAATACTTGGCTGTAATGGTAGATGGTGCAAGATAAGGTCTGGATCCAACCCAGGCATGTCAGTGTATGACCATGCAAAGTTTATCTATCTTTTTGCAAAGAATTCCTTAAATTTAGGTTGTTCTACCTCTGTCAATGATTCTACAAAGTATATGTGCCTAGGGTTTTCTTTTGTATTTATGTTGATGGTAATAGACTCTTCTACTAGCATTGGTGATTTTTCTTGTTCAATAGGGAGAATATTTAAACCTCTATCCTTGGGTGCCTCAGAGAGGTTTTCACCCTCAGATACATCCTTTATTTTGACTGTTTCTTCATCCAAAGGGGCCTTTCGGTTTTCACCTAGGGACTCATCATTTTTCTTTTTATTTTCATTTTTTGTGGCTAGAGGTGTAAATAGACTCCCCAAAATATGCTTTGTCATCTAAGTCTATGGTAAAAAAAGCTTTATGATCCCCTCTTGGTATGCCTTCTCAAAGTCCCATGAACTTAGCAATTGCTTCATCATTCTCGAATGTATCTATGATGGGTGTACCTTGTTGATCCTAGTCAATAAGTTTGGGATATATGAGAGGCATGTCATCATCAAATTTTTTAAAGGTAGCAGCTGACAAGGTGAATATAGAGTGGTTGACATGATAATAAAAGTTTTGGACTAACTCCTTCTTGTTCTTCTTCCTATAGGTAGGTATACTTTGTTGTGGGACTATAGTAAGGGCCGAGTCATTAGAAGATGGTTCGGCAGGTGCCCAAGATGCACGATCAAGGGTTTCCCAATAATAGTGTTTATGCCATTCTTGTTTAGACAAGTGCTGCCTATGACGGGGAATAAATGGTTTCAGTATAGGTTTTACCTTTAGGTCTAATTCTCCAAAGAGATCATCTATGTTCATGGTACTGGTAGAGAAAAAATAATCCCATTCACAATCGCTTGAGTTAGGAGATTCATCGTAAACTGGGGGAAGTGATTCGTGAGACTCGTCATAGACTAAGGGAAGTGGTTCATGAGACTCATCGTAGACTAGGGGAAGTGGTTCATGAGATGTCTCGATGCCTGCATAAGTACAATATTCCTCTTGAAATGGTAATGAAGTACTAGGAAGCCCAATTCTAAGCGATTGAAATGCTAGCCCTAGGTATTTCAGTCGTGGTGAGATAGTGATCGGTTTCATCCTTCCATTTTGATGTAGTCCTAACCCACTATGCCCATCACATCCTTTGTTTTGCATAATCTCAAAGCCTTTTCCATATTTGTCCTTAGCTATTTGAATAGACAGTGAGGGTTATTCATTTTCTTCTTCATACAACCAAGAGGTAATATCACCTTGATCCACAATTTCTTCCCTTAACTCTCCCCATTTGGTCAATGTCATTGTAGGGGGAACACGAAATGTGACTACTGACTTTCTTCTATCTGCCATGGGTAAGCCATATGCCTTAGGTGGAATCAGTTGACTAACACAGTATGATGCCTTTATGTAATATTCACCACAACCCTTGTCTTGGATCTCGACCTCAGGAGTGTTTGATGGTGGTTTGAATGAAATGGACTTGGTAAGATGTGATGGGTCAACGTATAGGGATAAAGTGGATGATGAAGCTTCTTGATTAACTGGTACTTGTCATTGTGGAATTTCCCTTAGGCCTGTACAATATTGAAAAGGATTTGGATCACCATCAATCATGATCTCAGTGCCATTATAAGGGAATTTAAGACATTGGTGATATGTTGAAGGTACGACTTTCATTGTATGTATCCAAGATCTATCTAACAACAAGTTGTACGGAAGGGTGAGATCCAAGACCCGAAAGATGGTGTTCATAATTGCTAGGCCAATTCTGATAGGGAGTGTGACAACTCCTTTGGATGATCTTTCCTCATCATCATAAGACTTGATGACTATACTCTTAGAGGTGTCCACGTAGTCTTCTAAGAATCCTAACCTTAACCAACTTTAGGGTACATAGGTTCAAAATTTCTCTGCCGTCTACAAAGACTTGTCTAACTTTGGTTTGATGGAATAAGACTTCAAGATGTAATGGGTCATTATGATTAGACTTTTCGGTGGAGTAATATTGTTGGGAAAATGTGGCATGATGTGAGTTGGTCAAATATCCTACCATTTCTTCAAAATAATTAACATTTAAGTCTGTAGGAACAGTCATGTTCTGCAAATATTTGTCAAGAATGGCTCGATGCTCAGGTGATAAAGTCAATAGTTCCAAAATGGATATTTGTGTGGGGGTTTTGCTCAACTGATCAAGGAGATTGTATCTAAACTTGGAATTCTGTGTAGGTGGATCAGAAGAAGGACCTAGAATAGTTATCTTAGTTATGCATGTGTTCACAGTGCATTCTAGGTGCTTCTTAATGATGATGGTGTTGAGGTTTTCATTTGCAACTCAGAGGTGATTTACAATCGATCCTTTACCATATTCATACTTGGTATTGGTATAATTGGCTAATGGATTGTTCTTGGTTCCCGAACTGGAGGCTTTTCCTTTCGTGTGGTCATGTAATGGGTCTGTGAAGACCTTATAATCACTGTTCGTGGTATTTTTTTGCCTATTGACCTCTATGGTTCTGTTTTAAACAAATTCTTGTATAATATTCTTTAACTGTCGACATTATTGTAGGTTGTGTCCTTTTATGTGATGATAGTCACATTAGGCGTTGTTGTCCCACCATGAAAGTTTAAACTGTCGAGAATCTTATTCTCGTGGTTCCAAAGGTTTAATGAGATTATGTTTAATCAATTCTTTGAAAACCGTCTCGATTGGTTGCCCTAAAGGTGTAAATTCATGTGTAGGAAATCTCCTTTGTGGTCTTTGTTGTTGTGAATTTTGGGCATAATTGGTTGTATGATCTGGACTATTCATCATGTCTGCATTTTGGTTGCTCTAAGTGTGACAACTAGTCCCATATGTATGTTTTTAGCATCAACAATGCTGTCATTCATAACATTTTTGTTTCTAGACCACAATTTGTTTCTATCATTTGGTGCATTTTGATGTTGGACAACCAGGTTTCTGCCTGGTACTTTTATTTCTCCTCCGTCAATAAGGCCTTTTTCAAGGATGATGCCCTTTTGTACCAAGTCTAGGAATGAATTACAACAATGTACTCGTAAGTCACCTCTCAGTTTTCGATTGATGTTTTCAAGGAATATCGTGACCTTCTATTTTTCGGGTATTTCTATTGGACATCTGCTAGCTAGACTTCTCCATCTCTGGAAGAAAGTGGTGAAAGTTTCACCATCTTCTTGTGTCGTGTGGCACAAGGTTTCTATTGTTACTTCATTGTCTATGTTAAAAGAAAAGTGTTCAAAAAACTTCTCAGCTAATTCACCTCAGGATCGTATGCCATATGGTAATTTAGAAAACCATTCTAGTGTTATTCCTATAAGGGTTCACAAAAATAGTCACATCAAGTATGTGGGGTAATATGATATGTCCATGCATGTCGTTGAGAATTCTCTAATGTGTTCCAAAGGATTCTTCCTCACATTATACTTTGGCAAATTCGGTATAATGTATCCATGGGGGAAAGGTGTCATATAAAGCACTTTGTCAAATGGACATGGACATAGATCTTGCCCTGAGATAGTTCGTTTACCTAACATAGACATGTTGTCCATCTATTGTTGAAGAGTTTGCATTTCGTTTTGGAGGACATCTACTTGTGTCAAGGACATGTTGTTGGTGTTGTTTGGATCAATGTAAATATTTTGAAATGTCATGTTCTATGACGGGTTGTGATTTGGTTAGGGAGTATATCCCGTTAGAATGTTCTGATTCGAATTGGGGATATTTCCTGTTTGAATATTCTAATTTGGATTGGGAATATATGATGTCTGTGTGTTCTGATTTGGTATAGGAATATATCATGTCTATGTGTTCTGATTTGGTATAGGTATATATCATGTCTGTATGTTTTGATTTGGTGTAGGAATATATCTTGTCTGCGTGTTCTGACTTGGTATAGGAATATTTCTAGTTTGCATGTTCTGATTTGGTATAGGTATATTCATGCCAACTTTGGATCTCTTACAAGTTGTGTTGGTGCCAAAGGGGTTTGATGAAGTTTCTCCTATAGTAAATTGTAAACCTTGTGTTATGTTGAAAGGGATTGTGTTTACAATTGACGATGTTTGAGTTGGTATGCCAGTTGGTATTACTCTTGTGATTTGGGAAATTGAAACACTTGACACCATAGTTTGTGTTGGTTGAATAAGTGGTGTTTTCAAAGGTTGAATGTCAAATCCTGGTGGTAGTGTGGAACCTTCTACTACCAACTTTGCTAGATAGAGTTGGGAATCATTTTCCAAACACTCATTCATGAAGGATGCAAATTCAGGATCTTGTACTACTGCGTCTATGTCTTCAATGTAAATTTGTCCATGTGTATCTCTAGTGATGTGTTTTCCAAGCAAAGTTCTATGTGGTCTTTCTTTCCTTGATGATTGATTTGTGAAAGGATTGAAAAATTCGCTAGGATCCAACATTGGTTTTTTTTTCTTTTGTGACCTTGTTTTGACCATGAAAAGTTGCTCAAAATGGGGGAATGAAGACTGTGTCCAAAAAGTGATATGTCCTATGTTTATGTTTTTTTGGATTTTCTGACAATAAAGGATGTTGCGAAAGATGATTTCTAAAATGACATATACTAAGATGGCGTATGATAGGATGGACAATATGCAAAATTTTGAGTAGAATATGACGGTAAATGATTCTAAAATGGGTATAACCTACCACCTATGGAATAAATGCATGCAAGTATTTGAATTTGACCAAGGAACCTGATTGTAGGACAAAGATGGTGACAAGATGAATTTCCCAAACTAGACTGTTGAGCTAGAAAGATTCACAAATAGGACTAAAGTGACTAAGTTCAATGATTTGTGACAAATAAGAACATGAACATATCCAATGAGGAGGAAAGTTACCTATTTCTACGATATGCAATTTCCTAGGAAGTTTCTATATGCATGCAACTTAGTATGACTATGACTACGATGTTGATTGTGACTAAGACGTATATGACACCTAATAATGCAAGTGTTTTGAGCAAAGTTTTTCTAGTTTTTGTCCAAGGTTGATCTTAAGAAACAAAAGAAAAAATCACTGTTATGTTTCAGACTCGATTTGCAGTTTGCTAAGTTTTCTGTTGATAGTCAAATGCGGTTCACCTATCAGTTGCGGTTCAAATTTTGACAAATGTGGTTTATGAATGTGCATGTAGTGATTTGATTTAAAATGGGTTTTGAATGTTGATAGGAATTTTTGACTTTTGAAAGATGTGGCTTATGTTTTAGCAGATGTGGCTCACAGTAATAGTTGCGACTCAGAATACCAATTCTGTGAATTTAACTTGGTTGACAGACACATGCAGTTTTTCCTTTGACTGATGTGGCTTGTATGCACACATGCAACTCAACGTTTGACATTTGTGGCTCATAATTCCAAAGGACTTTTGTGATAGGCACATGTGGCATTTTCTATGACAGATGCACCTCGCATGCACACATACAAATCAACATTTGATAGTTGTGGCTCGTAATAACTGACTGTACAAGAGGACTTTTTGATAGACACATATGACATTTCCCCTAACAATTGTGACTCGCTAGGACAGATGCGGTGTTAAAATTGACAGTTGCAACTTACAATGACAATTGCATTTTTTCTAAAGGTTGTTTTTCTGACTGACTCCATTTTGTTGATCAAGTGTTTTGATGAATACAATAAAAAACAAGCACATAAATAAATGTATTTTCAGTTTGTGATGATAGGACTATTAAGACCAAAAAAATTTACAACCTAGGCTTTGTGGACAAAACTTGTCGAGTTCTTACTTGGATAAATCCAACTACACATATTTATGGCGGATGACTAGTAGGTTGACCCCACTAGCTCCCCTCCATGACACTCAGTTATATGAGGCAGCCAAGCTACTATATCCATGGAACTCCCATGGCATACATCTCATCTCCACACATAAACCGTAAGAATGTAAGACGACTTCATAGGGCCGACCCTACTACGCTAGCAAATAGGTAGGATTTTGGCAAATCTACAACAAGGTGTTTAGTAAGGGAATTCCGTTCATGGGGCACTATTCAACTTCAGCAAGAGACCATTTCTACCCTTCTCATCAGAATAGTAACCATTTCTCTTACACCCAAGATCGCATGACTGCTCAAGGGGAGAGGATACTCCAATATATTGAATCGTGAAGGGTTACAAAAATGTTCTTTCACACCAAACAAGGAAAACAGTGGTTCTTTTTAATCCAAATGGCAATTATCTAACTACCAAAGAAAAAGCTTACAAAAATAAAAATGACAAATTCATTAGGTCCTACATGCAAAAATGATTAGTAGCTTTTTTTTTTGGTCTTCGGCTTTCATCTTGCAGAAAAGATATGGTTTTAGTTTTTTAATTGTCTTCTATGCTTCGTCCTACAAACACTAAGTTAATCCACCTTAGCACAACTGTAAACAAACATTAACGAAAATTAAAATAACCTAACCAACGAAAATGAAAATACGAATGTACAAAAATGACCAAAAATTGATTACCAAGCAGATGCGACATTTCAAGCCATAGATACGGCTCGATGTTGACAGGCAGAAGGAGTTTGCGAATTGTTGACCTAAGGATATGGTTTAGGGCTTCACGGATGCGGTTCAGAATGGCAGATTTGTCACAAAATATGGTAGATGCGCTGCATGAGGATAGATGTGGTGTGCCATATGATAACCTACGAAAAAATTGAAAAATGGAAAAATGGAAAGACGAAAAGATGTGCGAATTTGAACCGTGTTCATGTCGAGTTCACCAAATGTATGACCTAGATTTATGCTTGAGAGATTAAATGCTAATTGGTTGCACAGATTACAATGGTTAATTCTAAACTAACAAACCATCTAAATCAAAAATAACAAAGAACGAATAAGAAACATAATGAATAACTAAACAAATTAATTGAAAAGATCTCACCAAATATGTGTTCACTCCTTTGAATTATCTTGATTGCTCTTCTCCATTTTTTTGTTTTAGTATTCTTGCCCTCAGATTTTTAGTATTGATGCAAGCATAACTTCATTGAGTGTCTAAGGAAAATATCGAAGATAAGTTTTTTCTCAAAAGTGGATGATTTCGGGAGGAGGAATAATGATAATGACATGCCATTTTATAGATTTTGGGCTTTCGAACGATCGGCTCAGGTTGAAAAGAGAGATCGACGGATGAGATTGATGAATGCCATGCGATGTGAGTTCTGTGTCAAATAGAACGTGAGTTAGAACATGAGTCCAAAACTATTGCAGAATAAAGATTAAGTCACAATGTGAGTTAGAACATGACTTCAAGATTTTAATCTTCAGTTAAGAGTCTTCGAAAATAGAAGAAACAGACTTTGAAAGTCAAAGAAAAAGTTAGAAGTTGAAGAATAATGCATTTGAATGCAAACATGAGTTAATTAATAAACACTCCATGCATATGAGTTGGCACTAGATAACTGACTAATTGTGACAGAGAGTCCTCTCACAGAGACAATCAGATGTTCAATGCAGAGATAACTAGAGAACTAAAAGTAGATCTTTAGTCAGAAGGTGAGTGAATGATTAGTCAATTGATTGACAAAAGAATGTGACATAAATAAATAAATATGAATTAAATGTTAATTTAATTCAACATTCAAAAATGAAATATTTAATTAAATAAATAAAGATAATTTATTTAATTTGACTATTGTCAATGTGGAATTGAATAAATTAAATAATAAATATTTAATTATAGATAAAGGGAGTAAAATGAATAATTAAATAATAAATATTTAATTATAATTGAAGTATGACAAAGGAGTAATTAAATAATAAATTATTTAATTAAGAAGGAAGAATTAATTAGTTAGTGACACAATTAAATAATTATGATTTATTTAATTAATCAAGGTTGAATTAAAGTTATTTATGAATTAACGAATTAATGAGTTAATGAAAAAGTGGTATTTAGTTAATAGAGGAAATATGTGTTGCAAAGGGTAATTAAATAATTAACATTATTTAATCATGACCATGGATAATAGAAAATTATGTCGAAAGTGTGTTCGTAGGCCTAGACCAATTTTCGGTGTCTATAGAAATCACTTATTTATTATCGAAACAAAGTGATGTCTAAAATTATGCTTTTATAGATTACTACTTTGTGATTCTTTATGAATTTTAAATAGGTAATGGGTTAATTTTAGTTAAACTTTTCTTTAATAATTAAGTTAGACTATTTAGAAGCCAAACATTATTAACTTGTATAATTGAAGGTAAATATAGATCTCTTATTATTAAATAGAGTATTAAATGAATACCTAATAGTTAGCTTGTGAATAAGATATTTAAATTCAATTATAAATTAAATAATTGTTACTATATAATATAAAAGGATTAACGAATAGGATGATGGTTTAATTAAATACTAACTGTACTATTATTTCGATTTCTAAATAAGAGCATACAAATCAAATACATAAAAGTTGAGATTCAAACATACAACATCAAGCGAATGTAAACACACATGCATAAATATGTACACCTATAACGAACTCATGTTATCTGATTTTCCCAATATCCATTAAATTTATAAGGCGGTATACTCTTCTCTAACTATAGTTTTATCTACATCAATGCATGTACATAAAGACAAGGATATGTATATATAAAACTACAACTACATGCCATCCAACTAATTATTTTCCCTATTTATTCTCCTCATTTCACTATCTATATAATTTCTTAATTCGCATAGGCAAAAATAGCCCCATTACTAAAACCCATAGTAAATATTACATTGAATCCTTTATTAATCACAAATCATAATTAATTTATGCATATTAAAATTCCACTTATATTATCAAATTATTAATTAAACAATTGTAAAAGAAACAATATCTAAAATATCATCAAAATCACTTATTCGATTAAATCCTTCTATTACTCAATTGCAATTAATACGGTTTCTTTACCTTTCTATATAATTCTCTAATTTCCTTATTTACATATCCAATTAATTATAAACAAAAAATATTATTTTCCCACCCATCAAAATACATAAACACATATTCATATGCAGACATACATATATATAAACATGTACATAAATCAAAACAAAATACAATTTGCATTTCAACAAAATTTATACTGCAAAATATACTTTCATACATAATTATAAGGATATATTCATATATATTTTAATATATATACTTTACACATACATATATTAACACTGTATATCTACAATATATACATATACACATACATGCACAAATATATAATTGAATTGGTGAACTTTTCAGATTTACTTCGATTACCATTAGTCTTGGATCCTTTTATCAAATGTCATAAAATGTATACCAATTGATAGGTGGCGCCCTAAAGCTCATGACCCAACATTGATAACAATTCTTGAATTACTGTTTTTAATTATATGCTTGGAGTCTGCAACTATTTAATTATTCTAGATTTAAGTCAAAGAGAATGATGAAAGATAGAAGAAATAGAAAGATACCTGAACGCAGTTGAATGAAGGCCTAACATGATAATGGTTTCTGTGTATGAGGCAGTTCGCCACCACAGTCACGGGAGATTTAAGCAACGTTTGGGAGAAAAAAGGGGCTTGGCAGATGAAGACAGCAGGGTAATCTAAATTCAAGACTTTTGTTTAATGCTGTGTGTGAGAGAAGACTATGTAAACATAAATCTACCACAGTAGTGCAAAGTTAGCAATTACATTTGGTTTGTTATACATGGCCCTCGAACGACTGTTATAATTGTTAAGAATCTTCGAATATGATCAATGGCATGCTGCAACTACATTCATCTCCAAGATTGTTGCCAAAGAAATTGTTTTGAGATATGTTAACCGATTCCACTCATGAGACAGGTACGATGAACTTGAGGAGAATAAAGGTCATGCTAAAAGAAACAATCTGATAAACAGGCTTGCACTATAATAACTGCACCGTGTCAGATATCTACTAATAATGAAGGGACATCGATAAAAACATACAAAAGGGAAAGTTGTGTCTGATGATGTAGTTGCAATTGCCTTGCTATACACGTATGCAAAACACAGCAACAAAGACAAGGCTAGTGAAGTGTTTGGAAAAATGCCTCAAAGAAGAGAGGTCGCTCGCATGCAAGAAATGAGGGCATAGACAAGGCGCAGAAAAAAACAATGATGAAATGAACAGGGTTAGCAAGGTAAACTTACAAAGCATCATAAATATGAACGCAGGAAAAAGAAGGTAAAATAAAACCCCAAGAGAATAAGTCGAGTACCAAACAGATTTCATATCTATCACAAAATCAACATAAATATCTAGAATTAAAACGAAATGGCAACATGATACACAATATAGCCATTGTCATGATATGAATTCACAAGATATAGAGTACTAATCAACTGAAATGGAGACACAAAGCCAGGTAACGAGATTCAAGTGCTTACTATGCTTCACGAAATGGATACACTATGCATGGGGATGCAGATACGAGGAAAGAAGAGAAGCAGATGTTTTCAAGGAGATACAATGTAGCTCACAGAAAAAGAAGGTAATATCATAACGAGATCCTCAACATAAAACACAGTAAGAACATGGAAAGCGACTTACCTCAAGATTATTCCAGGCTGTCGTTAATGCTGTTGAAGACCAAGGGAAAAATTTGTAGGGTTGATGATCATAAATTTAACTTCCTTCTCTATGTGCAGGCGTTGAAAATGCAAGTGCGCTTGGCAAGTGATTCCACAGCCTTTCGCCAGCGTCCTTTCTACCTTCCCCCAAACTCTCGGCTTGCCAACGCCCAAAACCCAGAGCAACCTTCCCGTGAATCCAAATTGATCGATGTGCAAAACTCAGAAGCTTTTTGAATCTTTCAACCAAATGCAATTGACAGGTGTAAAGTAGATTTTCATGTTAGGAGACATGTGTACAAGATGTAAACTCACAGATGTAAAAACTTAGAAACTTTCTTTGTTCTGTAACATTTTTTCTTTAATACTTCATATATATATATATATATATATATATATATATATAGTTCAGCTTGAAACCCTTTTTTATTTAGAGCCAGCTAATTCTTAGACAAAATTCACCTATGTACATTGAAAACTCATGAAAAACATATATGGATACATACATAACATGACGAGTTCTCGTAGTGCAGGCCTTGCCAGATGCTTGAAACCGGTGGACTGGATGAAACCTCTGGGCGATGGTCAAGCGGGAGTTAATGGCACCATCAGGTGTGTTTACCCACCTCTGGCCGAGCGAAAAAGCGGGTGGGTTAGCTTTGTCAACAAGTTTCTTTTGTCTGGCATGAGAAAAGGGAATGAAGTGGGCCTTTTCTGTTTCGAGAAAGAGAGCAAGGTGAAAATACTATTTGTTTTGTTTCTTATCTGCACGTTGAAAGGGAAAGCTAAAGGTCTGAGTGCATGTGGATGACTTAGAGGAGAATACCGACCAAATAAGTTGAAGTGTAGAGTGCACGTGGAGGAGTTGGAGGAGAATACCAACCAAATTGAGGTGAGGGGTAATTTTGTTGCAAGCAGAGGGTTTTACAAGTGGGAAACACAATGTGGAGTATTTCAGTTTCTTGAGTGTCTTAAAAATCACACATTCCATTGTTGTGTTTAAATTTCAGTTGATTGAAAAATAAACTTGCATAAAATAATTGTGAATGGGAAACACAGTGTTGGGTTTCAGTTATTTGAATCTCCTTGGTTAAATGTAGAGGGTTGTCTCATGGTGGGTTTCTTGCTTCTCAACACTGATAAAAATAAACCTGCATAAAATAATTGTGATGTATTTATTTAATCATCAAAACAGCCATGGAAGGATGAGGGTAAGAGAAGAAGAATAATTGGAATGTTACAAAATAGTATGGATGTCTTCCAAATCACACATTCCATTGTTGTGTTTAATTTTCAGTCGATTCAAAAAAAACATGCACAAAATAATTTTGAATGAGAAACACAGTGTGGGGTTTTAGTAAAAAAATTGCACAAAATAAATGGGAATCAGAAACATAGTGCTGGGTTTCAGTTATTTGAATCTCCTTGTTTAAATGTAGATGGTTGTCTCATGGTGGGTTTCCTGCTTCTCAACACTGATGGTTTTGCAACATGGAATGTTAAAAACCAGTATGAATGTCTTCCAAATCACACATTCCATTATTGTGTTTAAATTTCAGTCGATTGAAAAATAAACCTGCACGAAATAATTTTGAATGTGAAACATAGTGTTGGGTTTCAGTTATTTCAATTTCCTTGTTTAAATGTAGAAGGTTGTCTCATGGTGGGTTGCTTGCTTCTTAACACCCATGGTTTTCCAACATGTAATGTTACCAAACAATATGGATGTCTTCCAAATCACACATTCCATTGTTGTGTTTAAATTTCAGTTGATTGAAAAAAATCTGCACAAAATAATTTTGAATCGGAAAACACACTGGTAGGTTTCAGTTAAAAAACAACACAAAATAATTGTGAATGGGAAACACAGTGTTAGCTTTTATTTATTTCAATATCCTTATTTAAATGTAGAGGGTTGTCTCATGGTGAGTTTCTTGCTTCTCAACACTGATGGTTTTGCAACATGGAATGTTAAAAAATAGTATGAATGTCTTCTAAATCACATATTTCATTGTTGTGTTGAAATTTCAGTTGATTGAAAAATAAACCTACACAAAATAATTTTGAATGGGAAACACAGTGTTGGGTTTCAACTATATCAATCTCCTTGTTTAAATGTAGAGGGTTGTCTCATGGTGGGTTTCTTACTTCTTAACACCCATAGTTTTTGCAAGATGGAATGTTACAAAACAGTATGAATGTCTTCCAAATCACACATTCCATTGTTGTGTTTAAATTTCAGTCGATTGAAGAAAAAACTTGCACAAAATAATTTTGAATGGGAAACACATTGCTAGGTTTGAGTAAAAAAAATGCACAAAATAAATGTGAATGGGAAACACAGTGCTGGGTTTTAGTTATTTCAATATCCTTGTTTAAATGTAGAGGGTTGTCTCATGATGGGTTTCTTGCTTCTCAACACCGATGGTTTTGCAACATGGAATTTAAAAAAAAATAGTATGAATGTCTTCCAAATCACACATTCCATTGTTGTGTTTAAATTTTAGTCGATTGAAAAATAAACCTGCACAAAATAATTCTGAATGAAAAACATAGTGTTGGGTTTCAGTTATTTCAATCTCCTTGTTTAAATGTAGAAGGTTGTCTCATGGTGGGTTGCTTGCTTCTTAACACCCATAGTTTTGCAACATAGAATGTTACAAAACAGTATGGATGTCTTCCAAATCACACATTCCATTGTTGTGTTTAAATTTTAGTCAATTGAAAAAAAATACCTCCTCAAAATAATTCTAAATGGGAAACACATTGGTGGGTTTCAGTTTTTATAATCTCCTTGTTGAAATGTAAAGGGTTGTCTCATGGTTGGTTGCTTAATTCTTAACACCCTCGGTTTTGCAAAGGTTGCAGAATTTTGATCGTAGGTTTTCTTCGACATGGTGCTTCTTGGTGAAGTTGGAGAATGGGAAATCAAGCCAGTACCAGTCATTCAGCCTAATTTCATGTGGATCGAGGAGGAACAACTCGACATTTTTTTTTATCTACATTCGCCTATATGGAAGGAAAAGTCCAGCTACACCGAATATTGGAGGCTATTCTCTGTCTTAGATAGAGAGGAAGAGCGAGACAAATTTAATAATTTTCTTAATGATTTTTTTTGCGAAGATTTTCTGGGGTCCAGCTCATCTGGTAGTTTAGTGAACTTGGTTTCTTTATGCATTTTTCAATGAAAACAATTTGTTTTAACATAAATTGAATCTTTACTTTACATGCATGAAAATTTTATAATTATGAGTAGTGACCGAAATCCTAGAGTATAATGGAAACAATGTTCGTTTCTTAATGAATTATTGCAATGTGAACCATTTTTAAGGAGGATTGTGAACAATTATTGGAGAAAAAAAAACCGAAGGAAAGAAAGAGATGAAAAGGGGGGAGAAGGGAATTTTCTATTTTAAGACAATTTTGTTACGCAACCATGGAGTCTTTGAACATATATTTTGTATTGAGAAAAAAAGAAATAAGACTAAATCTTTGAGTTTGTTAATATTTTTTTGATCGCAAATTTCTTTGTGCTTCCGTGATCATTCTTCATTATGATATTTTTTTAGTCTAATTGTGTTTATGTTTTATTTACTGAATCTATGAATTGTAAAAGAAATCGTCATGTGAAATTAGTTTGTTGTTTATCTTTCCTTGTCTCATGGTTGGTCGCTTGCTTCTTAAATGGTTGTCTCATGGTGGGTTGCTTGCTTCTTAACACCCATGGTTTTGTAATATGGAATGTTACAAAATAGTATGAATGTCTTTGAAATCACACATTCCATTGTTGTTTTCAAATAGTAGCTAATGGAAAAAAAATCTGCACAAAATAATTGTGAAAGGGAAACTCAGTGTTGGGTTTCAGTTATTTGAATCTCCTTGTTTAAATATAAAAGTTTGACTCATGGTGCATTTCTTGCTTCTCAACACTCATGGTTTTGCAACATGGAATGTTAAAAAATAGTATGAATGTCTTCCAAATTACACCTTCCATTGTTGTGTTTAAATTTGAGTGGATTGAAAAAAAATTACACAAAATAATTTTGAATGGGAAATGCAGTGCTGGGTTTCAGTTGGTTGAATCTCCTTGTTTAAATGCAGAGGGTTGTATCATGGTGGGTTTCTTTCTTATTAACACCCACAGTTTTGCAACATGGAATGTTACAAAAGAGCATGGATGTCTTCCAAATCACAAATTCCATTGTTGTGTTTAAATTTAAATTGATTGACAAAAATCTGCTTAAAACAATTATGAATGGGAAACACAATGCTGGGTTTTCAGTTATTTCAATCTCCTTGTTTAAATGTAGAAAGTTGTCTCATGGTGGGTCACTTGCTTCTTAACACCAATAGTTTTGTAACATGGAATGTTACAAAATAGTATGAATGACTTTCAAATCACACATTCCATTGTAGTGTTTAAATTTCAGTCAATTGAACAAAAAATTTGCATAAAATAACTGTGAATGGGAAACATAGTGTTGGGTTTCAGTTATTTCAATCTCCTTGTTTAAATGTAGAGGGTTATCTCATGGTGGGTTGATTTCATCTTAAAAAACCCATGGTTTTGCAACATGGAATGTTACAAAATAATATGGATGTCTTCCAAATCACATATTCCATTGTTGTGTTTAAATTTTAGTCGATTGAAAAAAAAAACCTGCACAAAATAATTTTGAATAGGAAACACATTGCTAGGTTTCAGTTATTTCATTCTCCTTGTTTAAATGTATAGAGTTGTCTCAAGGTGGGTTGATTTCTTCTTAACACCCATGGTTTTGAAATATGGAATGCTACAATATAGTATGACTATCTTCCAAATCACACATTCCATTGTTGTCTTTAAATTTCAATCGATTGAAAAGAAAAACCTGCACAAAATAATTATGAATGAGAAACATAGTGTCGAGTTGCAGTTCTTTCAATCTCCTTGTTTAAATGTAGAGGTTTGTATCATGGTGGGTTGCTTGATTCTTAACACCAATGGTTTTGCAACATGGAATGTTACAAAATAGCATGAATGTATTCCAAATAACACATTCCATTGTTGTGTTTAAATTTTAGTCGATTGAACAAAAAACCTGCACAAAATAATTCTGAATGGGAAATACAGTGTTGGGTTTTAGTTATTTCAATCTCTTTGTTTAAATGTAGAGGGTTATCTCATGGTGGGTTGCTTGCTTCTTAACACCCACATTTTCGCAACATGAAATGTTCCAAAATAGTATGAATTTCTTCCAAATCAGACATTCCATTGTTGTGTTTAACTTTTGTAACATTGAAATGATGAATTGGAAAAAAAAAAAGTGATTTGGAAAACACAGTGTTGGGTTTCGGTTATTTGAATTTCCTTGTTTAAATGTGAATGGTTGTCTCATGGCGGGTTAATTGCTTCTTAACACCTATAGTTTTGAAACATGGAATGTACTACAAAACCATATGAAAGTATTCAAAATCACACATTCCATTGTTGTGTTTGAATTTCACATGATTGAAAGAAAAGTGCAAAAAATTATTGTGATTCGGAAAACACAGTATTGGGTTTCAGTTATTTGAATCTCCATGTTCAAATGTCAAGGGTTGTCTCTGGTAGGTTGCTTGATTCTTAACACCTATATTTTTGCAACATGGAATGTTATAAGACAGCATGACTATCTTCCAAACCACACATTCCATTGTTGTGTTTGAATTTCACATGATTGAAAGAAAAGTGCAAAAAATAATTGTGATTCGGAACACATAGTGTTGGGTTGTTGGACTGTCCAATTTTGAGCATGCATTTGTGTTATATTTTATGTGAAGTTTGATTCAATTTATCACCTTTAATTTTCCTTGGTTGAAGATGAAATTTCCTATTGGTTTGATGTGGGTGAGAGAAATGCAAGCATATTTTATCTATGGTTAATGAATGATTTGTTTCTTTTTCTTCACACAATCCACACTAATTTTAAGTATTCGTCCAATTCTATGATTTCCTAGAATGGGGAGAGGTTTGAAATGGAAGAAGCTAGATAAATTGCAAGTGCAAGATGTACAAAATAGAGGCTCTCATTTTTTTTCTTTCGATTTGGAATGGGCTGCGATATTCGTGAACAAGGATAAGGTCCTTGACCTTCTTGCAATAATTCCTCTTACGAGACTTGATCATTTCATTCGTTGAAGGTGTAGAAACCAAATTTGTGGACAGTTAAATAAGAGAACCTACCACCTTGTGTCCCATCTACAACAAAACTTATAGAAAAACAATTTTGTATAAGAGGTTTGTATATATTGAAATTCATTTCTATGGTTGAATGATATTTTACTCTCTCTTGGTTGAACATGATGAGATGATACCTTTCTTGCAACTACTGGTGTCAATACGGTCCTAAAGATAAGAGAGACTATCCTCCACCAAATAAGAAACAACATAAGACATTTATACAAATGTGAGGTTATCAATACCACTTCATGGTAAAGGTTATAGGAGGAAAACATGATGTTTCCTATATTATCTACAAGGAAATGTTCCACGTAGATATAAACTTTGAATTTTTCCATGGCATTCATGACACAAGTGGAGAGAAGCATTCTATGTTTTCTACTAATCTATCCACGAAGTGCAAAAGTTATATTGAAAGCCTTTTTCTCATGGATGTCAGTGTCAATGCAATAATGGATAGACACATCAAAAATCTTGTGTTATGTGGCATGATGTCCAAGATAGATCAATTCCTTACAAGAAAGGATGTAATGAATGCCTAGCAAAAGGTGTGTTCTACTCATGCACAAAAACACAAATTCAATTTGACAAGTATCCTACTGTGGAGTGGACAGGACTTTGACAACTTCTTCTACTTTCAACGGCCCAATGGGAACAATACACCTTGTGTTATCCGGGTTAAAATTCCATGGATGTTGGATAGGATGGTTAGCTGCTCGCACAATTTAGTCATCTCGATGGATTCCAAATTTGCAACTAACAAATATGAGGTGAGACCTTACAAACATTGACAAATAGTTCATCGTGTTTTCAATGATCTTTTAGGCTATAAACTTCACAATGCTCACGCTAAGTTTTTCTCTCTATAGTATCCATTGTATACTCTCCTCGTTTTTGATGAAAAATAGAGTGGTGTGCCATTTGTGTGTGTAGTCTCCTCATGAAAAAAGATTGAGAACATCTTTATGTGGCTACACATATTTCTCGATCATGGAAGAAGAGTCAGGCCCGAATGGAGAATAAATGCATTTTCAACCGATAATGTGACTGCAAAGATCCAAACCATATAGTATGTGCATCTCTTCCTTCATTTGTGTACCTTTCTCATTTTCTATTCATTTTCAATGCCACTTTCTCATGCAGTCGAGCGATAAACAATATTGTTTGTATTGTCTATTAGGGTTGTGTTTCAATGTCATGTGATTCTATGCCTTTGGCATGTCAAAAGGGTTTGGCAAAAGAAAGTATATAAGTATGTAGCTAAGGAAAGGGAAATGGAAATCTTCTGCAGTCTTGGCATGAGCATGATGGCAATTAGTGACATCGAAGATTGTGCCACTTAGCTATTGAACCCTTTCTTTCAGGAGTTCAATGATCATCCCCCATTCTTAGAGTACTTCAAGAAGATCTGGTGTGAAGGAGAAGGTTGAATTGGTGAGTTGACAATTTTTGTCACCTCACATGATTCGCACCATTCAAATTTTTTGATGTCACCTCTAATACGTTGTGGCTTACTTGACTATTGGATGGTTTCTTCACAGCCATGTGGACAAAAAATTGTAGACTATTCCCACATGCCAACCAGGATACAAATGCAGTGATTGAGTCATACCATTGCACACTCAAAAATTGGTACTTGTGTGATTTTTCAAAAAAATGCAATAGGAGAATGGACTATTTGTATTACACACTTGTGTATAAAATGGAACCATTGTATAGGAAAAAGGAAAAGTTGCAGCATTATGGCTTTTTCATGAAAAAAAAGTATTTAAATATGCGATCTATTGTGGAGAGGGCCAAGGAAATTCCAGACGATGACTATATTCCCAATGAAACAGATCTTGGATGATATTGGGTGAAAATTCAAAGTAGGTCAATGCACTACCTTGTTCAGAAATTTGGGGAGCACCTTTTTGTTTGTGAGTACCCTTGGAGTTTGTAGGGGAAGACTTGCAAACATGTCATGAAGGTTGCTCACTTCATTAAAATATCATCTACCATTGAAGGGGTGATCCACGATAAGTGAATTTCAATTCAAATTGTTTTAATTTATTGGAGTCAATTAATTTTTTCATTTTCTACAACCTAATACAAATTTCTTCTATGTGCTCATTTAGATGGGGGAGGTCAACCAATTGATATAGGCATAGATTTGAATGAGACATTGTCAGAGGGGGCCGTAGAAGAAAACAATCCTAATGTTCTGACCCCTATGCAAGCTCCTTATATGAATCATATATATGATAAACATGTGGTAACAATGTCTCTTTGGAATGACACTAACCAACTCTTGAAGAAAGTGATGTATACACTCCCACAATATCTACAACAGGTACAATCATACATAGAATGCATAGACAGGTTTCTTGAGGACCTACGACAATCAAATGCATTTCCATTTGAATTCATTCTTGATCTTGATCAAGCTGCAACTAGTACCGTTTGCATGTGTCCATGGTTTAGTGCAACTAGGGATTGTCGTCGACATCCAACCCGATGTACAAAGCATTCCACACAACAGTCAGATCACTGAACCCCTTTGGATGACTCATTTCCCTTGATCACAAACAATAGTTTGAATTTGAATGTCAATATGCAATGTGAGACTTTAGGTGCAACTTCTATGGATGTGGCAGAGGATACAACATCTAATATGGGTGAGTATGAGAAAACCCATTTCAATTTATTTATTGTAATAGGAAATGGTATTGCAGATTTCTTTTTTCCAATATGTACTTGTACCATGTCATAAAATTTATGATTTCTTTTATGGATTGTTTTTTTCACTTCAAAATTCCAATCTCGGGAAAGGAGTCCTCGCCGATGACTATCTTTCGTGGGTGTCAATCCAATGGAAGGTATGGTTCAAATTTAATAACTTTGCTTACATAAGTCCAATTTTTGGTATGATGTTATGCACTTTAAGAAGTGTATATGTTGAATCATGTAGGGGAAGCGAATCATTCAATGTTTGGTTGCTAATCTTTAGAAAATTCAAAAGATTTCCAATGGAAAAAGATGCATACAAATTGGTAACCGAGGAAACTGCATTCAATGGGGCTGAAAGTTTGTTCCTAAAGAATGGTCAGACATTCTTCAAACATGACTAATTAAGCCTACAGAAATGTAATCTTACCTTAAACTTTGTTGCCCCCAAGTTTGATAGGCATTCACTTACTAAACCCACCATATTTCACCTAAAAGTTCCCTTATGAAATATGTGTGATGCAATGGATGTAATCAGTGATGTGATCTTCATATGTGGGTTTCAAGTATGTTGAGGGGAATTGAAATGGGTCTCTACAATGATGATTATTTGTAAGGGTTGTTAAGAGTTTGTGATAGTTAAGTTGAAAAATTTGATTATGTTTTCCATCGTGCAACTATTATGTACATTTTATGTTTGGAACATATGAAGACATATTCAAATGAAATGTTTTATGAAATAAAGGGTTTCCACTAAACAAGAAGGTGAACTTTGAGACCTTGTTTTGTTACAATCTTTAGAAAATAAAAAATGTCAAGCACAACCCACCATGTTTTCCATCTTGCAACTATGGTGTAAATTTTGTGTTCGTAACAAAAATATATTTTCTACAATTCATTAGTTCAACTCATTTGATTGGAACAAATAGAATGCTCAAATTATTTTCCAAGTTGGAAAAGACACTGTCCATACACAATTACCTAGTTATGAAAAGTTTTCTTTCGCTTTCAATTTTTTTTAGCAACTGTTTCGTGTGTTTCTAATTAGAGAATGATATTGTATGTGCTGAAATTTTTGTTCTCTTTCCTTTGAGGCATTGTTCTTCCCATTGTTCAACTCGTGTGTTGCCATATGCCCATTGGAGATATTGCATGTGTTTCCTTGTTCAGTTCAAAATAATAGGTACAATCTCTAAAGTGCATACACTATCTATATCTTCCACTTTGCTCACTTATTTTTTCACTGTTTCCACTACACTGACAATGTCTTTCTAATTAGAGAAGGTAGGTCTACTTTTTTAAAAAAATGTTTTGTCTTTCATTTTAGGAATTTTACAACTTGTTGCTGCAATTCTATAGAAGATGTGCCATAGTTCTCGAGCATGGGTGGCTATTTGGTTGTAAAACTACCACCCATATCTGCTATGCAATATTCTTGCTCGAATTGAGGAACTCAGACTCCCGTACAGGTTGCGGGAAAATATGTTAAGGAGAATTAATAGAAAAGGGCCAAATTGCATAGATTTGCAGTATGATAATTATGCTCGCTTCTTCAACAGTGTCTTTGGTGTATGGTCACATATGGGCATGAAAGTTCAATATTACAATCTAAAAATAGAGATTTTCAATTTATGTGATCGGCCAATGTCTCTTTATCGAGAAATTCGAGACCTTTTCCTAGTTGGATGCATTTGGAAGCTGTGCATTAGACCAACAATTATCATACACATGCACAATATTACGGATCAACTGAGCATGAGGTTTTTGAGATTCCTCAATGGGGAATCTCTAATTAGTAATGACAAAGGTTCTATGGAGGAATGGTTGCTGGTTGTGTTCAAATTCAACCACATTTTCAGGTTTGAGATCCACCGTGTCAGGCCCTCCTTCAGGTTGCTACATGAGAATTATGGGGTGCCAACATTGTATGCTATCAATTCCACCTTGACAATCAGAGTGCGTAAAATTCTTTTAGATGATGAGAACATAGAGATTATACCTGTTCATAAATGGTTGACATAGTCCTAAGTGTTACCAGTATTAAATGTACATTATAATTTTCTTCAGATTGTATAATATTGACTCAAAATATTTTTACATTTCATTGTGTGATACATATTGTTCTTATTAAATTTGTGGTGAACTTGAATAAACTGTTTTGTTATAGTCTATGTTTTCCATTCTGCAAATTTTCTTGTGCATCTTCGCTTGGAAATGTATAAGGATCTTGAAATGGAATGTTGAAATTGAAATGGAAATCCAAAATCTCTGTATAATTGTGACTTGATGAGTGTTGTTTGTGGAATATTATTCCTTGTTGTCTAGTTTTGTTTTGAGAGGTTTTTGGGCATAGGTGACTCCATTCCAAGGTAGGGATTGGTGAATTTATGAGTATTTGGAAACCATTAATTGAATTTCCTTTCAGGACATAATTCTCAAAAGGCGTAGATTGAACAGTATTTGGAGTGTTTGGAATTTCCTTCCTTGAAAGGCTAAAAAGACATTGAAGATTCATTCAAATAGAGTATTTTACATGCCATGGAACTAACTTAAGAGTGTAAGAGAGCCTTTTTTTGTTGTCTGCCAAATTGAAGGATTAAAGGAAACCTAATTAGGCCGATTAAGGACAGTCTATTTTGAAAGTTCACATATGGAGATGTTTAAGTTGGGGATTACTTTTTGTCAATCATTTGGTGTTGGCTAAAAGGTGGAGTTTTCTAGTTTAGTATCTGACTTGTTTTCAGTAGCATAGAAAGTTGAGTTGTTTGATCCCTACAATGTCATCAAATATTTCTTGCAACCAAGGGCAGTTATAAAATAAGCAACTCAACTTCAATACATTGTCTTCTTATGGTGTGCACAACACTAACTGTTGTCTTTGAACAAGATTTCAAAAGTCTGGGACAACCCACTATGTTTTCCATCCTACAACAGTTATGTAAAATTTGTGTTTGAAACATATGAATAGATAGTGAACAAGATTTTTTTTCTTAAATTAAGGGTTGTCATAAAACAAGAAAGTGAAGTTGAATTTTTTTTTTTGTTATCATCCGGAAAAAATAAGAAGTGAGCCACAACTCACTGTGTTTTCCATGATGCTATTGCTATGTAAATTTTTTGTTGGAAACATATGAGCAGATATTGAAAAAGAGTGTTTTTCTTAAAGTAAGGGTTGTTAAAAAACAACAACATGAGCTTCAAAACATTCATTTCTCACAGCGTGCATAGAATAAGAAGTGAGCCACAACTCACTATGTTTTTCGTGATGCAATTGTTACGTAAATAATGTGTTGGAAACATATGGGTAGATATTGAAGAAGAGTGTTTTTCTCAAAGTAAGGGCTGTTAAAAATTATGAAGCTCAACTTCAATACATTGTCTTGTTACTATGTGCATAACACTAACTGTTGTCTTTGTACAAGATTTGCAAATTCTAGGACAACCCACTGTATTTTCCATCCTACAATAGTTAAGTAAAATTTGTGTTGAAAACATATGAAAAGATAGTGAACAAGACCATTTTTCTTAAAGTACGGTGTGTCATAAAAAAATAAAGTGAATTTGAAAACATTATTTTGTTACAGTCTGAAAAAAATAAGTGAGCCACAACCCACTTTGTTTTCCACGATGCAATTGTTCTGTAAATTTTCTATTGGAAACATATGAGCAAATATTGAAAAATATTGTTTTTCTCAAACTAAGGGTTTTGAACAAACAACAACATGAACTTCAAAAAATTAATTTCTCACGGTGTGCATAGAATAAGAAGTGAGCCACAACTCACTATGCTTTTCGTGATGCACTTGTTATGTAGATAATGTGTTGGAAACATATGGATAGATATTCAAGAAGACTATTTTGCTCAAAGTAAGGGTTGTTAAAAATTATGAAGCTTGAATTCAATACATTGTATTCTTACTATGTGCATAATGTTGGAGTTGAGAAGATACAACTTCATAGGAGCCCAATGACCTCTACAAGGAAATAACCTGTTACAAGGAGAAGCAAAGAGAAGCAACAAAGGAAATGCTCAAGAATGCGGAGCAATGTATTCACCTAAAAATGTAAAATGAATAATGATACAAAAGATAGTTTTCAACCATATATAGATGAAAACCCTAGGATTGCACAATAATAATTAATAAAGTAATTAATTATTATGCACCTAATGTTACCTTAAGTGATAAGAGGTAAAAGGGAACTTTACGTAATTAAAAAAATATTGTTTAATTAATAAAGTAAATACCCAATTACTCTAACACCCCCCCTTAAGCTAGAATTAGGGAGAAGCTAAAACCTGGAAGAAGCTACTACAAGCAAAAGCAATGGGTCCTAGCAACAAGGCCTGATTAGGTACCCATGTACAAAATCAATGCAAACTAAATGAAATGGGGTAAAGGAGAAAACCCAATGGGAACAAAACTCTTCCCCAAAATAGAATCCAAAAGGAGATCCTGAAGCGGCAAATGATATTCCTCCCCTTGGGAAGAAATGGATCCAAACAACGATGTTGAAGAAACCCTGTGAAGAATGATTAACCAATCTGTCTCAAGATGTGTGCCATGATAGGATGTTGAAGAGTCTCACTGTCTGAATGGAAACAAATAATGCCAAATCCAAACTGATGTGGAGAATACTAAAATGAAACCTCTGAATGCACGAATAATGGTGGGCAAACAGTGATAACTTGACTGTCAAGGTAGAGGAAATGAATGTCCTCAAAATAATCCTCTAAATTTGCAATATAGGACTCCACAAACAATATATATATGTCTACAACATAAGAGTCCAAAGTAGCTATGTTTGGAAGATGTATGATTCCCTGCTGTACTGAATCAAAAACAACAAGAGATGTTGATGAAGTCTTAGTCTAAAGAGTAGGAACTGTGAGACAAACCTTTGATCCATCGAAACATGTAAGGGTGTCTAAATTCTCAAGCTCCTCTAAAGTATCATGATCAAAGGGTGTATTTTCTCTCCAAGCAATGGGTAAGAGAAAATCTGAAGTAGGATCCTCTGGGAATGGAGAGAGAATTGGGTCTCCCTAGATCTCCCAAAGACGTTTTCAAAGTGGGTGAGGACAATCAATGTCCTATATAGCCAACACAGTGTCATGATCAACACTAGACAATATAAGTCCTACTATGTGATTTCTAATGATATCCCATGCTAATTTTCCCTCTAAAATTGCTAGTTCAGGTATGAGATCATACAAATAAGGCAAAGTATTAAGGCACCTATAATGTGTAAGTATACCCTTTTCCCATGACTCATAATTACCCCGTTCTAGAAAAACAATTGAAGGGTGAGTAGAAAAACCCATGATAACTCTTGAAATGAAAAATTCAGAAACTAATGATCTCAACAATAGTAAAGCATATCAACATAACCCATCCAACACAAACAAAGCCCATGTAGGAGCCAAAATGACCAAGTAATTGAGTAAAGTGTAAAAACACACAAAGTTGAATAAAAAATACCTGGTAAATATAATGATAAAGTAGATTGTATATCTAGAAAGATCACTATAATACCTTTCCAATGCCTATTCAATTGTGCAAAATGAAGTTCAGACGCAAAAGATATGCCCTTTGGAGTGAAAAACAAAGTTCTGACTTTGACTGGCAAAAAAGACTACAAAAATGCAAAATCAAGAAAAAATACCAGTACCACTAGAACGACGCTGAAACCAGATTTCCGGCGATATCTCATTTTTGAAAATCCAAAAAAAAAAGCCCATTTTACGCCCGATTTAGCACAAACTGCTCAAAAGTGGAAAAAAATGTCTCACAGCCCTCAGGGGCTAAAAAAATCAACCCTTGGCCATATGGATGACTAGGGGGCTAGTGGTTGGGTGCTGGGCGCACTGCCCCTAGCTAAGCCTGTGGGGGCTGTATAGTCCATCGACAGCAGGGCGCTTAGCGCCTGGTCACCATGTGACCTCAGCGGCAGGGTTTGAAGCCCGCGGGGGCTGGAGGGGCTGACAGAAGTCGGCGAGCTCGGTGGATGGAGCTGGTAGAGTGCGGGGTGGTGGAGTGTTGTAGCAGTAGGGAGCTCAGCGGGTGCAGCCAAGTGGAGTGTAGGGTGGCGGAGCGGTGTGGCAGCAGGGACCTCGGCGGGACGGGTGGCAGCTGAGCGGAGTACGAGCAGGGCGGTGGCTTGAGCAGCGCGGGTGTTGGCCGTCGGACGGCCAAGTAGTGGCACGTCGGCTGTGTGTAGACAACGCACCAAAATAAATTAAAAACCTTAGTTTAAAAAAAAAAATGATTTTTTTTGCCATTTTTTTTTTGCTGTGGGGGTCGTACGGCCAAACCCTAAATTTTTATTTGCATCCCTGGTTGACTGTAACCAAAATTGACGATTTGACAGTTGATTTAGGGGTTTTGAGGCACTACGAATCCAATGGAACTATCCGTTTAGGCCCAAAGTGAACCTAAAATTCAAAGTATGTTGAATCCACAAGAAGAAACCTTAGAACCCTAGATCTGCTTCCAATGCAAAAAACTCAAAACAAGAACAAGCAGCTGTATATCTGAAGCTGTAATGCCCTGCTAAGTAACCTTAAAAAAAGTTGCAATTAACATCATAAGCAAACCAATTTTCTTTTTTTTATAGAGTGCATTTAACATACACATTCACTTACTAGTTAACAACAACCTCTAAGGCTACAAGGTTAGGATTACTTGAACCCACACATACATATTACATATAACCATAGCCTTATGAACTTTATGAAATCACCATCATACATCATAAGAATATCACATAACATAATAAGATAATCAACCGAGATACAATCTCATAAACATTATCTTCAAACCAATAGTTACATCACTCATTCCCAAAATGAGGCAATAGTGCAAATGTATTACAATTACAAAATTCCACCTCATAAACATAAGAGGGATAAAATAACTTATACAAAATGAAGTATTACAATGCAAGGAATTACAACAAGAATTGCGAGCTGTCCATCTGGATGTCTCGCCACCAAGTACTGAAGATCAATGGGGACCCAACGGTTTTGGTGCATGTTCCACCCAACCAATGTGGTAACCGAAGGCCCACCCCGCATGCTAGGAGATAGTAACCAAGTAACATGGACAAAGATTTTACTACCTCAACCAAAGGCAAACTCATACTGACTCATACTGTTATAACCAACCAAATGAATTAACAAGTACAACTCATTCACCATACAAGTACGAATCAAGTACAATACAAGTATAAATAAAATACAATACAAGTACAAATCAAGTACAACTCAACATCACTGACATAGGTCACATTGCTTCCAGACATAATAATAATCAAGTATGTTCACAGAACCATACACATAAAACAATTAACAACAGTTGTCATAGATAGAGTGTCATCGCAAGGTTTGTCATGAGATCTCCTCTAGGCATTCTTCATAGGCTCCGGCACAAGTAATCCTGGTGGCCTCAACCGAATCTCGACACTCATACTCACTCATGCGAAATCAACTACCTCTCGCAAAAACTAGATAGTTGATCTTGTCATTCCAGGCCTTTTCACTCATCCCAAGTCTAAACAAGCCCTTGTGTCTATGAGTGAGGATTAAATTATCTTGATTAATGTGAGAAGTTAGTCCTAATCTTCTAAGTACATTATTTAAATTATCACTTGATTAAATCACTCCTGAAGGTTATCCAGTTTACCTCTTTGGGCTCTGGCGCCTAACAGAAGCCACTCTTCTATTCGACAACACACTCAAACAATCCACCAAGGGAACCATAAGTGCATACCAACTAGGCATCATAATCCACTCCAACACAAGGAGGATACAAATAATAGAAACTCACTCCAAACATCTTGGAGGGAACAATCACATAGTCCACTCCTTTCATAGGAGGTACAAAAGATCTCACTCCAAACATCTTGGAGGCAACAACACATAGTCCACTCCTTTCACAGGAGGCAACAAGATGAAACCACATAACAAGGTCACTCCATACAAGGAGACACGGATCCCATAATCCGCTCCTAACCAAGGAGGTGCAAACATCCCCATTCGTGAAAACCGGGTAAAACTGAATATGCACTACCCAAGGGAAAACAACTGGATGGCATAAAGATTCAACAACCCTTATCCTCTAAGATCTTCTGGAAGACTTATAATTTAGGACTAACACTAAATCCCAAAACCAACAATGCAACTTGACGACATAGCAACAAAAGCATTCAAGTCATCAATCAAATCTAATATTTGGATTTCCTAAATCCATACTCATTCAATAGGTAGTGTTGACAAAGTCAAAGACATGATAACTAGATCATCTAAAATAATCATAACCCCTATTTCCCTTTTCATTATTGGAAATCTAAAACAATTAAACTTACTTCCCTTTACTGAATACAAAGAATTAAATCCTTTAAGATAAGCATGAGGAAGATACTACTTTTGGATATACTAAATCCATATCTCTTTCATAATCCAATCACAATGATTCAATTAATCTAAATAGAAATTAATAAATAACATAATTGATTGCCTCATCAATAAAACAACTTCTTAATTTACTTTTAAATCGACACAAATCCATGCAAGTAAACTATTTCCATTTCCTAACCAACTCTTACTTCTCATTCAATTTTTTATTTAAAACATTCAATCACTTTAATATAATAGCATATTGTTTCTCTATCCAATTTCCATATACACTAATCAATCCATTTTTAAATCTCTATTCAATAATATATTGCATACATCTTATAAAAATGAAATACGATAATGAATTTACCCTTAACATATTTTATATGCTCCATATTATATATACACCAAACATATATATTAATAAGCTCGATTATATAGATTTTTTAATATTCCAATCACAACGATTAATTTGTTCTATGGAAATAAAACCTAATAACTATTTACCTTTTTCAATAGAGATAGTTCCTAAATTTACTTCTAATGCAAACTAACACTATTGCAAACAATCTTTTCAATTTTCTATCCGGAATCTATGTCTCTTCAACTATCTATTTAAAACATGCAATTTCATCAATGTACAAAAATGTTTTTTGGCTTATCTCTTTGACTACGCATTCAAAACTTATCTTTTAAATTCTTCATGCAAAACTAAATCACACGCACTTAAATAAAACAAGGTAAGTACTGATTGAAAATACTCATGGATATATATATACATCTCAATATATTTTCTTCAATCATATTAACAAAATAACCATTTCTTTTTTAAATCAAGTAATTATTTCTATTAAAAAAATATCTTTCTCTATATATTTTCTACACATACTAATTATCTCTTTTAAAACACTAATAATACCCAATTTGCAAACAACAGAATAAAATAAGATAAAATATTATTTATTCTCTCAAATGGATATATACCTTCACTATATATATATTAAATATAAATTAATATATTTAATTATATTTAATCATTAACATATCTTCTATCCTTTGCAGAATATCAAATTGATTAATTCAAAATAAAATATCCTTTATCATCAATATTTCAAAATATAAATATATTTTTCCAATTAAATCAAATTAATAATTGGACCTTTTACATATGGATTTAAATTCCACAATTCAATTTTAAATTATGCATTATTTAAATCAAATATTTAACTCCTTCACTTAAACTTTAACATGTCATTTTAAAATAAACAATAATTTTCCCATATGTTTATAATTGTAATTCCACTAATCTAATATACAAATTTTATTTACAATAATATAACTAAATATAATACTTTAGTATTATAAATTATAATATAAAATATTATTAAATAATATTTTAATATTATAATAACAATACATAAAATATTAATATTTATAAATATCAATTTATTATTATTTTATTTTCAGAACAACCATGGGAAAATAATTTAACAGCAGTCTCATATTTCAAGCATAACTCAACAACGACGATCTGGGTATTTGAGATTTTTGGACAGCGGTTAGAAAATTGTAAAATGCAAAAACCCTTTAAATTTAGTGAAAACTCAGTTTGTGAAAATGAAGTTATAGGCGACACAATCAGACCATTTTACCATGAAAATATAACTATACTGCATATTTTAAAATCCGTTTTTTGATAATAAACAGAAAGTTTCATTTTCTAAAAACATTCCAAATGCATTGTTCAATCTCTATGTTTGATTTCAATAACAATAAAATAAATTTCTCTAAATAATTTAAATTCAACTAAGGTTTTCACAATTTTCACAAGCAAAGGCTGTAAATTTATTTAATTATTTTCTTCTAATATCAAGTTTGTTTTCTAAAACAGATTTAACAAATAAATCTTTAATCACTACTATTTAAAAAAAAAAAAACAATCAAAAACAATAAAATACAAAAAGGAAAACCTAGTACAAGAAGCTACATGAAGAGATGAATTTCTGATGCAAGCCTCCTCCAAAGATTTCCTGAATTTTCTTCAATCCTCCAATGAATCCAATCCAAAACCAAACAAATGGAAACAATCTTTCCTTCAATCAATTCTACAATCAAACTTTTTTTCAAACCCTTGTGCAAATTTTCCAAAATTTCTTCCCTGCTGTAAAATTGTATTTTTCTAAAAACATTCTTGCCCTAAAATTAAAATATGTATTCTTTATAAATCAAAAATACCTAATACAACCCTAATTCACATTACATGCAAATTAGATATTTCAATTTCAATTTCAATTTCAATATTTACAACCCTAATTCACATTATATGCAAATTAGATATTTCAATTTCAATTTCAATTTCAATTTCACTTTTGGAAAACCCACTTTCAATTTAAAATGCAATTTCAAATAATAAATTAATTTCCAAAGTTGCAACCAATTTCTCAAACAAACATTTAATTACAATTTCTAATTTAATTCCCACACATTGAGATTAAATTCCAAAATTAATTTTAATTCTTTTATTTCCTTTCATTCTCTTGCATCACGTTTAATTAATTAATTTAATTATTTAATAACTAAACTCAACCCCCTTGGATTAAATTTAATTAATTAAATAATTTAAATATAATTAATTAATTTAAATATGAATTTTTATCCACATTGCATTATTTAAATTAAATAACCATCAACATGATTTAAATGCAATTATTCTAAATATCTATTTTCAAAACAAGAATTCTTCAAAATTAAATAACATCAAAGCAAGACAGACAATGACTCGACACAAACAACTAATGACACACTAAGGCTAGGGTATAGACTTGACACATGCTACCTAGCTACTATTTCCCATTCAACTTAACCGTTGGATCGACACGCTCAAACCTGTGAAACTAGGTGGAGTCGATGTCATGTACCTGCAATCCTGCAACCAAGTAAACAACATCATACAATATATCCAGCATATAATGCACACCGTGAAGAAGGAATTACGGATTCGCAGGGTACTCGCAACCGAGTGATGCGAAACCGTCCTCTTCACCAATACACTCATTGAAACTGACACTTCCATCATAATCCAGTAATCTCGTAATAACATCTCATGTTAACTCTACAACATCATTAATCCATAATGCATGTGAAACAATAATCAGATAACTACATCCCACAATAATATTGTCGCTCAATAGTAGCAATCAAAACATTATAACAAAATGTATCCAGTATCAAAGTAATTGCAACCAAACATAGCATAAAGCAACTTGAACAAGAATCAAAACAGAGGGGTATTACAGAAGCTTTGATACCATGTTGGAGTTGAGAAGATACAACTTCATAGGAGCCCAGTGACCTCTACAAGCAAATAAACTATTACAAGGAGAAGAAAAGAGAAGCAACAAAGGAAATGCTCAAGAATGTGGAGCAATGTATTCACCTGAAAATGTAAAATGAATAATGATACAAAAAATAGTTTTCAACCATATATAGATGAAAACCCTAAAAAGGAAAACACTAGGCTTGCATAATAATAATTAATAAAGTAATTAATTATTATGCACCTAATGTTAGCTTAAGTGAAAAGAGGTAAAGTGAAACTTTAGGCAATTAAAAAAACATTGTTTAATTAATAAAGTAATACCCAATTACTCTAACACATAACACTAACTACTATCTTTGAACAAGATTTGCAAAGTCTGGGACAACATACTATGTTTTCCATCCTGCAATAGTTAAGTTAAATTTTTGTTGGAAACATATGAACAAATAGTGAACAAGACTATTTTTCTTAAAGTAATGGGTGTCATAAAACAATAAAGTGAAGTTGAAAACATTATTTTTTTATAGTCAGGAAAAAAATAAGAAATGAGCCACAACCCACTGTGTTTTCCATAATGCTACTATTCTATAAATTTTCTGTTGGGAACATATGAGAAAATATTGAAAAATAGTGTTTTTCTCAAAATAAGTATTGTGAGAAAACAACAACATGAACTTCGAAACATTCATTTCTCGTAGCATGAATAAAACAAGAAGTGACCCACAACTCACCGTGTTTTCTATGATGCAACTATTATGTAAATAATTTGTTGGAAGCATATGGGCAGATATTGAAGAAGAGTGTTTTTCTCAAAGTAAGGGTTGTTAAAAATTATGAAGCTCAACTTCAATGCATTGTCTTCTTACTATGTTCATAACATTAACTGTTGTCTTTGAACAAGATTTGCAAAGTTTGGGACAACCCACTGTGTTTTCCATCTTGCAACAGTTAAGTAAAATTTGTGTTGGAAACATATGAATAGATAGTGAACAAGAATATTTTTCTTAAAGTAAGGAGTGTCATAAAACAAGAAAGTGAATTTAAAAACATTATTTTCTTACAGTCTAGAAAAAATAAGAATTGAGCCACAACCCACTATGTTTTCCATGATGCAACTATTCTGTAAATTTTTTGTTGGAAACATATGAGTAGATATTGAAAAATAGTGGTTTACTCAAACTAAGGGTTTTGAACAAACAACAACGTGAAATTCAAAAAATTCATTCTCACAACATGCATAAAATAAGAAGTGAGCCACAACTCATTGTGTTTTCTATTATGCAACTGTTATGTAAATAATGTGTTGGAAACATATGGGCAGATATTGAAGAAGAGTATTTTGTTCAAAGTAAGGGTTGTTAAAAATTACGAATCTCAACTTCAATACATTGTCTTCTTACTTTGTGTATAACACATGTAAATATCTAAAAATGGTCATTATAAATCAAGCATGTTAATTAATTAAATATGAATTATTTAATTAATATTCTCAAGTCATCTACATATAAATAAATTCAATTATTTATTTATATCGTTCATCTTTCTAATTCTTCTAGCTTAATTAAATAAATAAGTTTATTTAATTATCATCATCTTCTTCTTAATTAAATTAAATAAATTCCATAATTTATTTATATTAATTATCATATTATTCCAAGTTTTAATTTTCAAATAATGAAATAAACTTCTAAATTCGTTTTCTACATTTAATTAAATATTCTAAAATATTTAATTAGAAACTTTCTTCTCTTCATTTAATAAAATATTCTAAAATATTTAATTAGAAACTTTCTTCTCTCGATTTGATTAAATATTCTAAAAATATTTAATTAAAATCTTTCTTTCTTCCATAATTAAATATCCTATAATATTTAATTATAAACTTTCTTCTTTTTGTATTTAAATAAGTATTTTATATATTTAATTAAAGCGCTTTTATCATCTCTCACACATAATTAAATATTATTTATTTAAATTATGGAAGCTTCTAATTCTTTATCACATGTAATTATAGATTTTTCCTCAAACTATCAATTAACTTCTCATAAAAGAAGTGCACAAATGGTAACTTTCCTTAATTTTTGACTGGAAAAAGTTGTATAGGAGGAAACATCTCCCTTTATTCTCTCAACCTTCCATTTTTTTTTTTCAAATTTTCAATCTCTCACCATTCATCTTGATAGGTTTGAACTCAACCGTTGATCTTGGCCAACTAGATTCTTGCCTTAAAAAATCTATAAATACAACACTCTTGTGAGTTAAAAAAGATCCTAGATTTTGTGAATTTAGCATAATCATTATAATTGCATTCAAATCATAATCTTAGCATAATCATTTTCAAGTTCATAGCATAGCAATTTCAAGTTCATTTCATGGCTTAAATCACATAGCAATAGACATGCATGTTGCATAAATCTTGTTCTCCTAAATTGTCATTTCAACAAGCTGTTGTTTACACCAACTAAGAGCCAGTAAATTTAATCAAATTCTTAGAGATAGAGGAGAATGGAATGCATTTGAAGGATTTGTTGTTATTTAGAGTTTTCTTTGTCTTTTTAATTAGTTTCTTTCAATTTAATGTTTCACTGGTGTGTTAGTTTACTTATTAATTAGTTCACATATTGTCACAACACATTTCCAGCACCCACCATGGGGCTCTTGCCCCATTTTTAATATTTCTTTTGTAGGTTTTCTAACAGGTGAAAGACTAGAACAAAACTTTAGCGCATACGAATCATGGATTAGCTCATACGAGATGAGGAATAGTGCATTTGCATCCTATTTTAGTGCACATGCATCCTTTTTTAGTGCACTTGCATCCTGCTTTAGCACATTTGTGTTTGATCTCTTAGGGAATTTGTAGGTTCTTTTAGTGAATACAGGGGTTGTAAAAGAAAATCCTGATTCCGATGCCATCCGCGAACAACGATTTTTCAATTCGATTTTAAAGTAAAATGAAGCAATCCTAGGATAGTCACATAATTCTGGAATTAACCAATTCTAGGATAGTCACATAAATCTGGAGTTAAGAAATCCTAGGATAGTCACCAATATCATCTTGGTTTGGTTAAAATGAATCCAATATCTATTGTGAAGCAAAATCTTCACTTAGTATAGAAAACTGTCATTTGGATTTAAAAATTGAACCATTTGTTTGTTGTGATTGTTGGGTAATAGGTATATGCTCTTCCCTTAACTAGGTGATCAGAACGCCAGACTTACCTTTTCATTTTATCCAATTGATGCTTTATTACATCCTTTAGAAGGCCCATTGTAGTGGTAAAAATTACTCACCATACAAGAATGACTTAAGTGGGAACAACTAAAGCCAGGTTTTCCAACCCACTATAATCGAATGTGAATTTTGGAGAAACCCATATTCAATGAAAGTGAGAAAGATAACCATCCCCAAAATATTTTTTCTAAAGATTGGGAGGTCTCTTGAGGGAGTTTATCTATTGCCATGCTGAACGAAAACCTTTACTACGAACCATAGTGTAGAAAGCCAGCTATGTCAATATCCAAACATCATTTCAATCATAAGGCAAGGGGAGGGAATAATATGCCCCCAAGACACTCACTATATAATTGCCACGAATTGTTTGCTCAAGGGATCGAAAAATCTAACCTTGAGTACACACTTGGAAAAGACAAAAAAATGGGTTCCCTCTAGGGGGTGACATGGCTGTGTGAGTCGACATGATTTTAAGCTGTGTGTTGTGATTCCTATGATGACCTATTTGACAAATTAAGAGTGAGTCTGACTGAACTGCTTATATTGTTCAATACCTATGAAAATCTCAACATAAATTTTTTGTTTATATTTTAGGAGTAACATAACAACTATCTGCTACTATATGTTGTTTTTTTCACATTTAAATCAGATTAAGATCATCTGAAAAATATCAAACTATCAAAACATGTTTATCTCAGAAAAATAATTGGTAAGGTTTAGCACATCCCTGGTCTGTCTCGGCGCATTTGTCCTCTCTTTCGACGCATTTGTTCTCAGTTCTAACACATCTATGCTCTGTTTCGGTGCATCTATGTTTTGTTTTAGCACATCGATGCTCTATTTTGGTGCATTTGTGCTCTATTTCAGCGCATCTGTGCTCTGTTTCAGTGGTCTATTTTGGTGCATTCATGCTTTGTTTCGATGCATCTATGTTCCAATTCTAGGTAATTTTTTGACATTCAGAAATCGGTCATCTGAGTCTTGTCTTTTTCTATGCTTAGGGTTTGGAAGTCTCAAACTTTTTCCAAAAAATCCATAGAGAGGAAGATTAGAAAGCCAAAGAAATCTCTTAGTTATAAGAAGTTATTGAAGAAGGGGAAGTTTTCATACCAAATTCAAAAGGTCTTACTTGAACACATGACCTTTATTCATCGATATCATGACTTTGTAGGAGGTTTCACTGACGATTATGTTGTAGAACCATTATACTCACTAGCCTTCTTTCAAAGAAGATCCCTTTCTCAAAGGCATAACCACAGTCAGCATATTCGTTCCTCTTATATTCCCCAACCAACAATTGCATACTCTACTCATCCTAATCAATTTCTTCAATAGAGAACTCAAGCACATTAGGCATTTATCACAATCCTTCATTTTACAAACTTACGATCAAATCTCACAAAGTGCAAAATCATCTTCATTTTCGATCTTTGGTTTAATTCTCACAAATAGGATCATCATCCTTTCAATTAGGGAATCATGAGCTAAGGATTAGAAATCTCACAAGTCATATCAATATAATCTTCATTCTATTCTAACTTACATATCCATCAAAAATTTCACTATTTCATTTTTTTTTATCAAAGTTAGTGGAAATTTGGCAAAAGCTTATGCCTGTTGTCACAAGATCTCAAAAACACATAGAAGGAGATGAAAGGGAAAGTACATTAAGAAAAATGGGTGATAATGGTGATAGGGAAGAAAATAATTTTCATAATTTGAATATTGTGGAGATAACAGAAGAAAAGCTCCAAGAAGCAAAGAAGGATCCCTAATTGCATACTCTTATGGAAAGAATTTTAGAAAGAAACAAAGAAAGATATTTCCTTTCATTAGCTAATCAATGAGCTAAGCTACCTACCTATTTTCACACATAAGGGATTAAAGAGAATCTTGAATCTCCTCCTAATGATTTTAGTGCCCTTACTCAACAAATAAAAGAATTATAGGGTGATCCCACAATAATGGGTTACACTTTTTGGCCAAACTTGACATTGAAATCAACATTTTTCACCAGATCTTCACTTTCGTACGCCTATGGAAGCTAAACCATTAAGAATTTGTAGATGAAGAAAACTAGTGATCTGTGATATTTTATATTGAGAATCTAATTATATTTTTTTTAAAATTAAAAAATAAATTATGAATTATTTTATGTAGTTTTTATTAACTTATTTTTTTTACTAAACATCATTTTTAAAAATTGATGCTTACTTTCGACTGCATAAATTTTTTTATAGAAACCATACAATTCTAATTTTTTAAATATAGTGTTTTCACACCATTATCTAGGGAATGGATATTTTTTCATAATTTTTTGTTGCATATATATTTTTAAATTAATTTTCTAATTCAGAGTAATTATAATTTGGATATATTATACTTTCAGCTGCATAAATTTTTTTGTAATCATTTGAATTAACTTATTCTTTTTTTGTTGGAATAAGAACATCAATAGCTAGTGTACATGGATTTTTAATAAAATTTTCTCTCTCTTTTCCTATTTATCTGTATGTGTGAAATAAAGACCTTGATGTTCATTGAAAAACCTACATTCACAAGAAATAAAAAATAAATATAATAATAAAATTAAATATATTTAAAATTATACTTTTTGGGAAGCTTATATTAAGGACTACATGTTTAAAAAAAATTAAATTAAATTAATTAATTTGATCCTCTAAAAGGTAAATCAAAAGTGATTTTTTATCAGCATTTTGATAGGTGTAGAGGAGACTCCATTATATGTATGGTTTAAAACTAGCATATTTCTATCCAAGGGGGTTTGATATAAGTGGGTTTGATCAAACCCTCTTCAATTAAAACCCTTAAAATGGAACCTTTTTAAGGCTTACATCATTATATTTTCTAAAAATATGTGATCTCAGCAAAAATCGAGATGTCCCAAAAAGTGTAACCCATTATTGTGGCAACACCCTACAAGGGAAAATAAAAGAGATGCAAGGGGGTGCAACAAAGAAGTATGTTTTGGATGAAATATGTCCATATCCATTCGATGGGAGTCTTCAAATGATTCCTTTTCCAAAACATTGTGAAATCCCTAATTTTGATAGGTATTATGCGTAAACCGACCGCATTGAATATGTAAGGGATTTCCAAAAAATGAGCTTATAATTCGCTCATGAAGATACCTAATTAATGTGATTGTTTCCATGAAGTCTGGTTGGACAATGCATGGAGTGGATTTTAAAGATCACTCCCCCCATCAAAAAATTGGAGGAGTTAATAAATAAATTTATATTGCAATACTCCTACAACATCCAACACCAGATAACCATGCTTGATTTGCTTAAGGTAAAACAAAATGTAGGAGAATCCTTCACTACATTCTTGCAAAGATGGAGGAGGGTGTTTGCTAGATACTCTCATCCTATTCCTGAAATAGAGAAGATGGAGATCTTTATCAATAGTTTGAATCAAGAGATGAGTTACAGAAAAAAACCTTCACTATCCTCAATCATTTGAAAAGTTGATTGAAAATGCAATTATTATTGAAGGTGCCTTGGTCAAGCATGGAGTTTTAAAAATCAATAAAGAGGGTTCAAATTCATACAAAAACAACAAAAAACATAGTAACAAAAATGACAAGTCACAATTTTGGACTCAAAATAAAAATATTGTGAATGATGGGGTAGTAGATGCTAACAACATGAATGTGAATTCTACCGTTCTTAATGTATCAAGTGTCTAACGTAGAAATAACATTGGAAATTATAGTACCCAAGGCAATGTTTCCAATCAAGGGAATGTGACCAATAATCATGGAAATAATTTTGGCAATAATCAAAATTCAAATGTGCCCAGATCTTCATATTTTTCAAATCGACGGATTTTTACTCCCTTGGGCCAATCTTTGGAGTCTATTCTCAAAGAACTATTGAATCAAAAATCTATTAAATTTCCACCAAAAAGAGACTATGAACTTAGGGTTAAACCACCATCGTGTAATGACTCACACTTTTGTGATTATCATAGGTGTAAAGGTCATAAGACAAATAATTGCCAAGGGTTAAAGAATATTGTTCAAGATTTGATTGATAACCATACCATCACGATTGAGGGACATAATGTCAATGATGACCATCAACCATTCAAGGGTCCTCTCCCTAATTATCAAAAAGGTGAATCTTCGGGTGACAAGGGCAAGAATTTTAATTATGTCCACAGCACCATTATCAATCATATTTATTCTAATGATCAACAAATCAATGTTATCTAAATCAAAGGTAAGCAAGAATATTGAGAGGTCAATGATACAATAAGGGGACAAGCCAAAATCATTGTCAAAGGAAGCTCATCTAAAGCAGAAGTTCCCCCTCCAAGTCAATACAATTTGGTTGATCAACTACGCAAAACATCAGTCCAAATTTCTATCTTGGAGCTCTTAAAGCTATCACCTACACATAAGGACATTTTGGAAAGGGAACTTGTTGATACAATTGTCTCTCCTAATCTGGATATCAATAAATTTCAAGCAATGCTGGGACACATGTCCTCCTCCACATGTTTATCCTTTTCTAAAAAGGATTACTTATGCATAACCCATTAGCATAATTCATCACTCTATTTAGAAGTCATGGTTCACAAAGCTCGAATTAAACGTTTCCTAATAAATGGGGGAGTCAGATTAAAATTTTTTACTTTGAAATTGGTCCTAGCTTTATGATATTTAGAAGAATCTATAGATCCATGAAGGAATATTAAAATCAAGGCATACGATGATGAGAAAAGAGCTTCCAAAAGCCTCATCATGCTACCCATCAGAGTGGGACCTATTGTGAAGAATACCTTTTGTCAGGTTTTGGATTAGGATCTATCTTGTAACATACTCTTGGGTTGTCCATGGATCCATGACATGCAAGCTGTTCCATCCATTTATCATCAATTCTTGAATTTTCCATACGATGGACGAGAAGTAACAATACCTACTGATTGCATTAGCAGTCAAACTTGCTCTAACCTAAGAGAAACTCAAGAAACACTCATCCCACATAATAGAGAGGCTTTGGCCATCTCTACCTCAAAATACAATGAACAAGCATGAGAAATGATAAGTAATTTTGGCACCAAGCTAAAATTAAAAGATGATGGGGTGGGAGAATATTCCTTATGTATCTCTAATCTACCCATATCTCTAAGATCCCATGGTCAACCATCAACATCTAGACAACAAGCTACAACAACTTTAGCCTTAGCTTCAGTTCCCATCACCAAGTTTAATGGAGTGTTTATCAAATAAAATGAAATGGAAGATAGATCCATCCTTGATTGGATCTATAAAGATGAAGAAGAATCAATACAACATATCAAGTTACCCATAGAGCAATATGGAAAAGGTTATGCGATCATGGAAAAAATGGGTTATGAAGGAAATGGCCCTATAGGTAAAAGAAAAGAGGGTATTATTGAACCTATCCAACTAAAAAAAATGCACCCAAAAGATAAGACTGGGTTAGGATATGGTGAAAATACAAAGGAAGAAGTAGTAAAAATAATGTCTAAAGAGGAGTTAGCTCAAACAATCCTGAGAATTCAAGAAAATAATTTTGACACTGACTCCAATGAATATAAATGGGATGACATCTCTAATGATACATTCTTGATGGAGAAAAGGGTGGATGTCATACAAAAATTCACACCTGCATTCTTACAAGAGGAAGGCTCAAGGCCTCTGCTTGATTATGTTCTACAAAGCGATCATGACTCAAGTGAAACTTATTCGATTCAAAGTGAGATAGATCATCCATAGGAGGATACCATCCTAGACCTCTCCCATAACGACGTTAATAATAGTATGATGACTCTAACGGCCAATGATCTTACTCATCCTAATGATCCATTTCCTTTGGTCTATCCCGAACTCATTGATTGGGAACAAATCACACCTATTGATGTCCCCACATTTCCAAATGATGAAACCATCATAAACTTCCTTTGCTCATGCCATCCAGAAACAAGTTCCACCAAGGAATCATAGGATCAAATTTTTCGGCAAGAAAGTGCCAAGTTTCTCAACTATGAAATAAGATCTAATGGTGAAAACCTAACAAAGGTAGTATTAGATCAAGAAAAGAGAAAAATAAAAAGTATATCCAATAGTGAAAACCTTTCAAATGAACTAGAGGGTGGGAAACTTGACACTCTCCTAGAACATTACCAAGAAAGGTTTTCTATTCTAATCGAACCAACAGAGGCACTCAATATAGGTACTACAGAAAAGCCCAAAGTCTTGCAATTGGCCGCATCTCTAACAGAAGGGGAAATTCCAAGACTCGCATAATTCCTCAAGAAAAACCAAATTAGTTTTGCATGGTCCTATCCAAATATGCCTGGATTAGATCTAGATCTCATTATGCATCATCTATCTATTACGCTGAGGGAAAAACCTGTGAAGCAAAAACTCACAAAAATGCATCCACATGTTGCATTGTTGGTTAAAGAAGAGTTAAAGAACTTTTTAGATGTCAGATTCATTCGGTCTATTGACTATGCTGAATGGATCTCCAATATCATACCTGTTTCAAAACCAGATGAAAGAATCATAATTTGTACAGATTTCAGGGATTTAAACAAAGCATATCCTAAAGACGATTTCCCTTTTCCAAACATAGATATGATTATTGATTTGACTATTGGACATGCAATGTACTCATTATTGGATGGTTTTTCAGGATATAACCAAATAAAGATTGCAAAAGAGGATCAAGATAAAACAACATTCACACATGTCCTTGGGGTACCTATTGCTGGAACGTAATGCCATTTGGGTTAAAGAACGCAGGAGCGACATAAAAATGAGCAATGACAAAAAAGTTTCATGATATGATGCATACATTCATGGAGGATTACGTTGATGATCTCCTTGGAAAATCTAACACTAGGGAAGGAAATATATATATCTTATCTAAAATTTTCAAAAGAATGGAGCAATTCAAAGTGAGACTTAATCCAAAGAAATGTGTCTTTGGAGTGAAATCTAGAATATTGCTAGTTAACATTGTATCCGAAAAGGGAATTGAAGTGGATCCATCAAAGGTACGAGAAATTCTTGATATGCCACCACCAAGGAACATTAGTCAACTACGCTCTTTGCAAGGATGGTTACAATCCATTAGAAGATTCATCGTGCAACTAGAAAATAAAAGTCTACCATTTACTCATCTCTTACACAAAAATGTTCCATTTAAATGGGAGGACAAATTTGAAGCAAAATTTGATCAGATAAAGCAGTATCTCATGAATCCACCAGTATTAATTCCACCAGTGCAAAGTGCAACTCTCATATTGTATTATTTTTCCATGAAAGTGCCCTTAGGAGCATTATTGGCATAGGAAGATAACTCAGGAAAGGAGCAAGAAATCTATTACATCAGTCAAAATTTGGCAAGTCACGAGCTAAATTACACCTTCATTGAAAAATCTTGATTAGAAGTAGTGTTCACTTCTCAAAAGTTACAACACTATATGCTAACTCATACAATAAATCGTGTGCCTAAGATTAATCCACTCAAATATCTTCTAAGTAAGGCAACCTTAACTGGCAGGTTGGCTAAGTGGGTCATGATCCTAAGTGAGTTTGACATTCATTATGTGGATCGCAAAGCTATAAAGGGATAGGTAATCACAGATCAGTTAGCAAAAGCACCAATGCCAGCTAAACACCCAGTACACATTTATTTTCCTGATGCTGATGTATTCCCAACAATTATTAAACAGTCATGGGCACTCTACTTTGATGGTTCCTACACTCAACATGGCTCAGGAGTAGGAATTATTTTTATTACAGCTCAAGGAAATACAATTCCAAAATCTTATTGGCTAATCTTCCCTTGCACAAACAACATAGCTGAGTATGAGGCACTATTAATTGGCATGAGAATTGTAGTAGACTAGAAAATCACAGAACTTCAAGTTTTTGGTGATTCATAACTTTTCATAAATAAAATCAATGATGACTATCACACTAAGGATGACAATTTGATACCTTACAAAAAATGGTGGATGATTTCAAGAAATACTTTATTAATATCAAGTTCATACAAATTTCGCGTATTGACAATAAAGCGACTGATGCAATGGCTACAATAGCATCTCTACTCTAGTTGTCAGAGAATCAAACACAATACAATTGCCTAGTGGAACAATTGTTTTCTCCCACCCACGACACTCCAAAAACTCAAATCATTTGCCACTTAACTAGTTCTGATTCTCCCTTGTATGGCCAAATCTACACTTACCTAAAGGATACTATTTTACCCTTAGATTTGTCTAGAAATCAAAAAAGGAATTTCATCTGTCAATCTTCCTGTTACACCTTAATTGCTTACGTCTTATACTGACGTGGTCTTGATGGTACTCTCCTTATATCTCTCAAACGCGATGAATCAAAAAAGGCCTTACAAGAGTTACATGGTGACATTTTTGGGACACACACAAGTGGACTAACCTTAGCAAAGAAACTTGTTAGATTGGGTTACTACTAGCCGACCATGGACAAGGAATCATTCATCTTTGTGAAGAAATGTGAAAAATATCAAATTCATAGAAATCTCATTCATGCTCCTACTCAGGAATTACAACCCTTCACCACAACATGGCCTTTCACTTAGTGGGGATTGGACCTGGTTGGCAAGATACACCCATCATCTTCAAATGGGCATAAATTCATCATTACAGCCACTAAGTATTTTACTAAGTGGATTGAATTTTTTCCCCTAACAACTATTACTGGAAAACAAATCTCTTCATTCATTTTAAAATATATCATCTGTCGATATGGTATTCCCAACTCCATTATCATAGAAAATGGAAGACCGTTTAAAAATCAGGATGTTGATGAGCTATGTGAAATATTTCGCATCCAACACAGGTTCTCTACACCTTACTATCCATAAGGGAATGGTCAACCTGAAGCTTCAAACAAAACAATTCTGAAGATTTTGAAGAAAACAGTGAAAGAAGCAGGACATGATTAGCATGTCCAATTAAATCCAACATTGTGGGCATACAAAACAAGTATTCGCACACCAATAGGTGTTACTCCCTATGCTTTGTTCTATGGATCAAAAGCTATTCTACCAATAGAATTTTAGATTCCCTCACTTTGAGTATCACTAAAGGGGTTAATAAATGATGAAGACTACAGAGTATCAAGATTGCAAGAGCTTGAATTGCTTGATGAACGACGTTAGACTGCGGTTAATCATTTAAAGGGATATCAACAAGTTATGTCCCGCAACTACAATCACAGAGTCAAACCATGAAATTTTCAAGTGGGTGACTTGGTTCCCAAAGAAAACCCTCGTAATCAGCAGTATTGGGAGAGGAAAGGCAAGTTCGAACCTAATTGGTTGGGCCCATTCATTATCATTGTTGCATATGGATTAGGGGTATATCAATTGTCAACATCAAAAAGGAGCTTGTTTGAAGATCCGACCAATAAAATTCATTTGAAGAATTTTTATGCCTGAAAATATCAAAAACAATATAAAATGTCCTGAAAAAAATACAAAAAAATTAAAAAGAGAAAAAATACAAAAAACAATAAAAACCATTGCCTTGATGAAAACCTAGCAAACAAGTGTCTTGGTAACAACAAAAAAATCATAAAATCAGGAAAAAGTGCAATAAAAATAAATGGTGAAAACCTAGCAAACAGGCATTGTTTGTGATTTTGTTTGATTCTCTTATCTATTAGGATACATTATGCATATCCATCTTTCATCGACATCACATACATGCATGGCCATCACATCCACATCATGCATCCGAACATTTCCTTGAAGTGACAAGGATTTCATCATGGCTTGATGATCAGGGTTACCTTAGAAGTAGAGGTGTTTAATCAGGAGTCAAACTGTAAGGTCATTTAGGGGCAATTCGCTTCTTGGAACTCTTTTTGGAAGACAAACGACAACATGTGTCAAGAATTTGGAATATCAAAAACAAAAAATTGTCCATTCAAAATTGAGTCTCAACAATGGTTTGACAGAAAACTGAAACAAATTGGATGATCTTAATCTGAATAAATTGAATGACAAACTTAAGGCATAAGTTGAATTGTTGTTTTTTACTAACATCATATCTTTGGAGTGGTTCGATGATGTAATGAACTAGAATCACAAGGAAGGAGTATGATTTTTATTTGCTTGTTGTCTATAAGCTAATCACTAGTATTGTGCAAATTTGTCATGGGACATTCTCTATAACGTATCGTTGATGACATTTTAGAATTTGCATAGGAAAATGATAAACTTTTTTCTATTTATGAAAACAAGTCTCAGGTCATCTTGGTTCAATTATACCTTGATTCTTGTATTAAATTGCTATACCAAACATCATGGAAGTAGTACCTAGGTCATCATTACTGCTAATATCCCCTTTGATGCTTGTACTAACTTTTAACATTTCAAAAAATCTCAATGATGAAATGTAAAGCATAAAGGAGCTCACAAAATGACAACTTTGCATTTTTGTTTTCATATGAGATAGATTGCATCCATCTTAGTTTATGCATGAGAATTATCATATCCATCACATCTCATCTGCATTATCTCAATCAATTCATCCAATCATTTCTCCCAATCTCATGTCAATCAATTCATCCAATCCTTTCTTCCAATCCCATCTAATCAATCCATTCAATCTAGCACAAATCATTCAATCATACCTTTGGTCTTGTTCCTAGCCTTATTGCAAGCCTTGATCATCATCATTATTATCGAGATGTATCCTTCCCTATCCTTGTGTTGTTCTGGGATGTATCCTTCCCTTATCAACAACACTATCATCATCATCATCAATCCATCTTGGCTTGTAGTTTTCCTGGGGCAACATCATAATTATTTTTGAATCCATTTGTGCTTTGTTTCTTCTCATTTTCTCTTACCAATCTCCTATTTCTTATCATCCTCTCTTGTCCATCATTTGCATCATCTTCCTCATCTCAATCCAATCATTTGATCATTCAACCCTTCACTCATCTTCATCAAATTCTTTTATCAATCCAATCAATCAAATCACTCTTACTATTTGTATTTCATCAATCATGAAAGAAAATTTATCAATCTTACTATTTTTTTTTCAATCATGAAAGAAAATTTATCAATCATACTATTTTTTTTCAATCATGAAAGAAAATTTATCAATATTACTATTTTTTTTTCAATCATCAAACCATATTTATCAATCTTACTATTTTCTTTTCATCAATCATGAAATAAAATTTATCAATCTTACTATTTGTTTTTCAATCATGAAAGAAAATTTATCAATCTTACTATTTGTTTTTCATCAATCATGAATTTTTTTTTATTAGTCTATCATATCATTCTTATCAGTCATCATCAATCAATCATCACAAAGTCACTATCACATGATGAATTAATCGAAAAACATCATCATCATCATCATCTTCATTTTATATCAATATTTCAATAGTGGTTTTAATCAAATCATCTTTATCGGCTAATGAATCAGACAAGAAATCACTGCACATTTTCAAAATCATCAAAACTTTCCAAAAATAAAAAATCAAAAACATTCAAAATTTTATCTAGTTCATCGCCCGACGGGGGAAATAGCATCATCGGTCAAATTTTCAAAGTCAGGGGAAAAATTTTCATTATCTAAATTTTTCTTTGAAGCAATGCGTAAACATATCACTTCAAAGAGGGGCAAAATGTACACATCTAAAAATGGTCATTATAGATCAAGCCTATTAATTAATTAAATATGAATTATTTAATTAATATTCTAAAGTCATCTACATATAAATAAATTCAATTATTTATTTATATCATTCACCTTTCTAATTCTTCTAGCTTAATTAAATAAATAAGTTTATTTCATTATCATCATGTTCTTCTTAATTAAATTAAATAAATTCCATAATTTATTTATATTAATTATCATATTATTCTAAGTTTGAATTTTCAAATAATGAAATATTCTTTTAAATTCATTTTGTACATTTAATTAAATATTCTAAAATATTTAATTAGAAACTTTCTTCTTTCTATTTTATTAAATATTCTAAAAATATTTTATTAAAAGCTTTCTTTCCTCCATAATTAAATATTCTATAATATTTAATTAAGTATTTTATATATTTAATTAAAGAAATTTTATCATCTCTCACACACAATTAAATATTATTTATTTAAATTATGGAAGCTTCTAATTCTTTGTCACATGTAATTAAATAAATTTATTTATTTAATTATGGATTTTTCCTCAAACTATCAATTAACTTCTCATAAAAGAAGTGCACAAATGGCAAATTTCCTTCATTTTTTAATCGAAAAAGTTGTATAGGAGGAAACATATCCCTTTATTCTCTCAACCTTCCATATTTTTTTCAACTTCTTAATCTCTCACCATTCATCTTGACAGGTTTGAAGTCAACCATTGATCTTGGCCAACTAGATTCTTGCCTTCAAAAATCTATAAATGCAACCCTCTTGTGAGTTGAAAAGGATCCTAGATTTTGTGAATTTAGCATAATCATTATAATTGCATTCAAATCAGCATCTTAGCATAATCAATTTCAAGTTCATATCATAGGAATAGACATGCATGCTGCATCAATCTCATTCTCCTAAGTTGTCATTTCAACAAGTTGCTGCTTACACCAACTGAGAGCTAGTAACTTTAATCAAATCCTTGGAGATAGAGGACAATGGAATTAATTTGAAGGAGTTGTTGTTATTTAGAGTTTTCCTTATCTTTTTAAATAGTTTCTTTCAATTTAATGTTTCATTGGTGTGTTAGTTTACTTATTAATTAGTTCACATATTCTAGAAACACAACACTAACTGTTGTCTTTGAACAAGATTTGCAAAGTCTGGGACAACCCACTGTGTTTTCCATCTTGCAAGAGTTACGTAGAATTTTTGTTGGGAACATATGAACAAATAGTGAACAAGACTGTTTTTCTTAAAGTAAGGGATATCATAAAACAAGAAAGTGAATATAAAAACATTATTTTGTTATAGTCTATAAAAAATAAGAAGTGAGCCACAACCCACTATGTTTTCCATGATGCAACTGTTCTGTAAATTTTTTGTTGGAAACGTATTAGCAAATATTGAAAATAGTGTTTTTCTCAGTCTAAGGTTTTTAAACAAACACCAACGTGAACTTCCAAACATTAATTTCTCACAATGTGCATAAAATAAGAAGTGAGCCACAACTCACTGTGTTTTCCGTGATGTAACTATTATGTAAATAAAATGTTGGAAACATATGGGCAAATATTGAAGAAGAGTGTTTTTATTAGAGTAAGGGTTGCTAAAAATAATGAAGCTCAACTTCAATACATTGTCTTCTTACTATGTGCATAACACTAACTATTGTCTTTGAACAAGATTTGCAAAGTATGGGACAACCCACTGTGTTTTCCATCTCGCAACAGTTATGTATATGAACTATTATACAGGAACCAATTCAAGTTATATGGAGAAAATATTCCAAGTTAAAAAAATTTAGAAGTAAATTACCCTCCTTAAATGGAGAAGAGGTTTGAACAACTAAGTTTGTAGAGGATAAACAACTCATAGAGAGTGGTTTTAAATAATATTGAGACCTAAAAATTTACTTTAAAGGTTTTCTAATCCACCAATATATCCTTTGATTTTTCATTGGCATTTGGGTAAGGGTACACCATGAAATGAATACTTTACCAATCACATTGTTGTGATTACCATATGGTTGAAGGTACATATTGAGAATCAAGGGTGCATTACTTGATTGAGATATTTTGATGGGCCTATTGTAATCACCTTTGTAATTGTTGAAATTAGTCTTATTTTCATCATTCTTTTCTTGAGGCATTTCACTTGTTCATTCATAAATTGATTTGATCTTGTGAGTGACTCATGGATAGTTCTTATTTTTATGTTTCTAGGATTGAGACCCAACATATTTTTTAGGTAGTTATATATATAATATGCATTACAAATGGTGTATTTCAAAAATTATTATATCATTCTATCCACTTGTATGGATTATCACAATCCAAAACTAGATTAGCAACACTTGATGGGTTTCAAATCCCATACCTCATGGATTGTTTTTTAAAATAATTTCTCAAATTTCTTGATAAATGGTGACATCAATTGTTCCCATACCAACCACTTTAGCATTAAAAACTAAATGTAAAGCGCAAGATCTAGATAAATTTAGTTATCAAGCATGTTTGATGATTTTTAACATGAATGAACATAAAGACCATAACCAGATCACAGAGAGTGGGAACATTATAGAAACCCAAAAGCTAAAATATTTAAAAGATAACATAATTTTAAGACTACTTTAAAACTGAATGACATATGATAAATAAATGAACATGAGGACCAAAAAACTTTAGTGATACCGAATTCCTTCAACAACATGCACAAATAATATTCTCTATTTTTTTAATAGAAAGAGAATTGTCTTCATAAATTTTTCAACTCATATAATTGTATTTACATATAATCACAATTTTAGGTCCTTATCACAATATGCAAGGTGACTAAACATAAAACAATATGTAGTGTACTAGAGTTGAAAAACACTTGTATGCCAAGTCAAGTGATTGTCAAAGAACTGAAATGAAGAGACCATCAACTGAATTACCAAACCAATACTGCTGAATTTTTTAACAATCAAGAGCATCTTAGTGTCTTATTTCTTTGACATTAATGGCAACACATGCCAGAGGGGACTGTTGGGTCTCAAAAACGCTTGTTTGAAAGAACCACGAGAGGTTGCCAAGATCTCATAATGTTTTTGGCCAACTAACACTGCCAACCAATATGGTCAAGCCTACTACTCTTAAGGCTCTGCTAAACCTAGGCGAGTGCACCTATATGAATGACACAGATTTTGAATTATTCTTCCTACTTGGCCAAACTATCCATAAATGGCAACTTGATAGTAGACAAATGTGATCCTAATTTGGTATAAATTTTAAAAGTAATATCAAGGTGAAAATTAATGTGTTTAGTTAAGAGATGTAAATAAAATGGATAAATACTAGAAGGATAAATAAGACTAGTGCCTTGTTGGGTAAAACGGAGTCAAGTGAAAGCCTTAGATGAATGAATTCTATCTGGTAGAGATTCTAATTATTTGGCATATGACATTAGTCTACAACTTGTATAAACATGCAAGAATATAATTACCAAGCTCTTCTTAGTGATCCAAATGATACTTCTAGATTACTGTGAATGACTTGAAGGATTTAATATTTACTTGAAAGAACCAACCAATCACACCACACAAATACAAAAAATGTGTATTGATAAACTAGTAATATACTTGATATGTCAATTTCAATAACAAAGAAATATCAACCTTGGAGACAACTTGATAATACTTTTAATTTATTTTAACAAATAATTGATACTAGAAGGGTGCCACAAAATCAGAGTTTTTTCATTGATCCTTCAAAAATTCATACATGCATTATGGTCCTTTGAAACATTCTCAAAATATCATATTTCTTTCTATCTATTCTCTATCTACCTTCATCCTCCCCTTTTTTAATTGATTTTTTACAAGTATTTATAGAATAGAAATCAAGAGTCGTGACTCTTATCTGTGTGCTACAGTCATTTGAATATTTTCTCAGCCAAAATTTAAAATATTTAATTAAGTTGCCTTTCAGAAAATTAAATAATTCTAACCATAGTCGAGCTTTTAAATTTTCACTTTTATATTTTTCCCACCCTTACATTTCTCTTTATATTTTATTCTCTTTTAATATCTCATCACTTTTATGCCTTTAACCACAATACCACAAGCTTTAGATTGGCTCTTCGCAGTTGCACGGTGAGTGGACCCACACTGAGTGTCATGGTCTCCATTGTTGCTTACCATTCTACTGTGAGTTCATTCTAAACTAGATGCAGTACAACGATATCCATTTGCTAACTGCCATCTATTGACGCCTTACTACTTATCTTAATTCTACCGCGCTACCACAGGTTTCACTTTCGTTGTTGGTGGTATGGGAGTGTCTAGCATTCATTGTTATCTTACCTGTTACTACAGCTACTGTGGTCTGTGGTTTGACCGCTAGCCATTTATTGCTATCACCACGGCCATTGTTTTATCAACTATGACATCATAGTAACCGCTACCCGTTCGTCGTCTCCTCGCTGTCTCTGTTAACTGCTTCCTCCATCCATCACGGTCATCATGGTCTATGAGATGACCCCCTATGGTATCATGGTGGGATGTCCTAACTACTACATCATTGAAGACTTACCGCCCATCATGCTACCATGGTTTGTGGTTTGACCACATGCGGTGGCACGTTAAAAATTTCATGCCCGCTCCTTAGCCACTACCTCCATACTGCAGGCCCCTTTGTGGGAGGCCACGGTAAAGCAATAAGTGACATAGGATGTGAATTTTAAGGTAGCGGTAAGGGTACATGGTATATATAAATGGAAAGAATTATTTTTTAATGGAAAATATAGCAAATGAATGGGAATTTAAATGGGAGTAAAGCAGTAAATGAAATATTATGAAAATATAAGAAAATGAAGGGTAAAAATGAAGAGAATCCCTCAAGTCTTTTATAAAGATTATTAAATTCAAATGGGAAAACCTTAGAGTTTTTTAGTGAAAACTAGAGTTCTAACAGTGGCTCCTGTTGGGGATGAGTGATTGTACAATCACTGCAAGAATCTAGAATTCTACTAGGAGAGTAGACCAAGACATGAATGGACAAGAAAAAATGAAGGCAATGAAGAATGGAGGGAATGAAAGAGTGAAGGATATGGAAAATGGAAAGTGAAGCATGGAGAATGGAAAGGGAAAATGACCCTAATCTACTATACATGGAAAAAAAAATCTATGCTTTCAAAAAGGGAATTCTCGAGAATGTCCATGTACTCGCAAGCTCGAACCCTTCAAAATTCCTAACTACTGTGCATGGAAAATAATACTTAAAGAGGGTTACTAAGAATTTTCCATGCACTGGAAATCCTTAACCCTTTGTTCACCCTCAAGAGAAGAAATACTTTAATAACTACCCATGTACAAGTAACTCCTACTCCTTTCTAGATATATTCTGTAGGAAATATGAATCCTCATCTCCTTTACCAATTATCACAAAAGGGCCCAGCCATAAAGCTTCAAACTTTCCATGTTTTTGCTTATCCTGACACCAAACATTCCACATCAGTACCATATCATTTTCTTCAAATTTTCTATCCTTTTTTTTTATTAAACAAATACTTCATTTGTGCTTGCAATTTCATATTATGGTTTTGAGCTATTCTTCTCATTTCATCAAGTTTTGCAAGCTTCTCCATTCTCTCCTCCATTGGTTCTGGAATATCTATATCTTCTTAAAGGATAAATTTGTAAACTGACAACAAATTTTGTAAAGGCATCCTAGCTTGTGTTCCATACACTAATTCATATGGGGATTTTCCAATTGCCTTTTTTATAGTAATCCTATCTTCCCATATAGCCAATCTTAACTTTGAATCCCAATATTTTTTATTTTTACCAAGCATTCTCCTTATGATTTTCAAAAGACTCTTGTTGCTAGATTCTTCCTGACCATTAGCTTGTGGGTGATATGGGGAAGAGTAAGAAATATTGATACCATGTGTACTACAAAAATATCTAAATCTAAAACACATCCCATTGTTTTTAATTAGTCTTAATGGCATACCAAACTTGGTAATAATGTTATCCATCAAAAAATTGAGCACAACTTTACTTGTTGCTTGCTTGGTTGTGATTGCTTCTACCCATTTGGTGAAGTTATCAGTGGCTACCAGTATTCATTTGTGCCCTCCACTTGACATCTCTTGTATCTCCCCAATAAAATTGATCCCCCATCGATGAAATGGAGCTTCAACCTGCATAGGTATAAGTGGTAAAGCTCCCTGATATTTCATTTTCCCTGAAAATTTCTGGCATGCCTCAGACTTTCTTACATATGGAAAAGAATCATTAAAAAATTTTGGCCAGTAATAACCTACCCTAAGTATCTTATGGGCAGTTGTCTTTGCAAAATAATTTCCTCCACAAACCCCCTCATGCATTTATTTTAAAACATGTTCAACCTATGACTCATCTAAACATAACAACAACATCCCATCCCTGTTCTTCCAAAATAAATCAACTTCTATGAATATATATTTAGATTCTTGAAGTTTCAAAGTTCTTCTCTGGTGATCACTAAATCCTTCAGGGCACTTCATGTTTTTGAGGTAATACATGATGTTTGTATACCAAGGTGTATGCTCAGTACTTACAATTGTGTTTCCTTCATCTTCCACGTTGAAAATTTGATTTGCTTCAATATTTTCTTTTGCCATTAACTTGGCCAAACCTTGGCCTCTCACCAATTTGGTAATTTTTATTTCCTTATCAAACTCCTGGATTTTATTAATCCACTTGCATCTCTTCCATGTTACCTTTGATTGTGTCAAGATGTCCTTAACAACTGTATGAGGAACATAAGCAATTACTTTGGCTCCAACTAGATACGGTCTAAAAGCCTTTGTGGCTTTTACTAATGCAAAGGCTTGTTTCTCCATTATATCGTATTTCAATTTTGACCCTTGCAATGACTTACTAAAGGACACAGGCTAGTCATATCCATCCTCATTTTTTTGTAACATAACAGTAGCTATAGTGTGTAAGGAAGCAAATGAAAATATCTGAAAAGGTTTTGAAAAATCAAGGGATTTGAGGATAAGGGCTTCCTTGATGGCATTTTTGATGGATATAAAAGATTCCAATGCTTCTGGAGTCCATTCTATTTTTTGTCCCTTCTTTAGCATCTTTGATATGGGTTTAACAATTTCAGCAAAGTTAGACACAAATCTCCTAACAAAGTTAATATGGCCAAAACATGACTGAATGGCTTTGATGGTTTTAGGGATAGGAACCTTATCTATAGCCTCAACCCTCTCAGGATCTATTCTAACCCCTTATTTTGACACAATATGTCCTAATATTTTTCCCTCTGTGACAACAAAATGACATTTCTTAGGATTTAAGCTAATGCCATACCCTAAAGCTCTAATGAATATTTTTTCAAGATTTTTTATGTGATCTTCATCTCTTATTGAGTAGGTAGTAAGGTCATCCTAATACACTACCATTATAGAATTAATAAATTCTGCAAATGCTAAGTCCATAGCTCTTTGAAAGGTCACTCCTGCATTTGTGAGACCAAATGGCATTCTTACATAGACATATGTTCCCCATGGAGTTTTAAAAGTTGTTTTGTACTTATCAGATTATCTAACCCTAACCTAATTATAACCAGAGAAACCATCCATCATAGATAACAACGCACAACCTGTTACTTTATATAGTATAGACTCCATGTTAGGGAGAGGGTAATTATCTTTGAGGGATGCCACATTTAAATTTCTGAAGTCCACACACAATTTGATATCTTTGTTCTTCTTTCTTATAGGGACTAGGTTTGACACCCATGTTGAATGCTTGATCTGTTTGATGATACCTCCATCTCTAAGCTTTTCCAATTCCTCTTGCATCTTAGGATCCAAAGTTGGATTGATAGGCCTCTACCTCTGTCTAAATGGCTTTGCATCTGGCTTTAGTGGAATTTCATATTAAAAAAGATACTCTCTATCCTCATAAGACCCAACAAACACATGCTTGTACTTGCTTAACAATGTAATCAACATTCTTTTGATGGTTGGGCTTATCCTTTTTCCAATATAAACCATTTTAGGTGCTAATTCAGTTCCCAGATTTATTTCTTCAATGTCCTCATTTCTAATAGTTGTCTGCCTCATGAGAGAATGATCATTTCCATCATACACTCTCTCCAATGCCACAAGCACTTTGGTAAGCTTGTTGGTTTTAAGATGCAAAATTTCATTACCAAGCACAGTTTATTTTCCATCTACTTCTTCCACAAAATAATTGAAATCAATCTCCCATGCTTCATACTAGTCTATACAGTGGAGAAACTTCAAAAGATAAGTGTCATCATTAAAAACCTCCTAGCTATATATGTTGTCAGGCACATAAGGTCTTGTTTTGAATTCAGCCTAAAATACCCCTGCTAAAGTGATATCATCCTTTTTTAAGGCTACTGAACTTTCCCTATACTCCTTAATTTTCATCATTTCAAGTAATGGGACAAACATTTTTAATTGAGATAAGGTCTGTATGAAATCAAAAGATGTACCTTCAGTTCTGATCACCTTCTTTGGTTCTGTCAATTCTCCTTTTTGTTCTTCCCTTTCCCCTTTGCATGTTTGACCTAGCTTTTGTTCATCCTTGGGGATTTCTTTATCTTCTTCTTTAGGAGCACACTTTCATTCTTTTTTGTCAGATTTCTTATCACCTGTCCTCTTTGATATCTCATGGGATACTTTTTTATTTTTTAAAAATATTCCTCTTGGGACAACCTCAGCCGATATTTTGTTCTAGCTTCTTCCACCACTTCAATTGTCAATCTTTTAATCTCTTCCTCACTTGGTCTCCTTATACTGCATCTATTAGTTTGATGTGATGAAGTAGGGGGATCTTTCTCATTTTCACTTTTTTCATAGTCAAAAAAGACTTGTTGTTCTTCCATATGAATATTGTATTTTTGATGATCAACATCAGACTCATATCCTCCTTCCTCTGAAGATGAATACCCTTGCTCAGCTGAGTGAAGAGTATGAGAAGTCAAATAGATATTATGATCTTCTTCATTATCATTCTCTACCATGTCATTTCTTGACACTGACTGAGCTACAACAAAATGCTCTTAAGAGTGTGGAAAGTCACACATCGGACACCAAGGACCATTATCAACCATGTACATCCCTCTTCTCTTTAGAGGATTGCGTGTCTCTTTATTTCTTAGCCTATTATCCATCACTGGCTTTCCATCTCTCCAATTTTTATTATATGGGATTTCATGTAGTCTAGGCCTTTCATTTCTATATGTGTTTTCCTATTTATTTGGAGGAGCATATTGGGGAACCCTTGGATTTTCCCTTTTAGTAATCATCCCTACAACCTTCCTGTTATTTTCAATAATGAGTTCTATCTTTTGGGCTTCAGCCAAACTTCTAAGACCCTTGTTCCTAAGATCATATCCTACCTTAGGGTCAAAAGACTTTAAATAAATACTTAATGCAGTAGGATCAGCTAATTTGGATCGAGGAGGTATCTTATTATATAATTTAGAAAAAATTTGATTGAAATCATATGCAAACTCATTTTGATGCTTCTGAATAGTCACCAATTCATGCAAAGAAAATTCTAGTGCATATTAATTCCCATATTGCTCAAGGAACAGTTCATAAAACACACGAATAGAATAAATAGAGGTTGTTGGTAAACTATTAAACCAATCTCTAGCATCTTCAATCAGTGACATCATAAAAATCCTCATCTACACATCTTCATATTGCATATCCAAAACTTGCATGAAAGCATTAAAGCTTCTCAAATGGTCTTCAATTGTAATTGTATTACTCCCTATGAATTTTGGGACAAGACCTCTCCAACTATTGTCCATAGGATAAGGACAAATTTGAAATCTTGTCAAATCAAACTTCCTGATCATGGTTGTATATTGTGGAGGAGGGTTGGGATGGTGCTAGGAATTGTATAATGAATTATGGTGAGACAAAGATGTATATTGATGACCTTGTGGGGGCATATGTTGTTGGTGAGGCGGTGGCTGATGTTTTTGGTGCTATGATTGAGCATTGGGGTTTTTATATTGATTTCTTTGTCAATTTTTTTGAATTTGTGGAGATATTGAAGGCCCTATATTGTTCTTTTTATGCTTATGAGGTGGAACATATTTAGGTGAGTTAGTCACTGATTTTCTAACCTGAGTTTTCTCCAATTTCAATTCCTCAAGTTCTTTCATTGCTTGAAGCTTTTGCTCATATTCTACTTTGGATTTCTCTGCTTTTTCCTTATGCATTCTAACTGTGCATCTGCCTCATTTTGGGTCATGAGTTCATGATCTTCTTTAGACGCTTCTTAACATTCAAGTCCCTCCTCAAATAATGTTGTTCTCTGCTCATATTCAATTTCTCTTCTTTTTTTAGCCTCAAAATCAGCCATGAACTCTTGTATTTTCTCAGGGTCCATCTGAGAGAAGGGATTTATTTTCTCCTTAGGATTGTGAGGTTATTTAAATGAGTAATTTTCATTCACCAATGCATCATATTATTTGTATGTTTCTATTGGTTCTTTTGATGTTATTTTAGTTGTTGGACCCGAGTCATTGGTCATTTTCTTGCCTTGATCATTTTTATATGTCTTTTTGTTTTTATCATTTGGACCATCATCATCTTTGTACAAGGACCTTCTCCCTTGTATGTTGGGAGTGATTGTGATGGTCTAGGCTCTGGGATGATTTCTCTTCGATATATATTTAATCTTATCAGTCTTGATACACTTGTTCATTCAAAGTCGCCACTCACTTTTAGGAAGTGAGAAAATTGTTATTATTTCACCCAGTGGAGTCATTTCAAATTTATTACTTATGAATCCTTTTATAATGAATTTGTGTGGAAAGGCTGCCTACCACCAAACACTCTTAGGTTATCCCCAGCGGAGTCCCCAATTTTTGGGGTTTCAAAAACATTGGTTTGAAAGAACCACGAGAGGTTGCCAAGCTCTCACAACGTTATTGGCCAACTAACAAGGCCAATTGTAGACACTGAAAATTGGTCTAGGCCTATGAACACCACTTTCGACATAATTTTCTATTATCCATGGTAATGATTAAATAAAGCTTATTATTTAATTACCCTTTCTAACACATATTTCCTCTATTAATTAAATATCCCTTTTTAATTAATTCATTAATTCATTATTAACCTTTATTCAACTTGATTAATTAAATAAGTCATATTTATTTAATTATGTTGTGAACTAATTAATTCTTCACCCTTTATCATTTGATTACACCCCCCTTTTTATCATATTTCAACTATAATTAAATGTCTTTATTTAATTATTCATTTAACCCCCTTTATCTATAATTAAATATTTATTATTTAATTATTTATATTATCCCTTTCAAACAATCCAATTAAAGAAATTACTTTATTAATTTAATCAAAGCCTCTTACTTTTCGAATGTTGAATTAAATTAACATTTAATTCATATTTAATTATCTATGTTACATTCCTCTATCAATCAGTTATCTAATCATTCACTCACCTTCTGAATTGAGATCTATTTTTAGTTCTCTGGTTATCTCTGGATTCAACATCTGATTGTTTCTGTGAGAAGACTCTCCATCAAAACTAGTTAGTTAACTAGTTCCAACTCACATGCATGATCTATTTTATTAATTAAATATCTTTATTTAATTAATTAACTCATGTTCGCATTTGAATGCATTAATCTTTGAGTTCCAACTTTGGATTTTGCATACAAAGTCTATTTATTCTATTTTTGGAGATTAAAATATTGAACTCGTGTTCTAACTCACATTCTAACTTAGTCTCTATCTTCAGTCTTTCCTGAACTTGTGTTCTGACTCACTTTCTAACTTATGTTCTATCTGACACATAACTCATGTTGCATGGCATTCATCAATCTCATCCATCGATCTCTCTTTCAATCTGAGTCGATCGTTCAAAAACCCAAAATCTATAAAATGGCCTATCATAATCATTACTTAGTCTCCTGAAATCACATACCTTTGAGAAGAGATTCACCTTTGATATTTTGCTTAGACACTCGACAAAACTATACTTGCATTCAAACACATAAATCTAAGGGCAAGAATACTAAAAAGGAAAAATGGAGAAGAACAATCAAGATAATTCGAAGAGATGAACACATATTCGGTGAGATCATTTTGGTTTTATTAGTTTAGATTATTTCCTCAATCTTTGTTGTTAGATTTTAGATTTTAGATTAGGATTTAACTTTGTTTATCTAGTCATGCTTGTAGAAAAATCTATGATGTTACATTTGGTGAACCCAACGTGAATCATGCTTCAAAATCCACACATATTTTTGTCTTTCTATTTTTCCATTTTTTATGCTTTTTTGCAAGTTTTCCGTACGATGCACAACATCTGTTCCTCAAAACGATGCATTTGTATCCACGAACCACATTAGTGAAAAATAGTGGCGCATCTGGCTAGTAAACATTTTCTCTTTTTTTAGTCATTTCCATACATCCATGTTTTCATTTTTCATTTTTTGGGTTGTTTGGATTTTCGCTAATGTTTGTTTCAGTTGTGTTTAGGGGGAATAACATAGTGTTTCTATGACGAAGCTTTGGAGACAATTAAAACCAAACACAATTTTTTGTAGGACGAAAGTTAAAGAACAATGAACTACTGATAAATTTGAATGTAGGATCTAATGCCTTTGAGTTGATTTATTTATTTAAGCAAGCTTTTGTTTGGTAGATAAATAATCATCGTGTGGGATTAAAATGAATTTTTTGATTGATAGATAGAAAATTGTTGTTTGGATTAAAAAGAACCACTCTCTTCTTTGTTTGATGCCTTGCACATATCTGTAACCCTTACGATTCAGTACACCGAAGTATCCTCTCCCCTTGCATAGTCATGTGATCCTGGGTGTAAGAGAAATGATTGCTAACTCTAGAACTTGGGCCTGTCTTGGTGGGAAAAAGTACTCACCCCAAGACGACTCAGACCGGTAGTACGCTAAAGCCAAGCGACTTCTAGCTAGTATATAAAAGAGGATTCTTGGGGAAATCCCATGAATCACGCACACTATACCAACAAGATGGACATAAATGGACTCTCACCGACATTAGATAGTGTCCCACGAATGGTATGCCCTTATTAAAAACCTTGTTGTAGAGTTACCAAAATGCTACCTACTTGTTGGCATAGCAAGGTCGGCCCTGTGAAGCCATCTTATATTCTTACGGTTTATGTGTGGAAATGAAATGTACGCCATGGGAGTTTCATGGATATAGTAGCTTGGCTGCCCCGTATAAGTGAGTGTCATGGAGGGGAGCTAGTGGGGTCAAGCTACTAGTCGTTCGCCATAAATATGCATAGCTGGAGAAATCCAAATAAGAATTCAACAAGTATTGTCTTAAAATCCTAGGTTTTCAATGTTTTTGAGTCTTAAACAGTTCTCCCATCACAAAATTGAAAATACATTGATTTTTGTGTTTGTTGTTTGCTATATTCATCAAAATCTTGATCAAACCAACAAAGTCAATCAACAACTTTTGAGAAAATTTCAAATTTCGGACAAAATTCAACTGTCAGAAAACCAAGTCGTATTTGTAAGTTTAATCGCCACATGTGTATTAGCGAGTCGCATCTATTAGGGGAAAATCTGCATTTGTCTGTCAAAACGTTCAATTTTCATAGTTTGCATATCACAAGTTGCAACTGTCGTATTCTGAGTTGCATGTGTGCATGCAAGCTACATTTGTTAGTTTTTAAGCCGCATGTGTATTCTTAATCTGCATCTTTAAGTTTTCAAGCCGCATGTGTATTGATAAATCACATTTGCCATAGGAAAAATTGCAACTGTCAGAAACATTGCATGCACTGTTAAAAACCGCATCTGTGAAATCCTGGACCGCAACTGTTTAGTGAACAGCATTTTCCTGTCAACAAAAAAAATTAAAAACCACGAGCTAAGTCTGAAAGATCATTGTCACTATTTGCTTTAGGTTTTTAGGATCAACCTTGGATTAGAAACTAGTTAAATTTGCTCAAAAAACCTACCATCATTAGGTGTCATATACGTCTTAGTTACCATCATTAGGTGTCATATACGTCTTAGTTACTATCATTAGGTGTCATATCCGTCTTAGTTACAATAAACATCTTAGTCATAGTCATCCTAAGTTGCATGCATATAGATAATCCCTAGGAAATTGCATATCATAGAATAGATAACTTTCCTCGTCAATGGAAACGTTCATGTTACGGTTTGTTGAAATCATTAAACCTTGTCACTTTAGTCACATCTAGTGGATCTTTTCAGCTCATTAGTCTAGTTTGAAAAATTCACCTTGTCAATTGTCCTTGTCATACAATTAGGTTCCTTGGTCAACAACAAGTCTTTGCATGAATTTATTTCATAGGTGGTAGGTTATACCGTCTTAGACTCATTTATCATCATAGTCTACTCGTATTTTGTGTATTATCTATGTCATCTTAGCATATGCCCTTTTAGAAACCATTTTAGCAACATCATTTAGTGTCAAAAAAATCCAAAAAAATAGACATAGGTCATATCATTTTTAGGCACAGTCTGCATCACCCATTTTAAGAAAAAAATTTCATGGTTGAAACAAGATCCCAAAAGAAACACAAAGCAATGAAAGACCCCAACGAATTCATTAATCCGTTTGGAAACCAACTGTCAGGAAGTAAACGACCACACTAGCCTTTGCTAGAAAAACATGTCACTAGAGACACACATGGTCAGATTTACATAGAAGACATAGATGCAACAATTCAAGATCCTGAATTTGCATCCTTCATGGATGAATGTTTGCTAAATGATCCTCAACGCTATCTAGCAAAATTGTTAGCAGACAGTGCCAAACTACCCATAGGATTTGATATTCGTACCTTGCAGACACAGTCAAACCAATCATCCCAAACTGCAATGTCAACTATCTCTATTCCCCAAATAACCGCAGTGATACCAACAGGTATACCAACTCAACCATCGTCAATTGAAAACACAATCCCTTTCAACATAACATAATTTTTACAATTCACTGCAGGGGCAACTTCCTCCAACCCTTTTGGCACCAACACGACTGGTAAGAGATCCAAAGTTGGTGGGAATATACCTATACCAAACCAAAGACAGGAAGCATCCCTATACCAAATCAGACAATTTAGATAGGAAGCATTCTGACACCAACTTAGACCATTCAGATAGAGAATATCCTTATCCCGAATCATAATATTTTGACAAGATATATTCCCTCACCCAATCATAACCCATCACAAAACATGGCATATCAGAACACCTACATTGATCCAAATAACACGAACACCATGTCTTTGACACAAGTCGATGTCCTTCAAAACAAAATGAAAGCTCTTCAACAGCAGATGGACAACATTTCTATGTCCGGAAAATGAACTATCTCAGTGGAAGACCTATGTCCATGTCCATGTCCATTTGACAAAGCGCTCTATATGACACCTTTCCCCCATGGATATAATATACTTGTTTTGCCTAGTATAATGGGAGAAAGAATCCTATAGAACACATTAGAGAGTTCTCAACAACATGCGTGGACATATCGTATGACCCCACATACTTGATGAGACTATTTCCATGAACCCTTGTCGAGATAGGATTGGAATGGTTTTCTAAATTACCATATGGTATACGATCTTGGGAAGAATTAGCTGAGAATTTTATTGAACATTTTGCCTTTAACATAGATAATGAGGTAACAATTGCAACCTTGTGCCACACGACACAAGAAGATGGTGAAAGTTTTACCACTTTCTTCCAGAGATGGCGAAGTCTAGCTAGTAGATGTCCAGTTGAAATACTCGAAAAACAAAAGGTCACAATATTCCTAGAGAACATCAACCCCAAATTGTGAAGTGATCTAAGGGTACACTATTGTACTTCATTCTCAGACTTGGTACAAAAGGAAATCATCCTTGAGAAAGGCCTTATAGACAAAGGGGAAATGAAAGTACCAAGCAGAAATCTAGTGGTCCATCATCAAAATGCACCAAATGACAGAAACAAATTTTGGTCTAGGAACAAGAATGTTACAAATGATGACATTTTTGATGCTAAGCACATACATACAGGACCAGTTATCACCCTTAGGGGTTACAATCCCAATCAAGACACGATGAACAGTCCAGATCAACAAGCTAACTATGTCCAAAATTCACAACAACAAAGACCACAACAAAGGATATTTCCTACACATGAATTTACACCTTTAGGACAACCAATCGAGACTATTTTCAAAGAGTTGATTAAATATAATCTTATCAAACCTTTGGAACCAAGATAATATGATCCTAGACAGTTCAAACCTTCATGGTGGGAGGATAACTCTTTTTGTGACTATCATCGAACCAAAGGGCACAACCTCCAACAATGTCATCAACTCAAGAACATCATACAAGACTTTGTTGAAAACAGAACCATAGAGGTTGGTGGGCATAAAAACACTAAGAACAGTGATCATAAGGTCTTCATGAACCCATTACATGACCACACAAAAGGAAGAGCCTCAGTTCGGGACCCCCAAATAATCCATCGGCCAAATATAACAATACCAAGTATGACTATGGTAAAGGAACGATCATAAACCACCTTCGAGCCGCAAATGAGAATGTCAATACTTTCACCATTAAAAAGCATCTAGAATGTAATGTAAACACACGCCGAACTAAGATTACTATTCTTGGTCCTTCTTCCAAGCCATCTATGCAAACTTCCAAGTTCAAGTACAACCTTCTTGATCAATTGAGTAAAACCCCCGCGCAAATATCTATCTTGGAAATTTTGACCTTATCACCTCAGCATCGATCCATTCTTGAAAAAGCTCTACAGAACACAATTGTTCCTATAGACTTAGATGTCAATCATTTCAAATAAATGGTGGGATATTTGACCAACTCGCATCACGCCACATTTTCCCAATAGGATTACTCAACTAAAAAGTCAGATCATAATGACCCCTTACATCTTGAAGTCTTTGTCCATCAAAACAAAGTCTGATGAGTGTTGGTAGACAGAGGAGAAGGTTTGAACCTATGTACCCTTAAATTGGTTAAGGCATTAGGATTCTCATAAGACTATGTAGATACTTCTAAGAGTATAGTCATCAAGGCTTACGATGACGAGGAAAGGTCATCCAAAGGAGTTGTCACGCTCCTTATCAGAATTGGCCCAGCGATCATGAACACCAGCGTCCAAGTCTTGGATCTCACCCTTCCATACAACTTGTTGTTAGGTGGACCTTGGATACATGCAATGAGAGTCGTCCCTTCAACATACCACCAATGTCTTAAGTTCTTGTATAATGGTACAAAGATCTTCCAGAATGACAAGTACTTGTTAACCAAGAGGTGTCATCATCCACTCTATCCCAATATGTTGACCCATCATGTCTCACTAAGTCCATTTCATTCAAACCACCATCATCCACTCCTAAAATCGAGATCCAAGACAAGGGATGTGGTGAATATAATACAAGGGCATCATACTGCGTCGGTCAACTGATTCCACCTAAGGCATAGGGCCTACCCATGGTAGATAGAACATAGTCAGTGGTCACGTTTTATGTTCCCCCTACAATGATTTTAACCAAATGGGGAGAGTTAAGTGAAGAAATTGTGGATCAAGGTGATTCCTGTTTATATCAAGAAGAACACGAATACCCCTCCCTGTCTATTCAAATAGCTAAGGACAAGTATGGAAAAGGCTTTAAGATAATGCAAAATGAAGGCTATGATAGGTACAATGGGTTAGTACTATATCAAAATTGAAGGACAGAACTGATCATTGTCTACCCATGACCAAAATACTCAGGGCTAGGGTGTCAACTGCTTAGAATTGGGTATCCTAGTACTTCATCATCTTTTCAAGAGGAAGTGAGTGCTTGCACAGACATAGAGATATCTCATGAACCACTTCCCCCAATTTTTGAAAAACCCCCAGTTTATGACAAACCTCTAGTTTATGATGAATCCCCTTACTCTAGTGATGGTGAATGGGAATCCCTTTCATCTACTAGTACTATGAATATTGATGCCCTATTTGGATAATTGGACCTCAACGTGAAACCTATACCAAAAAAATCTAGTCCTCATCCTAAGAAACACTTGTCCAAAGCAGAATGGAAAGAGAACTGTAATTGGGAAACCGTTGATCATTCATCTTGGGCACCTGAAAAACCATCTTATGATGAATCGGCCCTCACTATAGTCCCACATTAGAGTATACCTACTCCTAGGAGGAAAAACAAGAAGGAGTTGGTCCAAAACTTCTACGACCATGTCAACCATTCTATACTCACCCTGTCCACAGCTACGTTTAGGAACTCTAATGATGACATGCCCCTTATCTATCCTGAACTTATCGAGTGGGAGCAACAAGGTACACCTATCATAGATACATTTGAGAATGATGAAGCAATTGTTGAGTTCATGGGACTTAGAGAAGGCATACCAAGAGGGGATCATAAGGTAGGTTTTACCATAGACTTGGATGATAAAGCATATTTCGGGGAGTCTATTTACACCTCTAGTCGCAAAAATGAGAATGAAAAGAAAAAAGACAATGAAAATAAAAATGATGAGTCCCTAGGTGAAAACTGAAAGGCGCCTTTGGATGATCAAAAAGTCAAAATAAAGGACATATCCGAGGGTGAAAACCTCTCTGAGGCACCCAAGGATAGAGGTTTAAATATTCTCCTCGTTGAACAAGAAAAGTCACCGATGCTAGTAGAAGAGGCTGTGGCAGTCAATATAGGTACATAAGAGAATCCTCGAATAATACATTTTGCGGCTTCTTCAACAGAGACAGAAAAACATGAGTTTAAGGACTTCTTCCAAAAGAGACAAATAAACTTTGCATGGTCATATGCTGACATGCCTGGGTTGGATCCAGACCTAATATTGCATCATTTACCACTACAGCTAGATATTAAGCCAATCAAACAGAAGCTAAGGAAAATGCATCCGCAAATCACTCTACTGGTAAAAGAAGAACTTAAGAAACTCCTGGATGTAGGATTCATAAGGAAAATAGACTATGCAGATTGGATATCAAATCTTTTACCAGTGACTAAATCAATTGGGGGCATTCGCATTTGCATGGAATTTAGAGACATCAATAAGGCATGTCCTAAGGATGACTTCCCTTTGCCGAATATCAACATGATAGTAGATCTTACAGCAGGATATGAGATGCTATCCCTTATGGATGGTTTCTCTGGATACAACCAGATTAAGATGCACCTGAAGAACAACATAATACAGCTTTTACATGTCCATGGGGCACATATTGTTGGAATGTTATGCCATTTGGCCTAAGAATGTAGGAGCCACCTACCAACGGGCAATGACTACAATTTTTCATGACTTTGTAGATAGAATTCATGGAAGATTATGTAGATGATATTATAGCCAAATCAGAAACAAGGGAAGATCATATAAAGGTTTTAGACAAGATATTCCAAAGGCTAGAGAATTACAATGTCAGGCTAAATCTGAAGAAGTGTGTCTTTGGGGTGAAATCAGGAAAACTGTTAGGGTATATCATATCATGAAGAGGCATTGAAGTAGATCCAAAGAAGGTAAGAGCTATCATAGAAATGCCTCCTCCAGTCAACATTGGTCAACTCATAACTCTACAAGGAAGATTACAGTCAATTAGGCGTTTCATAGTACAACTAGCGGATAAAATACATCCATTTTAGCATCTACTCAAGAAAGGAGTACCATTTCTGTGGACACCTAAATGTCAATAGGCCTTCCAAAAAATCAAGGACTATTTTCTTACTCCACCAGTCTTAATGCCACCTATAGAGGGAAAACCATTGATACTTTACATTTCAGCAACTCAGCTGGCATTAGGGGCTCTTCTCACACAGCACGATGATCAAGGTCATGAGAGAGTAGTCTATTATATTAGTCGTACCTTAGTGGGCTATGAATTTAATTATAACAACATAGAACGTGCTTTCCTTGCGGTAGTTTTTTCTACCCAAAAAATTTGGCACTATATGCTCAATCGACAAACAATGTTAATTGCAAAGATTGATCCACTTAAATACCTCCTAAGTAAGGTAGCTTTAACAAGCCAATTGGCTAAATGGGTTATGATACTTAGCAAGTATGACATTTAGTATGTCGAGAGAAATGCTATAAAAGGATAGGTGATTGCAGATCAACTAGCAGATGCACCTATAAAGGCGGACCATCCATTAGTGGTAGATTTTCCAAATGAATTTATTTTCAACATTGACATTAAAACTGAATGGAAACTATACTTTGATCGGTCACATACAAATCGTGGTTCAGGAGCTGGTATCTTATTTGTCACACCTCAAGGTGATACCATTCCCAAATCATTAAGGATTGCTTTCCCTTGTACCAACAATATAGCAGAATATGAAGCCTTAGTGATAGGCCTAAAAATGGTAGCGCAATGGAAAATTAAGAGCCTACATGTCTTTGGCGACTCTCAACTGGTAATCCGATAGGTAAAAGATGATTACGAAAATAAGGATGAAAATCCTATACCTTACAAGTGAATGGCTGATAGTTTCAAATAGTATATCAATGACATAACTTTTCAATAGATACCATGTATCCAGAATAGAGCTGTAGATGTTATGGCAACTGTGGGTTCCTTGTTGGATATTCTGAGTAATGTGCCTAAGTTTGAGTTTCTATTTGAACAGTTGTTGGTCCCCACTTACGATGTCCCTGATACTGCAATAGTGTGTACCATTGTTGGTCCTACGTATCCTTGGTATAAAGACATATTCTATTACCTCATTGACCAAACCCTACCTCATGATTTGTCCAATAACCAATGTTGAACCTTCATCCGAAAGTCAACCAAGTACACCATCATCAGAGAAACATTGTATAGACATACCTTAGATAACACCCTTATGAGATGTCTCGATGCTGAAGAAGCACAAACAACTTTGCGAGCGGTACACGAGGGTATATGCAGATCTCATTCAAGTGCTCCTACTCTAGCCCACAAGATTATGAGACTAGGTTACTACTGGCCTACAATGCAAAAAGACTCATACGTCTTTGTAAAGAAGTGTAGACAATGTCAAATACATGGAGACTTGATAAGAGAACTAGTGCAGGAGCTTCGTCCAATTACTTCACCATGGCCCTTCGCCCAATGGGGACTTGACCTCATAGGTAAGATACACCCTTCATCATCTAATGGCCACAAATTCATCATCACCGCCACCGAATACTTCACCAAATGGATCAAAGCTATTCCCATGGCCTACATCACCGGCACACAAATATCTAAGTTTATCTTAAACTATATCATTTGTCGGTATGGTGTACCCCAATCCATAATCATAGACAATGGTCACCCATTCAAGAACAAAGAAGTACACCATTTATGTGAATAATTCCACATCAAACACCATTTATCCCCCCTATATTACCCACAAGGTAATGGAAAAGATGAGGCATCTAATAAGACAATTGTTAGAATCCTTAAGAAGACTGTCAATGACGCTGGTCATGACTGGCGCCTACAACTTAATCTTGCCTTATGGGCTTATTGCACAAGCATCTATACTCCCACTGGTGCCACTCCATATTCCCTCGTATTCGAGTCTGAAGCTATCTTACCTATTGAGGTTGAAATACCTTCTCTATGGGTATCCTTCAAGGGTCATATTGATGATGAAGAATATCGTATCTCTAGGTTACAAGAGCTAGAATTTTTGGATGAGCGAAGACAGAAAGCATTAGATCATTTACAAGCATATCAAAATCGTCTTCATCATAGTTACAATAGGAAGGTTCTCAATAGACACTTTGACATTGGTGACCTGGTATTAATGGAGAATCCTAAGAACCAAGCTGAATGAGAAAAACCAAGAAAGTTTGAACCTAACTGGTTGGGGTCGTACATTGTCACATAAGCCTTTGGATCAGGAGCATACCAACTCTCTACTCCTGAAGGAGACCCACTTTTGTCCCCTATCAACAGTCTGCATCTAAAGAGGTTCTATGCTTAGTCTCTAAGAATCCCTGTCTTAATCTGGAAAAATACAAAAAAATGGTTACCTTGATGAAAACCTGACAAATAGGCATCTTTGTAACACCAAAAAAATTGAAAAAAGAAAAAAAGTAAAGAGAAATAATTCATCCAATAGTGAAAACCACTTCGGTGGCGCTATGGATAAGTACCATGGTGAAAACCTAGCAAACAGGTGTCATGTGTAGTCAAGCTCACTCTTCCATCTACCATCAATCTAATCAGACTTTTTCACCGTCACTCATAATAAATGATTGTATTACATTACTTGGAATGATTGACATCTAGCATCCATTTTGTCATATTATCCACTCCATCTTCCAAATCATATTCTAGACTGGGGGAAAATCCTTGTTCTATGCCCTAACACCTTGTACATAACGTCACACCATCGAAAATGTCCTGCGAAATCCCAAAAAACATTAGAAAACATCAAAAATCCAAAAAATCAAATAACGTCAAAAAAATCCCAAAAATAGAGTCAAGTCTATCATGTCAAGTCGATCATGTCACACCAGTCATGTCAAGTCAATCATGTAAATTTGGTAATGTTAAGTCAGTCGTAGACATAGTCGAACTACGATGCCTCTTCGACTGGGACGTAGGAAAGGCCATCAATCGATGTGCCCCTGAGGCATTAGGTCATTCATTCTAGGTTTTTCATGTATCACACACATTAAATCATGACTTTTTGTACATACAAAGTCATTTGGTCATGTCGAACTACGAGGTCTCTACATGTACAACATAGGCAAGACTAATCAATTGATGAGCTCCCGAGACCACACTAGGTTAGTCCAATAGGGTTCATTCACAATCACTATCACATAAGTTGCAAATCATAGTTTAAGGTAACATCTCATGTCATACATGGTCAATACATACACACACTTTTATCAGTCCATGAATCAAAACAAGTCATGCATCAACAAGGCAAAACATCTCAAATTGTTGTCAAGTCAATATCAAACACATTGTCAAAGCGATCAACCTATGTCTTAAACAAGATATGTCTTTCTTGTCAACAAACATCAACAACTTGTCATAGTCTCATGTGGCTTGTCACTTCAACGTCATTAGATTCCAACATCTTATACGGCACGTGTCTTTCTGAAACCAAGCTTTGTCATGCCTTATACGAAAGTCACCAGGTCAAAACCAGACTCAACGTCTTATGTGGTATGTGTTATTCTCTCACATTACGCTATGTCAAACATCAAACATCAAACAATCCCACAAGATCAAGTTTTGGCGAATACATTTATTTGGCTTAATGACTTTATATCTTATTTTGTCTTATATTTTTATCGATTTGTGCAAGATCCTGTTACTAGTTTTCTCAAGGATGTCCCTTGAAGGATTTAGAGAAGCAACGATGTCTCAGGACTCTTGTTCTTTGGCTATTGTCTATCAACTATCTTTTTAACATTAGTTTTTGAGTCATGTTACTAGTTTCCTCAAAGATGTCCTATCAAGGATTTAGAGGAGCAATGACGTCTCATGACCCATATTTTATTTGTCTGTTGTTTGTGGTTTGTCTCGACAAAACGACTGGGGCATCTTGTCCTTAGTCTAGGTTAAGACACTCCTGGTATACGACTGTCTATTTTTCACAGGTGGATAACTTTGTACACTATGGTCTATCTCATATCATAGTGTGTACTATCCATCTGTGTCATGTCCCACCCAATGATGATAACAAGCAAGTATAGCGTATTTGGAAATATATCAAAGATTGTGTCCTTTTCTCAATCAATCAACTTTCATTATCTCTTTTTCTCCATCAATCAAACTTTAATTATTTTCTTATTAACATTCTGAATTGATTTCATCCTAACATTTCTCTTCTTTGACATAAAGATAAAGTCCCATGACACAATAACAACATTAGATCATTTGCATTAGCATACATTTCACATAGTTGCATTGCATTTCAACATATAGATAGTAACATTCATCTTCATTGTAGTTCACACCATTACATAATAGGCATTGCATCATCATAACATACATAAGGTAAACATTGCATGTACATATTACCATCACATATAAATAAGCATCATATAGAAATTCACATTCATTATCATAAGTAAATAGAATCATCCATAACATCATTGTAAAATGCATAACTCATAAACATGTAGAAACATTTCATTCATAACACCTATATATACATCATTTAGGAAACATAATCATGTAGAAATAAAGCATCATACATAACATAGAATTGCTTAAAATATAGAAGCTACTAAAATCATATATATATTGCTCAAATAGTGTGTCACAGTATAATGTTTGAATGTATCCATAAATAAAACATGAGCTCGTAGGCTCTCTGATAAAAAAAACAAGTGTCTACATAAATGGAACCCTGTCATCGTGTCCTACTACCCTTGCTGTCACATGGTGATGGTGGTGGGAAAAGACTCAAAGGTACTCTCTGCAAGGTGGAAGGCCTCTCATATGGACCTTTCCTCGATGGTCCTACCACCCCCTCGGTGCTCTGTGTCCTCTAACTCCTACCCTATGACCTCTGACTGCGCACCTCTGAAAAGCTAGGAGCCCATCTCTCTGTCGGCACTACTGCCTCATAAAGATCCCTGTAATAAGTGGCTCTCTCCACCAATCTGACCAACTCTCGTACCATTCCATCAGATGAGGACTCACTGCAAAGGCGTCTAACCTCTGTGAATTGCTGCTCTATCTCATGTCTCTGCACTATAGCCTGGTCTCTCTCCATAAGAGCATTGTCCCTCTTAGTATATGCACTATCCCTCTCTGCATATGCACTATCCATCTCCTTGTAGGTACTGTCTCTCTCTAGTATCATCACCTCAAACTTTGCAGTCATGAGTCTGAGTCTCTCCTCCAAAGCCTCCCTATCACCATCTCTAGGAGCATCCTCATCTCGTCTCCCCTCTACAATCTGATCTCTGAGCTCTCTCTCCTGCTCCTCCATTGGTGCCTCCTCCTCAACATCATCCTCAACATCATCCTCTCCATATCTTGCAAAAATACCCAAAGGGTCTATAGCCACATCCATATCTACATCCTCTACAACATCCTCTACTCCGACATCTACCTCTACACACTCCTCAACCACTACCTCCACTACAGCATGCTCACCCCTAGCTTGTACATCCACTCTCCCAACAATGTCTGCCATCTGTACATCAACTGCTACTGCTTCCTGAGTAGGTGCATGTCCACTTGCCTAACCCACTCTTCGTCCTCATCTCCCACCTCTACCTCTGCCTCTACCATCATCTCCATCACCTCTACCATCAACTCTACCCACTCTAGCACCTCCACCTCTCCATCGTCCTCTTGGCCCTGTGCCTCATCTCTCAACTGGTGGTGGCTGGTCAGGATTTGTATAAGGAATCAGGCAATGAACGGCCCACCATGCATCGTATGCAGCCATAGTCCCTGGATCTGCTAATCCATCACTCCAACCCCAATGTAATGGCTGTAATGCTTGTATGTCTACCTCCACGGTAGCCACTAGAATCATGGGTCCCCACCATGGAACCTCTCTCGACGACCGAGCAAACTTTGCTCTACCTCAAGGCTCATCTTGAACCTCTCCAAACTATCTCATGACTCACTTTGGTAGATACCTCTCTATAATATGCACACTCAAAATAGTCCTCCCAATGAGATACTATGTCTATCTACAGAATAGCAAATGTCTCTCATCATCCAGCCACTCCTCACAATCCATGTATAGTCTCCATGTAAACTGATCTAGAATGTCCAGTGCGTGTCGCCAGTACCCTGTGTCCCCAACATGTGTCTGTATGATCTATCCTATATATCAAAACACATAAGGATGTCTCTCTAGTCTCTCTACAATAATTGGCAGATGAAAGACAACTATCCTCTCCCAAGCCCACACCATCAGTAAAGTAGTCCCACAACTCAATGACTATGCGTCTCTATAGGCAATGTCGTGTAAATGGAAATATAGCATCCCAAGTAGACATGGACCCAATGCATATCTTGTCTCACTCTCCAACATGCCCACCAATATCTCCCCCCATCCCATAGGAAATCCATGACCCCGTGGGTCTGGTAGAACTATATCCCCAATCAATGTACATAAAATGAAATAAATCCTATCATATCTATCAGCTAAAATTGGCCACTTGATCTCGTAGTGCTCTATCCCGAGCATCCTAATGTCATCTACCTAATAAAATCTAGCAAGCTCCATCAATCCTCATTGGATATCATACATAACCCGCTCACCTCTGATCGGCAATCTCAAAATCCTATACACATCCTCTAATGTGATAGTGGCCTCCCTAGTCGGTAGATGGAATGATGAAGTCTTTGAGTGCCATCACTCGCATTGCTGTAAGCATCCCTCTGTTTGCCCGAATCACAAGCATCAAGAGGCAATCACACTAACCAAGGTTGGATAGTAGTCGTATCTCTCCACTAGTCAGCCTGTCTCTTAGATCTTACATATCTGGATGTGACTCCCGCATATATATAGGATCTAGTACAACCTGCATTTAAACCATGATGTCAAGAATTTTCAAGATTTATTTGAAATTTTTTTCGAAAACTTTACCAGTCAAATGTGGCTCACATTACAGATGCGATGCATTTTGCAAATGCATTTCACGAAGCCTCACATGCGGTGCATGTTGCATATGCATCACATATTCTCCACAAACCTTTTCCGACTATTGCACATGCGGTTCACTAAACCACATGAGGCACATTTTTGCAAATGCGGTGCATTTTTTTCCTCAGTCTACCTAACTACAACATATGCGTCTCACGACTGCATATGCAGTTCACAACTACACTTCCATCTAACCTTAATGCAACTGCATTGCATAACTACATATGCGGTGCATAATGCTCCACATGCAGTCATTCCCTAAACAGCCAAATCTAGTCTTAACGAGTTTTTGCAAATCTATCGTTTCACAATCATATGCAGCGAACACGACGGCATATGCGTCGTTTACGACACACCGCATTTGCATAATTACTTTTCTAATGCCTAGAAAAACATGCAAAATTAACTTTGACAAGTTTGTTTTTGAGTACATACCGGTGGTCCTACATCGGCTGGCCTCCTAAATGTTTAGATCCGATAACCGCAATGCGAAGCTTATGAAATGGGTGTTATTTCATCAACTAGTCATAGAAAAAACTCCTCTTTTTCTATCTCCTCTGGGTGCAAATGAATTGATTTTAGCCCTAATTCCTATTTATAGGTGGGTTAGAAATGGCATTTCTTTAGCCCTTTTCTATTGGCCGCTTAGCCTTTCAAATTCCAATGACCCATATTCGTCTGAAACATCTCAAAATTCAATTCCGTCGACTCCATAACATTTCTGACTATCAAATTGACTTATCAAGAATATTTCCTAATTTTTTTGAAGCTTTTCAAAAATTGTCAATTTTCCCAAGGGGGCATACCTTAACCTGTTTCATGTTGGGGCATGATCAGGGCATATTTTTCTTTGATGCAATGTTGTAACACAATTGTATCAAAGAGGGGCAAACTGTAGACACCGAAAATTGGTCTAGGCCTGTGAACACCACTTTTGACATAATTTTCTATTATCCATAGTCACGATTAAATAATGTTTATTATTTAATAACCCTTTCTCACACATATTTCCTCTATTAATTAAATATCCCTTTTTAATTAATTCATTATTAACCTTTATTCAACTTGATTAATTAAATAAGTCATATTTATTTAATTATGTTGCGAACTAATTAATTCTTCACCCTTTATCTATGAATTAAATATTTATTATTTAATTATTTATACTATCCTTTTCAAACAGTCCAATTAAATAAATTACTTTATTTATTTAATCAAAGCCTCTTACTTTTCGAATGTTGCATTAAATTAACATTCAATTCATATTTAATTATTTATGTCACATTCCTCTATCAATCAGTTATCTAATCATTCACTCACCTTCTAACTTGAGATCTATTTTTAGTTCTCCAGTTATCTCTGGATTCAACATCTGATTGTTTTTGCGAGAAGACTCTCCATCAAAACTAGTTAGTTAACTAGTTCCAACTCATATGCATGATTTGTTTTATTAATTAAATATCTTTATTTAATTAATTAACTCATGTTCGCATTCGAAAGCATTAGTCTTTGAGTTCCAACTTTGGCTTTTGCATACAAAGCCTATTTCTTCTATTTTTGGAGATTAATATATTGAACTCCTGTTCTAACTTAGTCTTTATCTTCAATATTTCCTGAACTCGTGTTCTAACTCACATTCTATCTGACACATAACTCACATCGCATGGCATTCATCAATTTCATCCATTGATCTCTCTTTCAATCTAAGCCGATCGTTTGAAAACCCAAAATCTATAAAATGGCCTGTCATAATCATTATTCCCTCTCCCGAAATCACATACTTTTGAGAAGAGATTCAACTTCGATATTTTGCTTAGACACTAGACAAACCTATACTTGCATTCAAATAGAGAAATCTGAGGGCAAGAATACTAAAAAGACAAAATGGAGAAGAACAATCAAGATAATTCGAAGGGATGAATGCATATTTGGTGAGATCATTTTGGTTTTATTAGTTTAGTTTATTTTCTCATTCTTTGTTGTTAGATTTTAGATTTTAGATTAGGATCTAACTTTGTTTATCTAGTCATGCTTGCAAAGAAATCTATGATGTTACATTTGGTAAACCTTGCGTGAATCATGCTTCAAAATCCGCACATATTTTCGTCTTTCCATTTTTCCATTTTTTGTCCTTTTTTGTAGGTTTTTCGTATGACGCACCACATCTGTTCCTCAAAATGATGCATTTGTATCCGTGAACCGCATCAGTGAAAAATAGCGACACATATGTCATAAAAATTTGAATCCGCAAAGTCATGAATCGCATCCGTCTATCAAAAAATTCGTGAATGGCATCTATAGCTGCAAAAGCCACATCTGGCTGGTAAAATTTTTCTCTTATTTTAGTCATTTTCGTAAATCCATGTTTTCATTTTTTCGCTTTTTGGGTTGTTTGGATTTTCGCTAATGTTTGTTTCAATTGTGTTTAGGGGGAATAACATAGTGTTTCCAGGACAAAGCTTTGAGGACAATTAAAACCAATCAAATTTTTCTGTAGGACGAAAGCTAAAGAACAATGAACTACTGATAAATTTGCATGCAAGACCTAATGCCTTTATGTTGATTTATTTATTTAAGCAAGCTTTTGTTTGGTAGATAAATAATCGTCGTGTCGGATTAAAATGAATTTTTTGATTGATAGATAGAAAATTTCCGTTTGGATTAAAAAGAACCATTGTCTTCTTTGTTTGGTTCTTTGCATGTATCTGTAACCCTTACGATTCAGTACACCAAAGTATCCTCTCCCCTTCTGCAGTCATGTGATCCTGGGTGTAAGAGAAATGGTTACTGACTCTAGAACTTGGGCCTGTCTTGGTGGGAAAAATTACTCACCCCAAGATGACTCAGACAGGTAGCATGCTAAAGCGAAGTGACTTCCAGCTGGTATATGAAAGAGGATTCTTGGGGAAAGCCCACAAATCACATGCACTATTCTGACAAGATGGACATAAATAGACTCTTGCCGACGTTGGATAGTGTCAAACAAATGGAATGCCCTTATTAAAAACCTTGTTGTAGAGTTACAAAAATCCTACCTACTTGTTGGCGAAGCAGGGTCGGCCCTGTGAAGCCGTCTTATATTCTTATGGTTTATGTGTGGAAATGAAATGTATGCCATCAAAGTTCCATGGATACAGTAGCTTGGCTTCCCTGTATAAGTGAGTGTCATGGAGGGGAGCTAGTGGGGTCAAGCTACTAGTCATTCACCATAAATATGCGTAGCTGGAGAAATCCAAATAAGAATTCAACAAGTATTATCCTAAAAGCCTAGTTTGTCAATGTTTTCGAGTCTTAAACAGTCCTCCCATCACAAAATTGAAAATACATTGATTGTTGTGTTTGTTGTTTGTTTTATTCATCAAAATCTTTATCAAACCAACAAATTCAACCAACAACTTTCAGGAAAATTTCAACTTTCAAAAAAATTCAATTGTCAAAAAACTAAGTCGCATTTGTCAGTTTAATCGGTGCATGTGTATTAGCGAGTCACATTTGTTAGGGTAAAATCCACATCTGTCTGTCAATACATTCAATTTTCATAGTTTGCATATCATGAGTCGCAACTGTCATATTCTGTGTCACATGCATGCATGCAAGCCACATCTATTAGTTTTCGAGCTGCATGTGTATTCATAAACCGCATCTGTCAGTTTTCAAGCCGCATGTGTATCGGCAAACCACATTTTCCAAAGGTAAAATTGCAACTATCAGAAACATTGCATGCACTGTCAAAAACCACATCTATGAAATCCTGAACTGCAATTGTTTAGCGAACCGCATTTTCCTGTCAACAGAAAACATCAAAAACCATGAGCTGAGTTTGAAACATCATCGTCACTATTTGCTCTAGGTTTTTAGGATCAACCTTGGATTAGAAACTGGTTAATTTCTCTCAAAATACCTACCATCATTAGGTGGTATATACGTCTTAGTTACCATCATTAGGTGTCATATACATCTTAGTTACCATCATTAGGTGTCATATCTGTCTTAGTTACAATAAATGTCTTAGTCATAGTCATCCTAAGTTGCATGCATATAGATACTCTCTAGGAAATTGCATATCACAGAATACATAACTTTCCTCGTCATTGGAAACGTTCATGTTACGGTTTGTCGAAATCATTGAAACTTGTCACTTTAGTCACATCTAGTGGATCTTTTTAGCTCATTAGTCTAGTTTGAAAAATTCACCTTGTCAATTGTCCTTGTCATACAATTAAGTTCCTTGGTCCACAACAAGTCTTTGCATGCATTTACTCCATAGGTGGTAGGTTATACCGTCTTAGACTCATTTATCATCATAGTCTACTCACATTTTGCATATTGTTCGTGCCATCTTAGCATATGCCCTTTTAGAAACCATTTTAGCAACATCATTTAGTGTCAAAAAAATCCAAAAACATAGTCATAGGTTATATTAGTTTTAGGCACAGTCTGCATCACCCATTTTGAGCAAAAATTTTCATGGTCGAAACAAGATCCCAAAACAAACACAAAGCAATGATAGACCCCAACAAATTCATCAATCCATTCGGAAACCAACTGTCAAGAAGTAAATGAGCACACCAGCCTTTGCTACAAAAATATGTCACTAGAGACACACATGGTCAGATTTACATAGAAGACATAGATGCAACAGTTCAAGATCCTAAATTTGCATCCTTTATGGATGAATGTTTGCTAAATGATCCTCAACGCTATCTAGCAAAATTGCTAGCAGACAGTGCCAAACCACCCATAGGATTTTATATTCGTACCTTGCAAACACAATCAAACCAACCATCCCAAACTGCAACATCAACCGTCTCTATTCCCCAAATAACCTCAATGATACCAATAGGTATACCAACTCAAACATCATCAATTGTAAACACAATCCCTTTCAACATAACACAAGGTTTACAATTCACTACAGGGGCAACTTCCTCCAACCACTTTGCCACCAACACAAACTGGTAAGAGATCCAAAGTTTGTAGGAATATACCTATACCAAACCAAATCATTCAGAAATGAAGCATCCCTATACCAAATCAGACAATTCAGACAGGAAGCATTCCAATACAAACTCAGACAATTCAGACAGGGAATATCCCTATCCCAAATTAGAATATTTTGATAGGATATATTCCCTCATCCAATCATAACCCATCACAAAACATGGCATATCAGAACACCTATAGTGATCCAAATAACATGAACACTATGTGTTTGATACAAGTTGATGTCCTTCAAAAAAAAATTCAAGCTCTTCAACAACAAATGGACAACATGTCTATGTATGGAAAACAAACTATCTCAGTGCAAGACCTATGTCCATGTCGATTTGACAAAGCACTCTATATGACACCTTTCCCTCATGGATACAATATACTTGTTTTGCCTAAGTATAATGGGAGAAAGAATCCTATAGAACACATTAGAGAGTTCTCAACAGCATGCATGGACATATCGTATGACCACACATTCTTAATGAGACTATTTCCACAAACCCTTGTTGGGATAGGACTGGAATGGTTTTCTAAATTACCATATGGTATACGATCTTGGGGTGAATTAGCTTAGAAGTTTATCGAACATTTTTCCTTTAACATAGACAATGAGGTAACAATTACAACCTTGTGCCACATGACACAAGAAGATGGTGAAAGTTTCATCACTTTCTTCCAGAGGTGGTGAAGTCTAGCTAGTAGATGTCCAATTGAGATACCCAAAAAACAAAAGGTCACAATATTCCTAGAGAACATCAACCCCAAATTGCAAAGTGATATAAGGGTACACTGTTGTACTTCATTCTCAAACTTGGTACAAAAGGGAATCATCCTTGAGAAAGGCCTTATAGACAAAGGAGAAATGAAAGTATTAGGCAGAAATCTAGTTGTCCAACATCAAAATGTGCCAAATGATAGAAACAAATTCTGGTCTAGGAACAAGAATGTTACAAATGATGACATTGTTGATGCTAAACACATACATATAGGACCAGTTATCACCCTTAGGGGTTTGACTGTGCACAGTGGCATGGTAAACATTTCATGCCTGCTCCTTAGCCAGTATCGCCATACCCCAGGCCCCTTTGTGGGAGGTCATGGTAAAGTGGTAAGTGACATAGGATGTGAATGTTAAGGTAGCGGTAAGGGTACAATGCATATATAAATGGCAAGAATAATTTTTTAATGGAAAATATAGCAAATGAATGGGAATTTAAATGTGAGTAAATTGGTAAATGAAATATTATGAAAAGATAGGAAAATGAAGGGTAAAAATGAAGAGAATCCCTTAATATTTTTATGGAAAACATTAAATTCAAATGGGAAAACCTTATATTTTTTGAGTGAAAACTAGAGTTCTAATAGGGACAACACAAGAGTTATGCAAACTTTGTGTTCGAAATATATGAATAGATAGTGAACAAGATTGTTTTTATTTAAGTCTGATATGAAATGGATAGAAATTATGTGTTCCAATGACATGAATTTAGTATATATGTTGAGAATAATTGTACACTAATAAAATAATTAAAGAAGCCCATGAAAAGTCTCATCTGAAATGTATAACATGATAGTGTTGAAATATATGCAAATGGTGTATCTCTACACCAAAATTGTTCATTATTCAAATAATGAAACCCACAAAGTAGAATCAGTATTCAAAGCTTGTCTCATCAATTCCTACACTGCCTATTCCTTGCAATCAAGTTCAGGTCTGGGTAAATTATGGCACGTTTCTTAGGGTCCTTGTGTATTTCAGGAGGGGTGATTCTAGATCCACGAACCCTCGCAGATGATGAATGTGAAACAACAAATTTATTTGTAGTTGTGCTTTGTCCGTGTCAGGTTTAACACCTTCACCCTATATAGTAGACAATTACTAATAATTAATGTATCCATGGAAACAATATATGTAGTATGATATATATACAACAACATATCATTTATGTGTACCTTTGGAACAAAATGCTTCATCTCGGTGATCTGCCATATGAGAAATCCACCCACACACTCTTCGATGGTCTCTATGCCAAGCATGGGAAAAGGCATGTAGCATTGACCATTAATGGCCTCAACAATGGTGACTCTTGCACAATTTTTTGTGTGCTTCAAGCAGTGGGTGTGAGCGTTTCTGGGGAAAACATGTACAATTCCTTTGTCAACCTATTTATGCAACCTCCAAAGGTCGATGTGATCACCAACCTTAAAAGCTATGTTGTTGAACTCTATCATCTATTCATCCACTAGCATTTCCTGCAATGGAAATGTCATTGACATGAAGCATAATTGAAGGCACATTACAAGATTCCTAAATAAATTAGAACAAATCATGGAAGTGTGTTGGGTCTCATACCAATATAGATGGCACGTTGCACCTCTCCCCATCCCTATTTCCATATGTATTGTTATCTCCCCCTTACAGGCCAGCGCTCTCCTCCTCCTCAGGTCCATCCTTATTGCCCTCTCCCACTTGCAAGCCACTGCTCTCCCCGTCCCCATGTCCATCTCTGTTACCCAGTTCCACATTCAAGCTAGTGTTCTCCCCATCCTGATGACCATCCATGTTACCCTGTCCCACTTTGTGGCCAGTGTTGTCCCCATTTGCATGTCCATCTGTATTAGCTTCTCTCATTTCAATTGCAATGACATCGCCAATTAGGTCAAGGCCAACACTTCATTGTTTATCCTTTCCCTACAATAGCAATAATTAAAAGGTCATTTAAAATTCAGTTGTATACAACCAATTCATTGAAATAATCAAAACAAATATTAAATAAAAGAATTGTAATTCACCATTTCTTCTAGTTTCTCCATGTCAAGGAACCTTGACAAGTTTGATGGAATATGCTCCTTCTTCTTCTTCTTCTCAACATTGTTAGATGACGGGTCAGGAGGAATAACATCATCTTATGCTTCCATGGGCAATTGTTCACCATTGAAAATTAAAAAAAACTTCTCGAGGGCAGTAGTTTGTTGTTCATCATTGTTGTGTAATAGGAGGGATTGAAACATTGCACAAAACTTATATGCATGCAACCAATTCATTCAAATAATCAAAACAAACATTAGAGTAAACAAAATATTTTGAGATCATCATTTGTTTTCATTTCTTCTTCAGATGGTGCCTTGAAACTTTCAACTATCTAGGATGCTTATTCTAAATGTTAGATGTGGGGGTGGGAGGAACATCATTGTCCTCACCTTTCGTGGGCACAAATTCCTCTAGCAAATGAACCCTACTTTGTTGGGGGGAAGAAACCGCTTCTCGACCATCACCCTATCATGTCATGTAAGTTAATGTTAAGTGAACCTTGTATGCATCTGAATGGAAAAGACGAAGTAAGGAAAATTCACATTTAATAGTTCAGTTTGACATTACCATTCCTTCCTATCTCTTTCTCTCCTAGAATTGTATTATTATTTGCCTTCTCAACTCCTTCATCTCCTGACTATTGTATAATGCCATTTCCTTCTTCACCTCATCCTTTCCTTCTTGGGGAAGTTGAAGGAAGTTTTTTTTCCTATACTTTTGGCAGACATGTCTAATAACATGCTTCTGCTGTAGTTGTTGTCTTATATTCATTTGGTACTCTATATCTTCCACCTTCTTTAGAAGGTAATCTTTCAATTTATCAAGGGGAGGAGTGGGTTGTTTTGGTTCCCCCCCCCCCAACACAGCTCGGCCACACTTTGGTGCCTCAAGAATAGGAAGGTGGTGATGCTAAAATCTATGCATGTTGAACACTCTCCAATCATAATACTTTCTAATACATTCTTCTATAATACAATAATATATATATATCTACCATTCACCATTTCTCTTATGTATTCAGTAGCAACCTGCACAACAAATTTGCAAAAGAAATTCGCTTAATATATTTGATATTCAAACAAATTGAATGCCCAACATATACACACAGCCAAATGATGCAATAATTCATTTATTATATCTACCTTCCCATCCACCACATCACCTAATGATTCATTGGATCCCTTTCCATCCTTAGGGTCTCCCTTTGCACTCTTTTCCTTCCAATCATGAACTATGACAAGAGCGAGATCATCTGCCTGATTATTTTCTTGAATAAAAGGAATGACATACTACCAAAATTAAAATATTTGTAACATACATGATATTTTCAAACTGAAATTAAAAAGAATTCTAATTGATGCATAGGAAGGGAAGGGCAATTACAAGTTCACAATCAATTACCGAACACGTCGCTTCCTTAGGGTTGACCATTTTTGTAAACCGAGGGGACTTCCTCCATACCATGATTGCTGCCTCTAGAATAAAACATTCCCACTTTCCAATCAACGTCATAACTATTTATGAGAGACTAAAATTGTACATTTGATTGCATCTTGTAATTACCAGATCTTATCTGCACGTTTCGTGAATGCGATCGCCCCAAGGAAGATGCGCTACTACACAACCTTTCAGGTGTGATGTCCACATAAATGACATTCTTCACTGCAAGAATCAATTTCCGTTTTACAACACACATCCTTGGTTTCCTATAAACTGTAAAATTGTTGCAAGTGTTATGGATAGTTAAAGTTCCAAAATTTATTGCACCATTTTGTAGTACTCAAGCATAGTTTTTTTCAATGAAAAGAAGATTTTGAAATGCACAACCAACACTATTGTAAAACACTATACAAGTAACCCACTGTGTTTTACAACATGCAATTATTTTGTTGAATTATTATTGTCAATCACATGAAGATATTGAATTGCAGTTTATACCCTAAGTAACAGTTTTAATTTTTGGAGTTACCATTTTTATATTCATAGAGTGTAAATAAGAAAATATTTTCAAGACACTCAAACTGTTATCCGAATTTTTAGGTTGTAAAACATAGGGTGTTATAAACCATGCAACCCACAAACTGTTCTAAAACCCTTTACAAAAAACAACCCTATTGGTTACTCCCCCCACCTCAATTAGGCTAACACAGTTTTCCCTCACTTCTCTATTCTTATTCAAAGAAAACACTTTTTGCTATACAGATTGTAAAAAAACACTATATTGAAGTTCACTTTCATATTTATAACAACCCATCACATGCACCAAACATTCCATTTGAATATCGTAATATGTTTGTATGATAGAAAACACACTAGGTTGTCCCACACTTGTCAAATCTTGTTCAATGAAAACACTTAGTGTTATGCACACTATAAGAAAAGAATGTATTCAAGGTCACTTTCATATTTTATAACTGCCCTTTCTCGAAACAAAAGTTGCAGAAAAATAAAATTTTGCAGTATGGAAAGCCTAGAGGGTTGTCCTTCCCTTCTCAAAAGATTAAATAATTATGGTTATTAAAAATAGTTAGGATCATTTAGGTTATATCTAATGGGAGAAACCTAACTCCTGGACAAAATTCACATATGTATATAACATAGGATATGTCAATTTTTGGCATCTGGTGGTCCCTACACTACAACGTCTCGTCATGGTATGTATGTATCCATGTATGTTGTTATGTATATTTTTCATGTGTTTTTCAATATGCATAGGTGAATTTTGTCTAGGAGTTAGTTGAAATGTAGGCACAATGATGATGTCGAGGGTTTTGAAATTTTTGTTTTGTTTCCTCCCTATGTGTTGGTTTTCTAATTTTTCCATTTCTGAATGAGATAAGTGACAACCCATTGTAGAAATATGAGTGAAATTACTGAAAAAATTTTATAGAAAGAAGAATATATGGGTTCTACAATGAAATTATATATTTTGAAAATCATACAAAACCCAAAATTTCACCATTGTTTGCATTGTTATTCATAATGGATAAAAAAGCGCAAAATGTGGCATTTGAAATCATAATTCAGAAATAGCAAAAATCCCACATGACATCCCATTTTTTTCCGCCATTTTATACACTGTTGTTTTGGAAAAAACATTGTCTCCTAAAACTCATACTATTGTAAAACCCACTGTTTTAGGTGTCTAGCCGGCCCTACACTACGAGATCTCATCATGTTATGTGTGTATCCATGTATGTTCTTATGTATGTTTTCCATCATTTTTCAATGTGCATAGGTGACTTTTTTCTAGGAGTTGAAACCGACATATCCTATGTTATATGCATATGTGAATTTATGCCTAAAATTGGCATATCCTATGTTATGTAGATATGTGAATGTTGTCTAGGAGTTAGCTTGCTCCCTCCTTAATTCCTTGAAAAAGTTCACATATGTATATAACATAGGATATGCCCCCATACCGCATCATATGTATATAACATAGGATATGCCCCCATACTGCATGGAGAAAAGAGTTGCGACGAAAGAGGTGGGACCGGTGACAGAAAAGGTTGTCGGATGGGAAGGAAAGACTTCAGGGCCGAACGTCTCATCCCATCTGTCATTTGTTGTCCCATCGTCAAGAAATTGTGTCAGCACCGGCAGGTTTTCAAAATAATTGTTCGGTGTGGATGGACAAAAAGCCAAAAATGTGGCATTCGAAACCATTATTAGCAAATATCAAAAATCCCAAATGAGGTCCCATTTTCTCCATTTTTTTACAGCAACATTTTGGTGGATAGCGAGTGCAAGATTTATAGGCATGTGGGGCTCCTTCAGGTATGTATATTTTCTCTTTGTATGTTCCATTTTTCCATTCTACCATGAACACTGAAGAAATGAATGGCCATTCACTGTGGGGTTTTCATTTTGTGATTTTTTGTTGAGGATTTTTTAATTTTGTTTCCTCCCGTCTGCAGGTTTTGAAAATTTGCGGTTGCCGAATGAAATAGATGAAAACCCATCGTGGAAATATGAGTGAAATAACTGAATAATTTTTACAGAGACCAAAAAGCATTGTGAAAATCAAAATAAGTAAATAAGGTTTACAGAATGAACCCACGATGGAAAAGGTTTCCATTTGAATATCGTAATACGTTTCGAAGAGAAGATTGACAAAAATTTTGCAAAAAGGAAAACACACTGGGTTGTCCTTCACTTTTCAAATCTTGTTCAATGACAATAGTTAGTGTTATGAAAACCATAAGAAGAGAATTTATTGAAGGTCACCTTCATATTTTATAACTACCCTTTCTTGTAGAAAAAGTTGCACGCAAAAAAAGAAGAAAAGAAGTTGCAGGATGGAAAACCCAGAGGATTGTCCCTCGCTTCACAATTCTTCTCGAAAGACAACACTTTTTGTTATGCACACTTTAAGAACATGGTGTATTAAATTTCACCTTCATATTTTATAACAACCCTTACTTGCACTAAACATTCCATTTCAATACCATTATACATTTCGAACACAAGATGCACAAAAAACATTGCAGGATGGAAATCACACAGGGTTGTCCCCCCTCCCCCACCCACCACAACAACATTTCATGAAAAATGGGAAACATTCAAGCATACCTTTATAATTTCTAAAGCATGCACTTCTTTCCATCATACATGGATGACACCTTCCAACAACATGAAGCTGAGTGGATGAGATTGTGGAAGAGAAGGTGATGTGTGCTAGAGAGAAGAGTTGTTTTTTAAATATTACAAAGTAGCTCAAAAGATTCCCAGTTGCCATGAAATTTTGACATGTATTTTATCTAACGCTTCTATGGGGCATGCATAGGTTGACGTTTTCATAGAATTTTGAGGCAAATAATGTGTAATTACAAGTTGGAAAACACTGGGTGTTATTATACCTGCAAAACAAATACCATTTACAAACCCTCCACAAGTAACAACATAATTCATTAATCACCCCTTAGTTGAATTTGTATGCTTTTATATATCCCACACCTGCAAGTCCACCCCGTGCTCTCAAACCTTTAGATTTCAACGTGTAGAATGAAAGAACTCACAAGACACAGTGTTTTCCAGCCACCAATGATTTTCCACATTATACTCTCCCATCATATGGTTTTTGCATGTTATGATGCCTCTAACATGCATTCTTCTAGGGATAATAGTGACGTCCAATTGCAATGCAGAATCTAATCTCCCTAAGAAATATAGTAAAATCAAGTTATTATCCCTAAAAAAACATGTGTTTGAAATGATAACATAATCAGACAAAAATGATATCAATTTTCCACAATCCATATTGATTATTGCTAGTTGATTTGTGGATTCGATTGTGTAATAATTCTTGCATCAACATTTGGGATCACACTCCATGATCAAACATAAGGATGAAGAAGACAACATCATTCATGATTTTGTTGGATCACAGAGTATCATCTGCAATGGTGATGCAAAAATTCTTAGACAATCGAATCCACAAATCAACTAGCAAAGATAAGAAGGTATGTCTTATCCCTGAAGAAGGGCAATACATTATCATGTTTAAGCCATGTCACAAGGATATCACCTTCTGCAATTGGGAGCAGGTTAATCTCCCTAAAAAAATGTGTGTCACATGCATCATAATAATCATCTTGTTTTCAAAATAATTGTTTGGCATGGATGGACAAAAATCCCAATACATGTCATTGAAAACCATTATTTTCAAATAGAAAAATGAGGTTCCAAGAATGTAATTAAATTGGAAAACTAAAATGGGATAGTGTGTTTTCAAACACTGCAAACCATCTATAACAACATCGTGCCTTGTAAGTATTATGTTATGATACTTGCAAGGCATAGTGTTTTAATAGATGGTCTGCAGTGTTGGAAAACACACTTTCCCATTTTAGTTATTTGAATCTCCTTGTTTAAATGTAAAGGGTTGTCTCATGGTGGGTCGCTTGCTTCTTAACACCCAAGGTATTGCAACATGGAATGTTCCAAAATAGTATGAATGTCTTCCAAATCAGACATTCCATTGTTGTGTTTAAGTTTGAAGTATATAACAAATTGCATGCTTCATAACACTTCATTTTTCAACCTCCACATCACAACATACCCAAGCCCTTTCTAGTTTATAAACTAGTATATCTAGGTGTGCACAATGTGTAGTGCATGTTGGAAAACACAATGTGTTTTGAAGCCTACCTTTACTTATTCCCAACCTTTGTCTTGTAATGCAAATATATAAACGTATAGATGGTGTTTTATTTTATCAAATAGCACATCTCTCATTTAAGAGGGACTCTAATAACCCTAAAGACATAGTGTGATTCATATTATGCACTTCATTCTATTTTGCGACAATTCATGTTGGAAAACGCTAGGTGTTAAGAAACAAGCAACCCAAATAGCATTGTAAAACCCTCTGCAGCACTATTGGATAGTACCCATCACCTCAATTTGGTCGGTATTCTCCTCCAAGTCATCCATGTGCACTTAGACCTCCTTCTTTCCCTTTCAACGTGCAGACTAGAAACAAAACAAATAGTATTTTGACCTTTCTTTCTCAAAATAGAAAAGGCCCACATCATTCGCTTCCACTTTTCCCACGCTAGACAAAATAAACTTGTTGAAAAATCTAACCCGCCCACTTTTTCACCCGACAACAAACGGGAAAACCTACCTGACGGCACCGTTAACTCCTACCTAACCATCACCCAGACGTTTGGTCTCATCTATTGGTTTTATCACTTTTTCTTTCCATGTATGTTTTTATTCTATTAGCTCTTTTACAATTTTTCCATTTGGCTATAATATTTAGGGCCAAGTAATGTAGGCCAAATTCTCAATTAAGTTATTTTTATCCATTGGATTTACGAGTTCTATTTAATACAATGCATAGAACTATTTCAAGTAATCACTTGTTATATGTGCACATCTTTTTGCAGTGTGGTGGTTAAATCAAAACATACTAAAAAGGAGAAGAAATGGGATATAGAAATAACATTCTACAAAATTACCATCAGATGTTGTTAAAAATAAACCATTTATAACTTACTAAATATTTTAGACAAATACCGAAATTGTAAAAAGAACTATTATGAAAAAAGTTACAAACCACATATAAACTCTTTTTCTGAAAGATTTCAAATTAGTGCAAAACACTTAAGAATCACATGAAAATGATAGTTTATTGAAAACCCCAACATTTCACAATTTCAAAAAAATCGACACTTCTAGATGCATATTAAATCTTGGAAATTTAACTGTCCACTACACTTTTAATTCAAGGTGTGGTGACCAGAATCACCTATATTTACTTCAAAAGGTTCAAATCTCTTGAAGCATCCTTCTCAATCCATTTGCCCTTGTTTTTTCCAATTTTCTTTCCTAGCCTATATCAACCATCTGAAAGAAATATGAGTGTTAGCAATAATTTAAATTGGAAAATTAAAGACAATTGGTGCTAGAAATAATTTTATTTCTTCCAAATTTCCTCAATATACTATTTATATGTTTTGTTGAGTGTAAAATGCCATCTTACACAAACAATAAACAAACATACTAAAATTTACATTGTGAATTTAATTTCCAATTTAACCTATCGCTAACACTAGTATATATATCGGCAATCATATGTGCCATTTTCCCATTTTTATATAACTGTGAGGCAATGAACATTCATTATGTTGGATAAATTCATTTGTTGTAATCAAGAATCAGGAGAAAGCTAACTTGTAAAAAAAAAGAACCTATGTATGTAACATGAGATAAAAATGGCATTTCATTTTCCTCATCTGATTCGACCAAATAAAAGCTCACATTATCTGCATAGTTGGAAAAACACAATGTTTCGATATAAGGTGTTAATAAAAAATTAACCCAAATAGTGTTGTAAAACCCTCTGCAACAGAGAGAAGACAGTGTATTTTCCAACTATGCAAATAATGAGAGCAATTCAATTGTTCCAATCAGGAATCAGGAGAAATCTAACTCATAAATAAAAATCACCTATTTATGTAACATGAGATAAAAATGGCATTTCATTTTCCTCATCTGATTCAACCAAATAAATGCTCGCACTATTTGCAGTGTTGGGAAATACAATGTCTCGATATAAGGTGTTAAGAAATAAGCAACCCAAATAGTGTTGTAAAACCCTCTGCAATAGAGAGGAGACAGTGTTTTCTCCAGCTATGTAGATAATGGGAGAAATTCATTTGTTCCAATCAGGAATCAGGAGAAAGCTAACTCATTAACAAAAAACACCTATTTATGTAATGTGAGATCAAAATGGAATTTCATTTTCCTCATCTGATTCAACCAAATAAATTCTCACATTATCTGCATAGTTGGAAAACACACTGTCTCAATATAAGGTGTTAAGAAACAAGCAACCCAAATAGTGTTGTAAAACCCTTTGCAACATAGAGAAGACACTATGTTTTCCAATTGTGCAAACAATGAGAGCAATTAATTTGTTCCAATGATGAATCAAGAGAAAGCTAACTCATAAACAAAAAGCACCTATTTATGTAACATGAGATAAAAGTGGCATTTCATTTTCCTCATCTTATTCGACCAAATAAATGCTCACATTATCTGCATAGTTGGAAAACACATTGTGTCGATATCAGGTGTTAAGAAACAAGCAACCCAAATAGTGTTGTAAAACCCTCTACAATAGAGAGGGGACAATATATTTTCCAACTGTGGAAATAGTGAAAGAAAATCATTTGTTCCAATCAAGAATTAGGAGAAACCTAACTCATAAATAAAAAAAAAACTATTTATGTAACATGAGATCAAAATGGCATTTCATTTTCCTCATTTGATTTGACCAAATAAATGCTCCCATTATCGGCACAATTGGAAAAAACACTGTCTCGATATAAGGTGTTAAGAAACAAGCAACCCAAATAGTGTTGTAAAACCCTCTACAACAAAGAGGAGACAATGTGTTTTCTGACTGTGGAGATAATGAAAGCAATTCATTTGTTCCAATCAAGAATCAAGAGAAACCTAACTCTTAAACAAAAAGAACCTATTTATGTAACATGAGATCAAAATGGCATTTCATTTTTCTCATCTAATTTGACCAAATAAATGCTCCCATTATCTGCACAATTGGAAAACATACTATCTCGATATAAGGTGTTAAGAAACAAGTAACCCAAATAGTATTGTAAAACCCTCTGCAACAGAGAGGAGACAATGTGTTTTCCATCTATGCAAATAATGAGAGCAATTCATTTGTTGCAACCAGGAGAAAGCTAACTGATAAACAAAAAGAACCTAAGTATGTTACATGAGATCAAAATGGCATTACATTTTCCTCATTTGATTCAACCAAATAAATTCTTACATTATTTGTAGTGTGGAGTTTAAGGTAATTGAAACCCCAATTCGCTTCATTCTTCTCAATCCGTTCATTGTTTGCACTACTCCAAACAATAAATATTTCCTCTCCAATGATGGCTCATAAGGGAGAATCATTAGAAGCAGAAGATCAATACTGAATCTTTCTCATTCTATGCCTTTGTCTGGTTAGGTATTTTCATGGATTGCTAAATAAATGAGTGTTTTTGTTGGTAATAGGAAAGGAACAAAAAGAGATTTCAGCACAATATTTTTAGAGTGAAAGAAGGTGACGAATCAGCTGGTTTTGGACGAAGCCATTAACAATGATAACTTCATTGTTTTCTAGCACCCAAAAACCATGGTTAAATTGCAATTGTTCCATGGAGACACAATCCTTAATAAGGTATTTTCCTTTGCCCTTGAGACACTACGGTATTTTGTTTTGCACTTTAGATGCTTAGGTTTTTTTACTTTTCCCTAGATCTCTCCTGTGGACTATGTTGCAAGGAAAGAAGAGGAAGGATACGATCTGTATTGCTCAGGCAGAGGAGATATGCGAGGAGCCCAAGATTATAATGAACAAGGTCATGTGGTCGAATCTGAAGGTTTGTTTGGGAGACGTGGTTTATGTTCACCAATGTCCTGATGTTAAGTACAAAAAGCACATCCATATTCTTCCCATTGACGATACCATCAAGGGCATCATTGGGAATTTTTTTGATGCCTATTTAAAGCGGGAGTCTTTTTGTTCTTTCTTTTCAATATTTTCTTAATGCATCTTGTACCAATTTTTTTTTACATTTAATTTTTTATTTTTCGTATTTAAATTTCACACGTTGGGGGAGTTTGTAAACCTATACTTTTTTTCTTCGAATCTAAACCCTCCCCTTTAGGTGTCCTATTTTCTGGGTTCTTTTTTCAAACTTACCAGACTATTGTTTTTATATACTGATGCAAGGGTTAGTGCCTTGGGTGAATACAATTGTTCAAAAAAAAAAATTATCTGCATTCCATTTCATTATAAGTGTCAAATATATAGTCAAATATATTGCAAGTAGGGTTAACAAGATTTAAATATTTGGTAGCCTTTTTTTCCTTTGCGAAGTCTATGTGCTAAAAGACTTTACTGATTTATAACTTGCAACCTATTTCTTGGAAGCTTATCTCCCACTGAGAAAAGGTGATCTTTTCCTTGTAAGAGGTGGTATGCATAGTGTGGAGTTTAAGGTAATTGAGACAGACCCTGGGGAATACTGTGTTGTTTCTCTAGATACTAAAATTTTCTGCGAAGGGGGGGCCATAAAGCAGGCAGATCAAGATAGATTAGATGAAATAGGTTATGATGATGTTCATGGTGTACGGAAAAAAATGGCTCATATCTGTGAATTGGTAGAACTTCCTCTCGGGCACCCAAAACTCTTCAAATCAATTGGTGTGAAACCCCCAAAGGGTATTCTTCTTTATGAGCCATCTGGTTCTAGGAAAACCTTAATTGCTAGGGCAGTTGCAAATGAAATCAATGCATTCTTTTTTTGTATCAATCGACTTGAAATTATGTCAAAGCTGGCTTGAGAAAGCAAAAGAAATCTCTGGAAGGCTTTTGAGTAGGCTGAGAAGAATGCACCTTCCATTATATTTATTGATGAAATTGATTCCATAGTTGTCAAGAGGGAAAAAACCCATGGTGAAGTTGAGAGGAGAATTGTTTCTCAACTTCTTACAGTTATGGACAGACTTAAGTCTCTTGCTTATGTTATTGTGATTGGAGCAACTAACCGACCAAATAGTATTGACTAACACTCAGAAGGTTTGGAAGGTTTGATAGGGAAATTGGCATTGGGGTTCTAGATGAAGTAGGTAGGTTGGAAGTGCTTCGTATCCATACAAAGAATATGAAGCTCTCTGATGATGTACATATTGTAGAACCTAAATTGTTTTTTGTACTTCTAGATCTAATGTCAAGCAGTGCTTGGATTTTGAGAGCATTTATTAATCTTTTTTTTTCATGGTGAGAGTATCTATTAATATTTAGGATTCTTGGTACAGGTTGATCCTAAAAGGATTGCTAAGGATACTCATGGATATGTTGGAGCATATCTTGCGTCTTTGTGCACTGAGGCTGCACTTTAGTATATTAGGGAAAAATTGGATGTCATTGACTTAGAAGATGAGAAAATAGATGTTGAGGTTCTAAATTCAATGGTCATGACTAATGAGCACTTCTAGACTGCATTGGGCTCTAGCAACCCATCCGCTCTCCATGAAACTATGAGTTTTCCCGAACCATGTCTAGATGTTCAATTTTTCTCATATCGATTAAGTAGGGATTGTATTTTTAAACTATTGATCTATTGAGCCCCTTTATTTTAATTTTCTAAGTTTGTTTATTTCTGATGATTTTAATAATGGTAAATTTTGTTGGAATGATGGATGTATAGGTGTCCTTGATGAAGTTGCAATACAATCTTCAATAGAAGACCTTTGCCAAGAATAAATATTCAACCACAAAGAAAGTATGATAATGGCATTCAAAATAGAGATTCTATTATGATCTATCAGATGATAGATAGATGGATATTTTACAAAGAGTACATATGCCTGATTAAATAGGCAAGTGCTAAACCTAGAATGCAAAGAATGTTGGCAAGTGTTCAAATCACACTTCATGTGACAACAAGAAACCCTAACCAACTACCTAGGGAATGATAACAAGATGGAGGTAAGTTTTAGAAAAGACAACTCATCTTCTAAAAGGGAATCTTATCTCAACAACTTTATTAAATGATTAAATGAAACTTAGGACTAATATGATTAATTAAAACCTAAGTTAACTTATGCTAGTGTAATAATTAATTAATTACACTAACACCCCCCATAAGTGCAACTTAGGGAGGAAATGAAAAATGCAATGATTATGCATGATGATGAGGGGTCCCGACTGATGGCCATTTTAGGTACCCAAGTACAAATTCAATGCAAACTAAACTAATCGAGGTAAAGGAGAGAACCTAGTGGGAATAAAACTCCTCCCCAAAATAGAATGCAAAGAGAAAGTAAGTGATGAAGGATGGAGGACTCCATAAGACCCCCCAAGGAAACCATCCATCACAAAGATACATGAAATAACCCCCCCAGAAGAGAGGAAGAAAGAGACCACAGATCCCCCCCAGAATGAAGTAGCCCCAAAAGAACTAGAGAAATTGTATCTCCTAAAAGAAGTGAGAGGGAAGAGGCCGAATGAAAGCAATCTTTGAAGGTGAAGTAGGTGTAGCCCATGACGTCTCCACAGAATTAGGTGTGACCTCAACAAATGAAGAAGTCAAAGTGGGTGAAGACTGAATAGGAAACTCCAAAGATGGATGATCAACTAGATCCTATTGCACTAAAATAGAAGAAACCACATCTAGAGTCATAGAAGTATCAACAACTACAATAGTAGGTGAAGGAGATGGAATGGATGGCTCAAGAGTAGGATCTGAAGTGAGAACTCTAATGTTCAAGTAGCCAAATGTCTCCTCTGAATGATGATTCACACTAAAAGTGTGATGAACAACTGTAGGAACAAAAGCACCATTAGTAGCAAAATTTGCAAAGGAATACAACTGAGATGAGTGATCCACCACCCCAGTAGTAATAACGGCTCTACTCTTAAAGTCTCTGATGATAGCTGAATCAGGTGTGAACTCCACAGACCTCCCATTGCCTCCATGTGTGATCTGATAGATAGAAATAAGGTTGTTCGTCAAATGAGGAACACACAAGACATCCTGAAAAGTGTTGTCCCCAAAACTAATAGACCCCTTCCCTATAACACTCATTTATGTATTGTTTCCCATCAAAATAGGAGACATAGTGTGAGACTCAAAGGAAGTGAACATAGTCTGTGTAGAAGCCATATGATGAGATGATCCTGAATCTAGAAGCCATCTCCCTTATCCAAGACTCGAAGAAGCACAAAGAGCATGTCCCTTCATATCTGATGAAGTATGTAAACTAGTTGTGCCCCTGTCATGCTATAATGGAGAAGAAGAAGGAGGAGGAGGAGGGGAAGGAGATGATGCAGACATCCTAGAAGGAAAATCAATCTGATTTTTCTAAAGAAGATTCTTCAGCTCATTAATGTCCTTCTTGTAGCAATTATGTTCTGCATGTCCTTCTCTCTTGCAATATGTACATGGGCCCTTCTCCTTCCTAAATGAATTCCCCTTAGAAGAGGATGACAAATCTGAGGACTCCTACTGCTCATAAGATTTGGAATCCTTTTATTTTTGTTTCATTCATTTTCCTATAGAAGCCTTCTGATCTTTGAGCTCCTGTGATGCAATAAGTGTTTGTGATGAAGAGGGCTTCAACTTGCCCATATTCGCCAACTTGGCCTACTCTCGAGTGAGAGAAGATGCAAAATCATCAAAATAAGGCATAGTAAATCTAGTACGAAGTGCATCCCTAGTAGCATAAAAGGTAGAAACAAAAACTGAATAATCTGGTCCAAGCTTAGAAAGAATGGACAATATCAACTGAGAGTCTTCCTTCTGAACACCACACTGTGACAACTGCAATCTAAGAGACTTGAGTTTGGTGAAAAACTCCTAGATGCTGTCAAAATCCCTAGGATTTAAGCCAATAAGCTCATTCTCTAACTGAAACCCTCTCATAGTATCCTGCTTCCCAAACAAAGACTGCAAAGTAGTCCAAACCGCATGGGGTGTAGTGCAAGACTCAATGTGAAAAAGAAGGTCAGAAGAAAGACATAGACATAATGTACCATAAGCTTCATCACACCTATTAAACCACTTTCTCTTTTCAGCAGCACCTATAGGTTCAATTTTTGTGCCCATGGTTACCCTATACAACCCTTTATGTTTCAAGTGAATCTCCATTTGTTTTTTCCAACCAAAATAGTTGAATGGAGTAAGGGGTGCAATATTATGTGTATCCATGACATAAAACAGCAATATATAATCTCAAAAAAAAAAAAAAAAAATTTAGCCTACAGGAAACAGGTTTCCTAGCAAAAATGTTTATTTCTAATTTGATTTCTGAAAAATCTACTCACTGTTTGTAAACAAAAATAAAAACCTAGAAATCGTTTCTTGATCCAACAAGAAGAAGATAAAAAACTGATTTCTTTTTAACCTTCAACCAGGAGAAAAATGATGCCCGACGCTTATTAGACTATGATTTTCTCCAGATCTGTGTAAGATATGCAAAATCTAAAAGATACCCATTTCAGATTTCGACGCTGGCCATAAAACCTAGAATTCATTTTTCTTACAAGTGAGTGAAAACTAGATTTTTGAAGAAAATATGATGATGGCTCCAATAAAAAATGGCTTGCAACAAACCCTTGCTTGCCAAAGAATCTCACTAGCCAAACTTTCTTGATCCTGGGATGAACCTTCACTGGAATAGCTTTGATACCATAAAGCAACAGTAGATGAAAAGATGATGACAGAATCTGGAAGCCGTGAATCTCGATGCTGATGTCAAACTGAGACAAAATTTTCCATGAGAACAAGTAGCATAAAGACTCGAGAACATTAACCACAAATTTAGTGGCCCTCAAACTGAGATGGATCTAAAATGAATCTGATATGTGTCAAGCTAAGACAAAATATGGCCAAAAGAAACTAAGAAACCAGATTACAACCCATGCGAGTTGTCATCAAAACACAATGAAGATCAAAGTGCATGCACACTCTAATCAGATTATTATGCAAGAAACCCCCCTAATGGAACTTTATATCAGTTCATTTATTACAATACCCAATGATTGCAAAAGGAGAGAATGCACTAACAAATAGTGAAATAATTTATGGTCGTAAGGATCCATTTATGCTCGATGTTGAAGGTGGAGTTTATCATTCCAATGAAATCAAGCCCCCATTACATGAAGGTTTCTTCTACCTCTATCAGATTCAGGGGCATAGTTGAGTTCTTCCTCATTCCTATGAAGAATTGGCATTCTTTGCAATATTTGACTAGAGAGTATGAATCATTGAATAGTGTAGGCCAAAAATATCTTACACATAATATTAATGGTGGTCTTTGCAAAAAAAATTTCACCAGTCGGACTGCTATGGAATATGTCCAAAAAAAATTGTTCCTTCTCTTGAGATACACACCACAAAAGAACACCATTAAATTTTTCTTTCAAGAGAACCCCCTCAATGAGCACATACCCACTATTCTATAATTTATAAGACCTTTTCTTTTGAGAAGGGAGACCCACTGGATATTTCCTCATCTACATAAACCTCATTCTATTTGCCAACCAACAACCATCAGACTTAGATTCATTTAGCAAAACTATCTCGGCTTGTTCCTCCTCTTCTGCCACTTCATTATCTCATGCAAAATATTCACATAATCCTCTTCCTCATATAGTCTTTGAGGGCCTGACGTCTATGTCATACTCAAGGATCTTAGTTATCTAGTTGGCCCTTTTTTCAGTGATTTGTCCTTCCATAATGTACTCACGCACAATGGAACTTGCTACATATACAACCACCTTATTGTATGATATGAGGTGTCAAAAATTTGTAAGTCATTTGACAATGGTGAATGTCTTCCTCTCAATGAAGTTGTACTTTTTCTCATAGTCATTCAAAGTCTGGGACTAAAAGGCTATCAAATGTTCTCCCTTTCCTTCATCATCTTTTTGAGTTAAAATAGTAGTGATGCTAGACTTACTGCTAAACACATACATTATAAATTCCTTTGATAAGTATAGGTTCTCTAGCATAGGAGCTGAATAAATAGCCTCCTTGACCTTCTCAAAGGCTTCTCTTGCCTCTTTTTTCCACTTAAATAACTAATCCTTCTTGAGCATCAGGGTGATAGATCTAATTAGACTTGCAAAATCATAAATGAATTTGATTACAAAATTTACCTTCCCCAAGAAGGACTGAACTCCCTTTTTTTTATTGTTAGGGGAATTTCTTTGATTGCCTTCACCCAATCTGGATCAATAGCAACTTTGTCTTTGGACACTACATGTCCCAGTAATTTTTTTGAGGCACTCCGAAAACACATTTTTTTGGGTTCAACGATACCCAAACTCCTTGAATTTTTTGAAAACCATTTCAAGATGGTCAAAATGATCATCTTTTAATTTAGATAATATGGTAAGATCATCCAAGTAGATCAAGATGATCTTATTGATCATTTCTCTAAAATTCATATCCATTACTTGTTGAAAGGTGGCTCCTGCATTTGAGAGGTCGAATGGTATTTTTGCATAGGAAAATGTTCCCCACTTAGTAGTGAACATAATTTTGTGTCAGTCCTCCTCTTTGACCTAGATTTGGTTGTAATTGCAGAAGCCATCCAGCAAAGAAAACATTTATGAGCTAGCCACTATTTACAAAAATGATTCCATGGAAGGCAATGGGTAGTGGTCTTTCAAGGATGCCCTATTCCAATCTCAAAAATCAACACAAAGGTGGATGCCCCCATTTTTCTTTCTGATCGGAACTAGGTTGGACACCCATGTACTATGCTTGATTGAGAAGACAATCCGAGAGTGGATTAAATTCCTTAGCTCTTGTGCCATTAGTAACTCAATCTTTTGGTTTATTGGCCATTTCTTCTAGCGGATAGGTTTATCCCCTTCCATTATTTCTATGGTATGTTGGATGACTTTGAGATCATATCCCTTAAGGTCATCATATAACCATGCCACTAATCCTTTGTATTTTTCACAAAAATGCATGAGCCTGTATTTATCATGTTGTAGAACATCTTTCATGACCTTAAGCTTTCTTCCATCTCTAACTTGGAGATCTAAATAGCCACCCTTGTCTGCTACAAAATTCCTCTTTTTGTTTCTTGCATCATCACAATCAAATAGATTTTCAAGAGTAAGTTGTCTTCTTGGAAGCTTGTTGGACCTTAGCTAAATAATTTTCCCTTCATAAGCTTCTGCAATTTCCGGTTGGACTTGATTGACAAACTCTCCTAAGTGTTGAATGAATGAGGTGATTTGAGTATCACTTATGAACACTTTCCAACTCTATTCATTCTTTGGGATTACAAGTCGAAAAATCACTCCCATAGAGTGTATGTTCACAATTAAGTCAAAAATAGGGTCAAATTGAGATCCTATTGTCACCATGCAATCTACAGCTGCATTTTGCTCTCTAGGCACCATCTGGATATTAAAGGCCTCAAAAATTTCAATTAGGTCCCAAACCCTATGTCTATAAGATTACATGCATACATTCATTGCTACGAAGATACCTTAGACTTGATTGACTATTAGGTCAGAGTATCCAAACATCATCATATATCTAGAGCCCATCCACTCTGCAAGACTTAGACCTTGCATGAGGCCTTCATATTCAACCTCATTGTTTGAACAGACAAATTGAAAGCAAAAAGATCTAAGTGTCTCTTCATTTGATGGGGACGTCAAACATATCTCGACTCCCACACCAGCTTTGCATCTTTCTCCATCAAAATAAAGTATCCATAGCTCTGAGGCATGATCACCCTAGGGTTCCTTCATCACCCTTAGAGTCAATTGACCTTCATCATAGATCACATAAGTTCCCAATCCAGTGGCATGATAATTTCCAATAGGATCGGTGTATGAATTCAATCAAGAGGACCTATTTTTGATCAATCTAGTCATTGTTCACCTTCTCATCCTCAAGTAACTCAAGACAGTACATCTCATCTTTGGTCATAGAGGTATGAGCAGCCTCAAAATTAATCATGGCCTCATCTGCAATATGTTCTAAATGCAAAGTTTCAAACAGTATCTTCATTTTAGCTCCATGCCTGGTCCTAAGAATTTAGTGTGACCAATCAAAAGAAAGATACCCACCTATTTTGGCAGTGAACTCCCATGATAAGAAAAGACCAAACATGGGAGGGATGTCTATGATCATGATATCTTGTTTGATTGTGATACTATGGAAAGATAAAAATTCAATGGAAGGCTCTTAATGACACCTATAGTTTATGTCTTATTCCCATCAAGCTGCATGACCCCTCTATTTAAAGGTTCATAGCTAAGTCCTAAGGCTTTAGCTAATTTCCTAGGAATGACTGTGGTGTTGGCACCGAATTCAATCATAGAATTATGCAACTTTTTTTACCCATAATGAGAGTTAAGAAATATGGGTTTGGTTTTGGCTTACCTCTACTTTTGGTCAAGGCTTTCTCTCCAATTTTTGTGAGGAATTTGGCCTGAGATGATGAATCAATGGTATTTTCCTTGGGTGGTTGCTCTGTTGGCTCTATACTTGCATCTTCCAATAGGACCTTCCACAGTAAGAAATTATTCTATGGGGTGATCCCACAATACTGGTTTACATTTTTTGGGCAAACTGGACACTAAACTATTTTTTTTTAACTAAATCTTCACTTTCAGGCTCCTATAGCGATTAAAGCGTGAGAAATTTGAAGATGATGAAAAATAGTGATTTGTGACATTTTCTCTATAGATTCAAAATATATTGTTTCCATTTTGTTTGCAATCAGATTGCACTTATTTTTCCATCTCCTTAGAAATCTATTTTTTTTAAAAACAACATTTTTAAGGAGTGACGCTCATCGTATACAACATAAATCTTTTTGTATGAAGGATAAAATTCTGATTTTTTCAAATTTAGATTTGTAACTATGATATCTAGCACTTTCAATTGGTTTTATAGAGTTTTATTGAATATTTTTTCCTCAGTCAAGTCTCAAAGTAAAACCAATTACAATTAAGACATAGGCGGACTGTATACAACATAACATTTTTTGTATGTATTGAAATTCTTTTTTTTTTGTTTTAATGGATCAACAACATCAATACCCAGCCTGAAAATATTTTTCAAAATTTTATTTTGATAATCTTCTATTTTTCCACATGTGCAGAACATAGAGCTTGATTTTTGGTGAAAAACCTATGTTAAATAGAACTAAAAAAACATATACATAATAAAACCAAAACATATTAAAATTATATTCATTGGATAACCCATTCTGAGGACTACCATATTCATTTGAAATAAATTTTAAATGAAATCATTTGATCCCCCAAAAGGTAAATCAAAAGTGATTTTTTATCAGAATTTTGATAGGTGTAAAGGAGACTCATTTATAGGTATGGTTTAAAACTAGCAAGGTAATATAAAAGGTAGTTTGATCAAACCCTCTTCAATCAGAATCCTTAAAATAGAACTTTTAAAGGTTTAAATAATTATATTTTCTAAAAATATGTGATTTCAGCAAAAAACAGTTCCTCTCAAAAATTGTAAACCAGCTTTGTGGGATCACCCTATGAGATAGCTAAGATATCGCAAAGGGATACATTAGTAGAGGCTTCCTTCAACTATTCCACCTCATCGAATAGCAAAAAATTCAAAGACTTTTGCTCCTTAGATTTTTTTATAACAATCTCCTTGCATGGCTGAGATTATTGTACAACCACAAAGGAACTAGGAGCTTGGTCAGGAACACGTTTGGGCTATTGAGCGATTGGTTTGCCCCTAAATCTTCTCTTCAAGTGAGTGTTATAATATAATTGCACTTATGGGTCCTTTGATGTGGAAATTTCATTTACAAACACCACATCTTCTTCTTCCATCCATGAGAAGAGCACATGATCAAGAGTAATCTTTGCTTCTTGCTCCAAGGACATCCCTTGCATTTGAGCAATGAGTACTATATTTTCCATTTGTGGAGAGGTATATGCAGAACCTCTTGAATTTGGCGTGACACCTTGACTATGCTTTTCTACCACCTTTTGTTGTAAATTTCCACACGGATAATTTCGGGACATATGTGCTTCATTGTAGGGAAGCACCAACGAGATTATTTTCCCTGCTACCAACACTATATTTGAACTTGGGGGAACATTTTGTAGCGGAGTAGGCACCAAGACAATCTATTTAGCTGGTTAAATCTATGGATTCATGCAAGTACCTCCTTGGAACTAGTTTTGTTGTAGGAAGGTCTTTTACCTTCATAATTTTGGAAAGTTGGATTCGCAGGCATAGACTATTGCTTCTTGATATTAAATTTTACATTTGAGAAGGTCCACAAAAAATCCTTTATGTCTCTCACCTCAACAACTAAATGGGTTGATGTATAAGCAACAATCTTCGGAGCACTTGGGTATGTGTAAATGGATTGGGGAGGAGTAGACACAGTAGTAGAATCTATCTCCTAAGAGGAAGCTTACAATTCTATGAATATAGGTATAGCGGGCCGAGACGGTGACTTTTCATAATCGATCAAGTTATTCTCTTCCTCAATAGAAAGGTTATATGCATCTGACAAGGTGCTCCCACTAAGGTATTGAATCATCACCAAAATATCAACATTGAGAGATTTTAGATAGAACATGAATGCTAAATTGGTAGGTAGGCAAATAGAATTTTGAATCCTTTGCCAAGTTGTGTGAAACCTAGCATTGAATTCAGTCATGGCCTCTTGGGGGGCTCACTTAATGGTCACCAACTACTAGAAAAGTGAAGATCGGTCTCCATTGTTTGAAAATAGCTCATAAAAAGGATCTTTGAGCTGATCCCAGGTGCTAATAGTATTAGCTTATAGAGTGTGGTACCAATCTAGTGCCTTGACTTTGAAAGAGGCTACAAGAAACCCTAGTGCTACATTTTGAGGAGTGATACCATGCACCAAGCACACATTTTCCACATCTTGCAAATGGTTAGATGGTGTTTTTGAGCCTTCCCTACTAAATTTTGGTAAAGATTTTGAAGCGGATGTTGGGATGGGAGTCCACATAGCTAGTTCTACTTGTGCTATGAGGGGCCTTCTGGCATCCCATGATATATAATCTATGTTAGCCATTGGTAATGAGACATATTGAGGGGTTTCTATGTTCATTGGATGGGCTCTTGCTTGTACTATTACTAGCAATGGAACTAGTAGGTTAGGGTTATTCCTTGTCTAGGATCTAGTAATAGGTCTATGGATCATACACCCACTTTAAACTTAGACTCATTCAAACAAGGTCCCACCAGGTGTGCCAGAAAAAGAACTGTTGATGCCTAAAATTTCAAGGCACATAGCTTTATGGGAAACTTAGTTAATGTGGAGACCAATTACACTAAACTGAGTAACCTCTGAGTTTTAAAGAAGTCGCCTCTTCATTCATTGGGAGTGAAAAGGGAAAAGGAAACAAATATATAGAAATAAAATATAATTCTAAGGAGATACACCAATATTAAAATTAAATAGGCATAGTAAATCTCCTTTTGGGTGATATTTGAAGGCTCGCTTAATAGTCTATATGCCCCAAAATAATAAATTGTAGAGATGACATTATGAAGAAGTTAATAAAATGGAATAATACAACTTCTATATACAATCACTAAACATGAAGAGTACAAAACATGATTTGAACTAAAAAATTATATTCAAATCATAGAAGCTTGTAGATAAACTACTCATTACAACAAACTTAGCACAATATGATGTTTTATCAAATAACTAAGAAACAAAAAGGTTGAACAGATTGGCACAATCAGGAAGTCTTAATACATAAAATGAATATAATACAAAGGCTAAGTATCTTCATGTGCATTTTTTGTGTATTTCCAGACCCTATTTAAGAGATACCAAGCCATATGCATACCCTTTTCCACAACCTAAAATGTTGGATAACATAAAAGACCTAGGCATGAGTTGTGCTTCTTCCTACAATGATTTTTCCAATAGATGGAACAAACACATTCCCAAATGGTATGTGGCTACCTCAAAAAAATTGTGCCCTCCTTCAAATGATGGCCACAAAGCAGGAGAAGAACTGGGAAAAGTATCTTGAAGACATGTGTCAACCACCCGAGTTGGTTAGGAAACATGGCATAGCGGTGGGGCTCCTCACTCAAATATCCATCCCTTGTGATGACAGTCCCAGTGGTGATCACACATCGTGCGGTCCTCACCTTAAGCTCTGACTATGGGGTCTACCAAAAATTTACCTATGAAAGATGCAACGTGGCACCCGAGTAGAGCCTTGAGATGAAGCAAGCGAAAAGGACTCACAAAGGTGTGTGTTATTGACACGTGGTGGAAATGAACAAAAGTGCTATCAAAAGGGAGACCAGAGATGAAGTGAAGATATAACGCAAGGGTAGAGGCCAATGCAAAACCAAACAAAATATACTGGGAGGGAGCTTGGAGGATTATTTAAATCCACAACAAGTAATGGTTATATCAACAAAAAAATTGGGAGAAAAATCACAAGAATCTACCTCATCTAATCTTGAAGGAGATACAAGATACACAAAAAAATTTAATGATAGATATTATCAACAACCATAAAACCTAAAATAAATGGAAAGACTTTATGGGAGAGGTTATGAGCTTATGAAGCAATTGGGTTATAGTGAAAAAGGATGTGGAAAGAAAGAACAAGGAATTCGTGTTCCTATAGAACCTAACATGCAAGAAATGAAAAATAGTTTGGGATACTATCCTTCTAAGATAATGCAAGAAAACAAGAGACATTCATTAAACGTCAACACCGTTATGTGTAATCGAAAAAATCAATCTTACCTTGAAGCATCCAGAATTTCTTGATATGAATTATGAACCATCATGGGAATAATTTGAAGATGATGAATCCTTGAAAAAAATTCTAGGGCTTTATGATAAATCATCTACTCCTCCTCAAAATAAAAAGGTTACATGTGTTATGATTAGCACCAAACAAAAAGATGGAGAAAAGGAGAATGGTGAGATACACCTTAAATTTCCAAAATCAAACGTGCCTCCTTTAGGGGATACTATGGATATCATAATGGAAATCAATGAAGAAGATCAAACTTTGTCTTGTCATTGATTTCACCATGTTGACTAGGTTGTCAGGTTGATCCGGTATGAAGAACTGGTATGAAGTTCAAGTTTACATCCTCTAGTATTTTTGTCTCTAATTCCTCTCCAATTATCATCGTGTTTATGGATTTAGGAAATGGTTTATGAATATTAGAATATTGTGTGCTCATATGCTCATATAGTGAGTTGGCATTGGTCTGGTGTTGCATTTTGTTATTAGATCTATCCATGGCCGACCTAATAAATAGATGGTAGTATAATGGTTATATTTGTGTTGTGGATGTATGTGCGACCTATAATAAGGTCCAAGCAAACATGATATAGAATGCTACATGCTTGAATTTATTTTGAGAAGATTTTGTATATGCCTGAAGCCGACAATTAGTCTTTTTGGTGAATATGTTATTGCATCTAATTACGTCAACCTAATTGATGCTTGCAAACAAGTCAGATATATATATTGAAGCATGTGGATATGTGTGTGGGATGTGAATGTGAAGAAGAGTGAATATTAGTTTTCTGGCATGCAAATTATTTGAGTGTCAAATGAACTAAATCTGCACTTGTGAGGTGTAACTCCATCAGTTCATATTTTGGTTGTAAGCCATTTTGTTACTATAATCCTTTTGTAGGTAGTGAACCTCCTTGTTTGGAAAATGAGTCCTACTTGTAAGTAGTGAGCCTTTTATCTCCAGTTTTGGAAATACATTATATAGTGAGCTAATCCTCACAGTGGTTTTTTCCTCATTTTTTTCCATGTAAAATTCTTGTGTTTATGTGTTGTGTGGTTTCATGCTTTGTTAATTATTTTCTCATCTTTACTGTTATATGGATTTGAGTAATTGTATTTTGTTTGTTCAATAAGTGTAAGAAAATACCGATTCACCCCCTCTCTCAGTATCTTGGATATTCAACAATTGGTATCAGAGCTTTGGTTCCTCTGAAGAATCCTAATAGTTTGAGGTAGATCCTACAGATTGAAAAAATGGATAAAGAAGAGCTCTAGGCTTCTCTTGAAGATCTTGACAAGGCTGAAAATGAAAATAGAGATCTTAAAGAAAATTTTGATGAGGCAAATGAATACATCCAGAAATTGAAAGAGCAATTGAATAAATTCAAATAAATACATAGAGAAGTGAGTGAGTAATTGAAACAATCATATGAAGCTATTACCAAATTAGAGTTGAAAGTAGAAGAAAAAAAGAGAATTGAAGAGTGTTTGAATATAGTGGTGCAAAGTAAGTCTGATGTATGCTTGAGGACTGAACAAGAAGTGATGAACTTGAAAGAAGATTTGGAGAAAGAAAAACTTTGTGAAGATAAATTTGAGACAAGCTCCACCAAGCTTGATGAACTAATAGAAGAAAAAAGTCCTTCTAAAGACAAAGGTGGTTTGGGAAATGAATTTGGTGAAAACTCTAAGAATCTGCAAAACTCAAATCTAGTGGACAATCAAAAGATTGAAGATAAAGGGAATTAGAGAAGAAATCCAAGAAGAAGACCACCTATCAGACATCCAAATGCTCAAAGGTACCCATCTTTCAATGGTGTTTTCTTTTCATGTAATAAATTTGGTCACATGGAAACTCAATGTATAAGTAGAATGAATCAATTGTCTAGTTCCTTCTCAAGAAAATTTTATACATGCAATAAATTTGGACATAGAGATACTAAATGCAGATCCCAAGTGAGGATGATTAGTTAGGTAATGATGAATAGGTTTGATGGAGGTAGAATGAATCAATATTTTGTTGGATACTACTATACATATAACAAATTTGGACATAAACAAAATCATTGCAGATCAAGGGTTAATGAAAGTCAAACAATTAAGAGAAATGTTGTCTGCTACAATTGCAACAAATTGGGGCATATTTCAAGTGTTTTTAGAAGCAAAAAGGGGAAGCAGTCTGCTCCAGTAAAGGAGAATGAACCTATGAATAAAATTGACAAAGATGAGGTTAACCAAGAAATGAATAAGATATAGAAGAATAAAGAAGAAATAGAGATGACAAATGTGTGTATTCCCTCATCTGGTGCAAACAATTCCTCTGGGAATTACACCTAGCATGGTCTTAGGGGGAGCTTTAACAGAAAAAATTTCAAACCCCTTGAAAATACGGCATGTCAGATGTTCGCATGAGGATATGTTGTAACTAATGGATATGTAGAGGTTATGCAAAATAAACCTAAATAAAATATGTAGGCATGATATTTTGTAGAGAATTTTATGGTTTCTCAGTGTAGTGAAAGAAGGTTTTTATCAGCTTTTTGGAGCCTATTACATTTAATGTGAATCAGGGAAGTACGATGGTGTATAAAGTGAAATTCACAAGTAATTTTTTATCACCTATGTATTTAAAGAATTTGAAGAACGACTTGGAGCAATCTTGAAGCAATCCTGAAGCGATTTGGAGCGATTCTAAGGTAATATGGAGAAGGTAATTTAACAATTACAAAAAGGGGAAGGTAAGAGATTTTTTTTTTAAGAAGTTAAGTATGATGATGGAATCTAGTAATAGAGGATCGATTGGAAATATTCCACTAAACCTGAAGGGAGTTGAATTCGAAAATTTGATCATCAAAAATTGAAGGAAATGGAACTAGGGTTAAAGACAAATGACTTGCAAAACATAAAAACCCTAGGCATGGATCTATGGGGAGAATTTTTGTGGTTTATAGATAAAGAATTCATGTTGTTCCTATTAAGTAAATTTAAGGATTCCCAAATTATCTTTGAAAAACCATACCTAATTATGAAGGAGGCAATCAAAGCTATCACTGAGTTGTGCATTGTTGGTGACCTCCCCGGAAAGAAAAAAGTGAAGTACAAAGAGGTCGAGGAACTAACTGGAATCGACAAAGACCCCCAAGCCCTACTGATAAATATTATTTTCAACCCTTTTGTATAATATGTTGCATATGATATTTCTTACAAAATCTATTTCATAAATCATGAAGGTTTCACTTCAGCTATTGTTGTATATCTTGCGCACAAAATGGTGAAGGAAAACAAGCAATTTGATCTGTGTAGCTTAATTTTGGAAAACCTAACTGAAAATGTATAAATTTCTTTGGTCGAGGGTTATCCTTCCTGCTTTGGGTTTTTGCTTATATATTTTATATTTTACTTTATGAACTCACTACCAGGAAAATAAAATGTTAAGTGAGAATCTAGGATCCTTGTTGGAAAACAAGTTTACAGGAATTTGGAAGGTATGTAGGACAATGCAAGTGCTTGCAAAGTCTTTTTCTTATCCTTGCAGAAGGATATGTACTTTGGTATGCCAGTTTCTAGTCGGTTTGAGGAGAGTTCATCCTCCAGTACAAAGGAATTGGAAATTTTTATTAGTGATTCTCCTTCGGAATCTAAAAGGAGGAAAATTATCACTGAAGAAATCATTACTATTTCGAAAGAAAAGGAGAATGAAGAAGAGTCCCTGCCTAGATCTGAATCTTTCAATCTCAATGATATTCAGAAAATGTTAGATAAAGGTGAGATGAAGAATATTGGTGAAATATGGAGTACTTGCTCTCTGGTGGATAGACTTGAGATTAATGATGCTCTATTTGAGCATCTGCTCAAGAAAGGTATTGATATTTCTAGTGTTTCTAATTCTATTCCAGATAATCTAGTTGATGTTGTTGAAGAGAATGTTGTTGGAAGGTCCGGAAGGACACAATTTTGAAGCTATGGTTGAGAAAAGGTGTGTCAAATCTAAGCACAAGCTATCTGAACACATTAATGAGACAAGGAAATGCATTAAATAAATGTCAAATATCTACAAGTATTATCTCTGGTTGCCTACTACAGTTGACAATTTAATAAGTGAAATTGAAGCCATTGAATCTGAAATGAATAGTATTGGAAAGAATTTTTATTTATTTAAAGACAAAGAAGGAAAAAAAAGAATAAGAGTTGGAGAATTGCAAGAAGAATTTTTGACTGTTCAAAGACAAAGGGAAAATGTGGTGAGAAATTTTTGGCTTGCTAAAGAAATCGTTGATGTCCAGTTGGATTATCTCTCTAAAATACTCTATGATGCAAAATATTGTGAACAATGGTGCTTATCTGTGGATTGGTCATCCTCATTTATGTTACTATCTTTGTTGGAAAACATTTGTAGCCGAATGGATTCTATAGTGCTTGCTTGGGAGAAGATTCTTGTAGCTGTTAGAGAGAGATACGAGAAAGTGTTCCAGGTGAAAAGTGTTATTTTTACTTGAGTTTATAAATACTCAAATTCCTATTTTTTTTGCAAAAGAGGGAGAGAAAAGGAAAGAAATAATAAAATGAAAAAAAAACAAAACAAGAAGAGAAATTGAATTGCTGAACAAAGGGGGATTTTTTGAAGTTTATGTGTTCTTGGAATTTTTTGAAGTCTTAAATTTTTGGAGTTGGAATTTCCTTGTATATGTCACCATGTACATATGTTTACAACCTATTTTTGGTCAACCTTTACCATTGATGTCAAAGGGGGAGATATTTGGAGATATTTGGAGAGATTATCATAGATTATTTTGGCACATGTTGCGATCAATGACAAAGGGGGAGATTGTTGGAAGAATGAAGAAGATCATACTTTGTGTTTTCATTGGTGTCACCATGTTGACTAAGGTGTCAAGTTGATTTGGTACTCTTAAGTGGTATGACAAACAAGTTTACATCCTCCAGTATTTTTGGTTTGGTATTTTGTTCTATAATTCCTCTCTGGTGATCATCATTGTTCATAGATTTGGGAAATGGTTTATGAATATTGGAAGCTTTTAATTATAGAATATTGTGTTCTCATATGCTCATATGGCAGGTTGGCATTGGTCTAGTGTTGCATTTTGTTATTAGGTCTATCCAATGCTGACCTAATAAATAGATGGTAGTATAATGGTTTAATTTGTGTTACAGATGTATGTGTGACCTATTCTAAGGTCTAAGACAATATGATATAGCATGCTACATGATTGAATTGATTTTGAGAAGATTTTGTATATGCACGAAGCCAACAATTAGTCTTTTTGGTGAATATGTGATTACATCTAATTATGCCAACCTAATTGATGCTTGTAGACAAGTCAAATATATATATATTGAAGTGTGGGATGTGAATTCGAAGAAGAGTTAATATTAGTTTTCTAGAATGTGAATTCTCTGAGGATCAAAGGAACTAAATTTTCACTTGTGAGGAGTAACTTCATTAGTTCATATTCTAGTTGTAAGCCATTTTGTTACTATAATCCTTTTGTAGGTAGTGAGCCTCCTTGTTTGGACAGTGAGTCCTACTAGTAAGAAGTGATATTTTTATCTAGTAGTGAGCCTTTTTGTATCCGGTTTTAGAACTACATTATATAGTGAGCTAATCCCCACCGCGGTTTTTCCCTCATTGGGTTTTCCATGTAAAATTCTAGTTTTTATGTGTTGTGTGGTTTCAATCTCTATTAATGCTTTTCTCATCTTTAATATTATATGCATTTAAGTAATTGGATGTTTTTTGTTCAATAAGTGTAAGAAGATACCGATTCACCCCCCTCTTAGTATCTTGGATATTCAAAAAAAGTGATTAAAATAGGAAAACTCTTCGATGATGGAGAACACGAGGATATTGCAACTTTTCTTTATGAATTTCCCAAAAAAATTGCTTGGACTTATTTGGATATGTTGTGAATTGATCCTAAAATTTGAATACACAATATAGTCCTTGTTGAAAATGCTAAGCCTGTAAGACAAAAGATTCAAAAAATGAACCCTAAAATAGCCTTGATAATTAAGGAAGAAATTGAAAAACTCCTTGAGTTTGGTTTCATAAGACCTATAGATTATTCTCCTTGGATCTCAAACATTTTTGTAGTTGTAAAACTTGACAATCGTATTAGGATGTGTACGGATTTTCGTGATTTGAATAAAGAATCTTTAAAAGATGTATTTCCCCTTCCTAATGTTGGCATGATAGTAGACTCGACTACACAACATGCTTTGTTGTCATTCATGGACGGATTCTCTAGATATAATCAAATTTTCATCAACCCTCAAGTTTAGAATAAAACAACATTCACAATTGTTTGGGGAAGATTTTGTTGGGTTATGATGCCTTTTGGACTAAAGAACGCATGTGCAACATATCAACGAGCTATGACACTGATATTTCACAATTACATACATAAGATTTTGGAAGATTATGCTGATGATAATCTAGCTAAATATTTAACAAGACAAGACAATGTGAATATTCTTTAGAATATTTTTCAATAAATTAAAAAATACATGTGATTGAATCCAAAAAAGTGTCTTTAGTGTAGATAGTGAAAAAAATTTAGGTTTTATTGTATCTCACAGAGGCATCAAGGTGGACACAAATAAAACTGATGCTATAGTTAACATGTCACCTCCTATAAATATCTCTCAATTGCATACCTTACAAGGAAGAATTCAATCCATTCACCATTTTGTAGCATCCTTAGCAAATTGAACATTACCATTTACATATCTCCTCAAGAAAGGAATACATTTTTATTGGAATGAAGACTATAAATAGGCCTTTGAGAGTTTGAAAGATTATCTTGTCACTTCACCTATTTTACAACCTACCATGCAAAACAAACCATTCATCATTTATAGATCAGAATCAGCCCATGCTCTTGCAGAATTGTTGGCTCAACAAGATGAAAATGGTAAAGATCATCTTATTTATTACATTATTTGAACATTAATTTATTATGAGAAGTGATACACAAAAATAGAAAAATAGTGTTTGGCTCTTGTATTCACTACTAGTAAGTTGTGACATTACTTATTGAATCCTGAAATACAAGTGATGATGAAGTTTTACCCTTTAAGACACCTTTTCACTAAAAAAGACTTATCGGGATGTTTAGCTAAGTGGGTAATGTTGTTAACTAAGTTTGACCTTAAATTTCTTTCACAAAAAGAAATTAATGATCAATAATTGACCGACCAACTGGTTGATGCTCCTTCTCCTTTAGCATTACTTGGTAATGATTCTTTCCCTAACAATAATGTGTTGACAATCGAATACTATACATGGTAATTATATTTTGATGGATCTAATTGTAGAACTGGCTCGAGTGTAGGGATTATAATAAAATCACTTGTAAAAGATCCTATTCCTTTATCATATTGGTTAAACTTCCTATATACAAATAACATTGATGAGTATTAATCATTACTCATTGGATTGTGTGCTACTCTAGCTATGGGAGATTGAGACATTAAGATATTTGGAGATTCACAATTAGTCATCAAACAAATAAATGGAACATCCTTTGAAAATATAATCATCATGTAGATGCAATGGAAAGTGTAAATTCTCTATATTCCCTCAAGATCCTTCAAAAGACTTCACCTTCATTATGCATAAAATTATGAAACCATCACTCAAAGACAAAGCAGACGAAGTGTTAGAAACAACAATTGTAGACTCAAGTGAATGGTATAATATAATATTCAATTAATTGAAATATGGTACCTTTCTCGATCCAACAAATAAGAAAACTCACTCTAGTCTTCAAAAATTTGCATCTAGATACATTATCCTGGTGGACATCTTATATAAAAGGTCCTTTGATGGCCTTTTAATCAAGTGTCTTAAAGAATCCGAATCCCTATAGCACTTGAAAAATCTCATGTAGGTGCTTGTTGGGGAAATTTTAGAGGAAGATCATTAGTTCAAAAGCTAATCCGCACGGGATATTATTGAGAAAATATGGAATGAGATTGCTTCAAATACATTAAGAAATATCATAAATGTCAAGAACATCAAAACTTAATTCATGCTCCTTCCTCTGAGCTTCATGTAAATGTTTCTATTTGGCCATTCTTGGTATGGGGTCTAGATATTATTGGAAAACATCTCCACCTTTAGCCATTGGACATACATTTATAATCACATCGATGGATTATTTCATGAAATGGGTAGAATTTATTCCCCTGCATTCAACAACTGTCGATGTAATGTGTCATTTCATATTGGAACATATTACTACTCAATTTATACTTCCTTCCACATTAGTTATATACAATGGGAAACCATTCAAGAATAATGATGTGAAGAAGTTCTTGGAAACATTTAATATACAACTTCGATTCTCAAAACCTTACTACCCATATTCTAATGGATAAGCCAAATCAACTAACAAAATTCTTGAACAAATTCTAAGGAAAATAGTAAACAAACATAATAAAGACTGGCATCTATAATTAATATACACATTATGGGATTATCGTACTAGTATCAAAACTTCAAATGGAAATACACCTTATAACCTTGTTTATGGTGTTGAGGCAATCATGCCCCTGGAGTTAGATATTCCCTCCTTAAGAATCGATCTTCAAGGGATAATTGATGACAATACTTATAGGGAACAACAATTACACCAACTTGAAATGCTTGATGAAATGTGTATCAATTACCTCAAACATCTTCAAGAATACCATAAGAAAATGCAACAAATTTATATTGATCATGTCATCCCTCACTCATTTAACAAGGGTGATTTGTTGTTATACAAGAATCAACAAAATGTCAATGCTAACCTGACAAAGAAAGGAAATTTCAGCCCTAATTGGTTTGGAGCTTATGTAGTTGAAGAAATATATGGGTCTGGAGCATAATTGATGAAAAGGGAGACTCTCCCCTTTAAATTTGATCACTAAACCTCACTAAACACAATACAAGAAGGTTACAAATACATATAAAGAATAGAACATGAAAGAGAAATATGCATGTTATATTTTATTCAAACATTCAAAAGATTACATCAAACTGAAGCTCATGTGATCCCCTTCAATCCTACATGCAACACCTGCAACAAATGTGTCTTCAACAATCTGGCATAATTTTGACAGCATTTGGTTATGAAAAATTAACTTCTCCAAAGCCCTCCCTTCTCCAAATGAAAAGGCATCAATAAATAGAGAATGAGAAAAGAGAAAACAAACCATAGTTTCACAAAACAATCTCCTGAAACCACCTTCAGAAAGGTACGCCCAGCCTTGGCAGTTACAAAATTTGTAATAAGAAATGAGGTCCAATGCATGCCCACCTTCTCTTGGGTGCCTAAAATATTGTCCAATAATATTTGGTTGTCTATGGAATCTTACAACCTCTTACATATTCCTTATAGCTTATTAGTTACACCTTTGCATGCAAAGACATGCAAGATTCTTTGCAGCCCACCTTATGAAAATTTATGACAATTATACATGCAAACCATGCCAAAGCCACTAAAAGACAAAATTGTTTGTCCTCATCCTAAAGTGGACATCCAAATGGAATATTCCCCCACTAGATTATTTTACCGCTTTATTGGGACCTATTTCCCATCAAATTTATGTTTAAATTTTCACACCAAGGGAATTTAGATTGTTGCAAATTAGAATATTATTCTCCTATCACCTAAGGCCTTATTGAAAATGAACAAAATAAAATAAAAATACTTTTGGTGATGCAATATTTCTAGTACTCCTAGATGATCCTATATCAGACACTCGAGGTAGGAAATTTTTTGTGAATATGGATTCACAAAATGGATTTGAGTGGTAGTATCACCCTTTTGAATTGCAAGAAATCCTTCGCAAACTCTGTTACTAAAATTTGTACCTGCAATTAATTCTTCTTTCTCCTATTCCAATACTTAACTAGAACAAGCAACCTCCTCCTCTGACAACTTTTCTCTACACTCAACCTCTTGAATGTGGAATCATTTCCACCATAAACTGACCACCTCCTCCTAGTGTAATTCACATCCATCTCCAATCTAGTGGGATTCAACCCACCATATTCCATCCGCCCCCACCAAAATACACCTACACTTAACTCGGCAACACCATACAAATCCATCTCTACATACCAATCATCTCTAATAAACTCTAGTTGAACCATCTCATCTACATTCACTAACTCATCAATATCAACATGAAAATAATTATTCTCAAATTTACTAAATTTTGAATTTACTTTTTCATCACCTATTACATCTTCAACTTTATTTTCTTCTTGTATGACGTCTACAATACATGCAACTATATCACTTCCTTGTCCCATAACCAATGATGCCAATTCAATGTTAGTAAGAAAATCAAGATATGCATCCTTTCCATCTTCCTCTGCATCCATTCCAATGTCAATAACACAATCAAAATATTCATCCTTTCTATCTTTCAACAAATTGTAATTCTTACAAATCTCTTTATCAAACTCCTCTTTTACCTCCACCTCTTCTTCCTTAATTTCAACCTTATAAAATTTATTAGATGCTACAAAAAATTTATCCATTTCTATATTCTTATCCTTATCAAACATACACTAAAATATTATTTTACCTCATTTCCTTATGTTGCAATTCCTTTTTCACTATCACTCATCATATCATTCAAAAATAAATTAGATTTTGTTCTAACCTCATCAAAATCTGATATCCCTCTCTTCCTTACTACTGCAATAAAACTTTCAACTTCTTCATATTCACTCATTCCATTCACATAATTCATAAGAAAATTGGAATCACCAATCAACTCAAAAAATACAAGTTTTACCTCCTATTTTATTGATTCAACTTCGGTTTCCTCTTATTCAATTTTCTCCATTACACTCAACTCATTTTCTACTGCTGCAATCTCTGTAATTTCATCCTTCATGTCTTCCAATAGACATCCCTCAAATTTAGATTCATCAATTTCTTCACAATCATCCTCTTCTTCCTATGTGCCACTTGTTTGACACACTATTACATCTGCTTTCTTTCCTGCAATCAAAATACCATTGGAAGGATAATAAGAATTACCTTCAACTCTTCTCTTTTATTTTTTACTCCTTTCAACCTCTTTTCTTAATTCATCCACTTGTTTCTACAATTCTATCATCTCAACTCTTATTTTTCTTACTCTTTCTCTCTGATTCTTTCTCTAATTTTCTCAAGTCTAGGAGTCCTCAAAATCCATCCAATGACAAAATTCATTTTCTTTTTTCTCTTTTTCATTTTAAAGGCCTCAAAAATCCTCAACATGTATCTTCAAATACTCAAGTTTTACTTATTTAAACTACCTCTTTCAGTGACCTATTTTCGAAATACCCTCTTTCAATATTCACCAATATTATTGTAAACTGCCTCCTTCAGTGATCTGTTTACAACCATGGGAAACTCAATTCCTCAAACCCTCTAAAAATGTCTTCCTGAAAGTTTCACATCCATCTATAAATAAAATTCAAACACTCTCCACCCTCATTTCCAAGTGAAAAATTCCTCCAATTAGCACTTCTTCCTGCACTCTAAGGAACTCTCACTCTGATACCACTAATAAAAAGGAGACTATCCCCTTCAAATCTCACCTCACTAGACACAATACAAGAAGGCTGAAAATATATAGAAAGAACAAAACATGGAAGAGAAATATGCAAGTTATATTTTATTCAAACATAAAAAATATTACATCAAACTAAATCTCATGGGCTCCCCTTCAATCCTACATGCAACACCTACAACAAATGTGTCTCCAACAATCTAACATAATTTTGATAGCATTTGGGTATTAAAAATCAACTTCTCCAAATTCCCCCCTTCTCCAAATGAAAGGCATCAATAAATAGACAATGAGCAAAGAGAAAACAAACCATGGTTTCACAAAAAAATCTCCAAAAACCATCTTGAGAAAGGTGCACCCAACCTTGGGAGATACAAAATCTGCTATAAGAAATGAGGTCCAATGCATTCCAACCTTCTCTTGGGTGCCTAAACTCTTTTCCAATCAGATTTGGTTGTCTATGACATCTTACAACCTCTTACATATTCCTCGCAACTTGTCAGTTACACATTTGCATGCAAAGACATGCAAGATTCTTTGCAGCCCAACTTATGACAATTCATGACAAATATACATGCAAACCATGACAAAGCCATAGGAAAAACATTTTGTCCTCATCCTAAAGTTGATGCCCAAATGGAATATTCCCCCACTAGATGCTTTTACCACTTTACTAGGACCTATTTCCCATCAAATTTACATTTACATTCTCACACCAAGGAGTTTTACATTTTTGTAAATTAGAATATTATTCTCCAAACACCTAAGCCATTATTGAAAATGAACAAAATAAAATAACAATATCTTTTATGATGCAATATTTCTAGCACCCCTAGATTCCCCTACATCAATAACTGATATCCAAAGATGGTACACCTCTTGAAGAACCGATCAATGTGGCACATTTGCATTGGTATTATGCCTAGCCTTTTTGAATTGTGTGAGTTTTTAAAGCATTTTTGTTAGAGTTAATGGATAGTATTTCATTGTCTCTCATTCTTTCTTTGTTCTTGACACATATTTTATGTGTTTCTTGAATAATAGAGTAGTGGGTCGAGGGTTGTTTTAGATTCTTACTTTAGGTATCGTTCTATTCAAACCTTATGGTGTATGTTATGTTAGGTTAAATCCTTATTTTAATTTAATATTCTACAAGTAAATCATGAGTGCATTTAATTTAGCATAGCATACTACATCATAAATTTAAGAAAGCTTAAGAAAAGACATGTTAGATCATTAAGATATTTATTGAATATTCTAATAGAGATTATTTAATAAATCACATTGTCATATACACACATAAATATAAAATCCAATTATCCTCATACATATATATATATATATATATATATATTGATCAAAAAAATTTAATATCTCTCATCAATTTTACAATGTCACTATGGCCTATGATTTTTGGATCCCTCGGGATTTGGTGTTCATACCCATCGAGAGATGGTGATGTGTTATTAGGATCTACTCATGGTAGCCATATCCTTCATAGTCTGTAGTACCCCGAATTCCTCACCCTTGCATATCAATGCATCCACTCACTCTCGCTCTATGTGGCCTCTCTCAGCCTAGATTATGGCATTCTCTCTTTGTAGTCAATCGACCTCTGAATGTAAGATAACCTCTCTATCAGCCTATATTATAGCATTCTCTCTTTGTAGTCAGTCAACCTCTGAATGTAATATAACCTCTCTCTCAAATATCTAAGTTGCTCGATCCTCCTCTAACTCTACTTATAGTACTCATACCCAACCCTCAGCTTGATCAGTGTGCTTGGATATGCTATCTAATTCTCCCCTGAGCCTCACATAAGTCTCAAACAAGTCCATGTGTTGCACCACAAACTATGGGGGAATGTACTCTAAAACAATAGCCTAATTTGTGGTAAGGGGTGGCACTATCTCGGTAGTTTCACATCAGAAAAGGTCCTCAAAATCTACCATGGGTCCTATGAGATAGAAATCATAAGAATAATTAGCATACATCATCATAATCTATACATATGATATACATAAGAGCATAAGGCATAATAATAATAAATATCATCACTTGGGTTTGTAGCATGATCCGTAGGAGTATCAAATTCCCTACTTCTCTCCATGTCCTCTTGAACACTAGCATGTGTAGACTATGACCTCGTAACTCATGTGGGAACTGTATCTCTCCACTCGAGTCTAGGAGGACTAGCCTTACCTCTTTCACTATCCTCTCATAGGTTGGATCCACTCATCCTTTGTCTCTTCATCATCCTCCTCTCCCTCATATTTTTTTTCCTCCTTTGACTCCTCATCCCCATATAGAAATAGGTTTGTTGGATCTAACCTCCTCCTTGACTTTTTATCCTCCTCCCCCAAATCTAGTAAAGATCCTAAAAATCCCATAGGAAAGATAGGTCTTGGCCAAACCGCCTCCCAGCACCCATCATACTCCTATGTCATTCCAATGTAGTCAGTGTCAAAGAATGGGTACATGTCTATATCCTCCTCATCTGCATCACTCTAGACAACATCATCTATTATCATTCGTTTAAGGTTCCTAGGTTTGTGTGTACTCTATACTAATTGTCTATATGAAGACCATAGCATTGGTCATCTATGTACCTTCCTGAACTGTGTCATGATGCAATTGTAGTAGTAGGGTCTCACTACATTATCACATCATCCTATTAAAAGTATATCCCTCTATGTCCACCTCATCTATCCTATAATGTCTAGCCAAAATAGCTCCTTCAAATAAGGTATCCATACAATATCCTCCTCTCTCAGCCTATCAAATTTCACCTTCCAAAATAGTACATCACCGTACTACCACACCTATCTAAGGGGATAACTGAAGGCCTATGGGAATCCAATCATAGTGGCAATCAGTAATCCTCTCGATTTGGTATAGGTAATGTGCTCCAAGCACTGGGTCTATAATATGGTGTGGTGAAGCATGTTTTTCACCTCTCCATAGGTAAAGTGACCCAAGTCATAATATATATGTTCTATTATGCTCCAACCCCATGCAAATATGAAATGATAGTGCTCCATGTCTCGGATCATGTGCATTATTCCATCCTCTAGATGTGCCCCATGACCATCAAGGAGTAGAACCAGTGCTAATGTGAAGATCATGATGCATCTAACAAGTGGTGACTATGCATGTAGAAGCCATGCAAGCTCAATGTGCAACCCTATGATCCTACGATGAACTAATCTCCCTAGGAAATACTCGGTGTTAGACCACATCTCCTCAAATCTCCTTCCCTATGCTAGAAAAACCCTCTCTCCTCAGATGGGCACCCATAGTATCCAGTGCACATCCTCTAGCATGATAGTCATCTCTTCTATAGGTAGATGAAATGTGCAGGTGTCTTTCTCTCATCTATTTTCCAACATCATCAACATGGCATCATGATATCGCATCGCTGGTGAGAGACAGGCCCAGTATAAACTTGTCTCCTTAGGTAGTTGATCGACTAGCTCTTGTATATGGCTGAATGATTAGCCACCCTAGTGTTGGTACGACCGTGGTATAATCTGGCATAGAAAAGAAGTAAAATGACATTTCAAACATCTTAAAAACTTAAATTTGTGCTTTAATGGTCAAAACGTGTGCTAAAGTTGCTCTATAATATCTTAATTAAGGGTTCTAAACACTTTATTCCTTAATTGGGACACTTTGCAACAAAGTGGGATACTTAGCGAAAAAGTGGGAAACTTTACAAAAATCTAGAAAAATGAAATAAAAACCCTCCCTACACTCTAAATTCATCTAAAAATTTCATAAAAATATAAAAAATTGATTAAATCAATAAACAGAGAAAGTGAAATCCACTCAGAGTAGGTTGTAGCTCATCATGTGTGACCGCCTCCCATAGCAGTTCAATTCATAGACGTGTGGATGGGCATATGCTCGACATGATGGCTCACTCTACAAAAAGGTAAAAGATAAAATGAATATGAATTACCTTCCCTTTTACCTTTCTATACATGCATATTTAGTGCACTTTTTGTTAAAAGGAAGAGATTTTTTTTTTATTTAAACTAACATACTAGGAGCTAGCGAACTCCATTTTCGATGTCGTCTATTATGTAGAAATCATGATTCCACTCCCATTCTCATTAAATGTCTATAATTAGGTAGCATGGTACTTTAAAATTCCCTATGATAGACTTGTGTAGTTTGACATGGTTGGATTGCTACCTTGATTCCACCTCCATAAAGAAAGTGAAGTTAAGGGGGGCCATACATCCACCTTCGAATTTAATTTGCTAGGAAAGTTAGATAAGAGGATTATTTTTGAGCTACTAATAAATATGTGATGCAAGATGTAGTTCCTAACATTGTGGTGTTTTAGGTAACTATAGTGGGGGATTCATTCTCCCCAATGATTCCATATGAGTATCCCTTTATAAAGTTACTTTTGAAGTAATTTAGCTTGCATATGCATGTAGTGTCATATGGGTGCTAAAGTGGGGGCTAAATTTAGTGTATAAAAATTTATACCTTTGCATTTTCACACTTAATTTGGACCTATTTTAGCACCCCTTGCATTAAATTCCCTTTAATTCACTCATTATGGGCCCTAATACCCCTTTTGGTTCATCCCAAGGTATATTTCAACTTTAAACCTGACCAAAATCCATAAACAAGATTTAATCTTGGTAAGCCACCTTTTAAAATTGAAAAATAAACCTTGTGGGACCAAGATTCCCTTGGTGGCGTCTTAATCCCCCTTAGTGGGACCAAGATGCAACCTAGCGCGTCTTAGTCCTGAGGGCCCTATTTTTCAAAAATAAGAGTGGGAAATGAAAATATTTGATTCAAATTAGCATTTTGTCATCCTTTGGGATCTACTAATCGAGTAATTAGATAGAAATTCCTATAAAAGTAAGATTCACACCCCATTTTCACCTAATCAATTAATTTTGAAGAGAGAAGAAGTAAGCAAGAAGGAGAGTTTCAAGAAGCAAGGAATTAAAGTCTCAGAGCAGCCTTCTATTGTGTTTTTGCAAGTTTTTCCAAGTCCATTTTTCAAGTCAAGATATATCATTGCCAAAGACTAATGATGGATTCCCATGGATTATCATGAGAGATTCTAGGTTGGAGATGCAACTAGCCATTCTTCCAATACTAAGGACTTATTTCTTGAGTGATTCCATCTTCCATTGTTGTTCTACTTAAGGAAGGTATATTTTATGTTTATGAATTATTAGGGTGATTATAGATCTCCTTTGTAGGTCATTTTCATTTGCATCTTATGAATTCTATTCTAACACATTTGAATAGGGTTTCTCCATATTCTAGCTTGCATAATCTTAGACACACTTAAAACTAGGGAATATACATATTTCCATTTTTAGATCAATGCATTTTTATCAAGGTTTAATTAACAAACGAGGGGTTTGACCAAGGAAAACCCCCATAAAAATTAGTCAAATTTACTTTGTTTTGCAGGTTATTTACATGTTTTGATTTGAAGACTTGGTCAAGAAGGAAGTGCAAACTCTGGACCTCAGGATCACATTTAGAGATTTTAGAAATTCAAATGGGACTAAGTCACCACCTAGGGCATCTTAGTCCTCTCAAGGTTATTTTGCAGAGATTCTTCCAGATCCGGTTTTGACATATGAAGATTTTGCATCTACCTCAAAAAATAGTAGTGGGACTAAGACAACAATAAGGGAATCTTAGTCCTCCCTAGCATATTTTGACAAAAAAATTGCATTTCCAAAATCTAGATTACATTTCTAAATTTATCAAGTACACACATCATAACTTTCTATTACATAATTTCATCATTTCCATTCATTATTTGGCTTTGATTACTAGGTTTTGTAAGTTAAGTGTTAAGTTGTCTTTTCCAAGATTTTGTTTGGTGGTGAACCCTTCAAATCCTAAATTAATCCCTCCTAGGTCATCCTTTTTGAGCATTGACTCACCCTTTGGGGTTATGGTCAATCCAATTTGGGTTCCTAGGACATTATTGAATGACCTAAGGAGAATAGTGGCATAACCACTCCCATTTTCCTTTCGGTTCATGTACTTTGATGGTTGCTTTCATGCTTTCCTTTCTTATTGTAAATTGATTATGTTATGTGGAATGAATGTTTAAATTTTTAAGTGGTTTTAGATAATACGGATTCACCCCCACTCTCAATATTTCAAGTGTTCAATAATTGATATAAGAGCTTGGTTCCTTGGAAGAAGCTTAACCACCTGGGGAAGATGTTGGAGGTTGAACACATGGCTCTTAGAAGATATCCTACTCCTCTAGAATAAATAATTTTTGTTGGATTCATGTAAGAAGATTGCATGGTTGATATGAATGGAGAACTTAGAATTTCTCTTGAAGATCGAGAAAGGACTAAAAATGAGAACAAAGATCTAAAGGAAAATGTCAAGGAAGCAAATGAATGCAACAAAAAGTTAAGAGATAAAATGAAGAAATGTAGAGAAAGAAATAAGGAGGTTAATGAACTGTTGATTCAAGAAAATGAAACAATTACTAGTGTCAAAGTACAAGTTGAAGAAGGAAAAAGAGTTGAAGAATGTCTGGATGCTAAGATGAAAATAAAATTCAAAGAATTCTCAAAACTTGAAGAAGTTATAACTTTGAGATAAGATATGGATAAAGAAAATAATCAAGAAGACAAATTCAAGGTGAGTTCTAAAAATCTTGATGAAATGATTACAAATCAGAAGAATTCTAAAGACAAAGATGGATTAGGGTTTGAGAAAGGAGAAAGTTCAAAGGAAAATTAGACACCAAGTGTTGAAAAGTAGAAAAATGAATAAAAGAATATTGAGGACAAGAAGAGAAATGGAAAGTAGGTCTAGAATCAAAGGAAAGACTTAAAAAGACCACCAATCAAACAAAAAAATACATAAAGGTAATTATATTTTAATGGTTTTTGTTATTCCTAAAACAAAATTTTGACATAAGGCTATGGAATGTAGAAGAAAAATAAATCAAAATGTTCGATATTTCCCTAGTCAGTGCTTTACATGCAGAAGATTTGGTAATAAGGCTAGTGAATGCAAAATTCCAATGATGAATGACTCTAACAATGGTATGTGTTTTCAATATTGTAATGGCTACTATTATGCATGCAATGTATTTGGTTATAAATCTAAGAAATGTAGATCCAAAATGGGTGGAAGTAAGCTTGATCAAAATGTTGCCACTTGTTAAAGTTGCAACAGACTAGGACATATTTCCAAATTTTGTAGAATCATAAATAATCTAATAAATAAGAATGATCCAATGAGAAAGGTTGATCTAGTAGAGATGAAGAAAGATATATACAAGATTTGGAGAAAGAAGGAAGATAGTGAGACTAAGCCTGATTTTGTTCTAGAATTTGGTGCAGATGTTTCCTTCAAAAACTAAATTGAAAGCCTTGGCTTAGGGGGATCATTAACAGAAGATATTTATCCCCTACCAAATAAATGGTTTTGATGCTTCAAAATATTAGAACAAGGTGTAGGTTGACATGGTTAACCTATTGGTGAAAGGACCAATGGAAAATGTTGAGTTACGGAAGTTTGCAGAGCATTTGAAGTTGATTGTGCACATAGTTAGGTTTTTTACCATCTTTTAAAAATGTGCATTCAATCCAAATTAGGTCAGTTAAAAAGGGTCTAAAAGTGATTTCACATTCATTTTGTCATTTGTAAACAATATTTTGAGAAGAAGGGTAGTGAAGAGTGAAGTAAAGTATTTTAGAAATCTTTATGCAAAAAACCCTAACTGGAAGGTGACTAAGAGGTATTTATAGTTTCTATTCACCATAATTTGTTAAAGTGGTTTGAGTTTATTGCACAATGTGTACACCCAAAGTTATAGAAGTTGTAGATCGTCCTCGATCTAAATTCAAATAGCATCCTAAAAAATCCCTAGTGGATGATTCAGATGGTGCATTTTTGCACATCCCATATGGTGTTCTACACATAGAAGATGTAATGGTATACATTCATGTGAAGCTGGAAGAGTATGATCATTATAAATTGGGTGATTTGTGGGTTAATGAACTCATTGGAGATTAATTTAAATTAAAAATATAATTTGAGAGATTGGAAGAGAAGAAGCTTGATCTGTGGCTCTACTTTCATAACTCTTCCATGATGATGCATGGGTAAGGTTCACGCTAAGTAGAATCCATGATAGATTAATCTATCTTGATATACCACATTTGATAAACAAAGAGATGATTAGGGTTGTTATGGGATTATGTTCAACTGGATAGGCTCTAGTGCTCAAGTCGATGAAGAATGAGGTTGGTATGGAGTTAATTGGTGCTAATTATGATAGGAGAGCCCTGAAAATCAAAGATATTAGGAACCTAATAGTAAAGTATGCCTCAATGGTGATCAACTATGAATTATACTTCAATAACAAGGAGAATTTGGTATCAGAAATGATAATTAACACAATACATGAGATGGTTGTGAAAGGTGTGGATTATGATTTATGTGAGTTATTGAGGGGAAAAAATGAGAACCTATAGAAGATAAATGATTCAAAATATCCTTTTAAGTGCAACACATTGATCATTTGTTTGTAGTTTTACTTCTTTAATGAGGTTCCCAAAATATATAATAAATTATGGTTGAAGGATCGACCAGTAGCGCATCAAATTACAGACCACCTAAAGAGATTAGGTGATGTTGAGACACATGAAGCTGCATTATAGAGATTTTTCAAAATGATATGAAGGAAAAATAAAGAATACCAAAAAGTGTGGTGGAAAAATACAAGAATGAAATTATTTTCATGGTGAGCAAGGATTATTGTATAATGGAGGCTATTGAGACTAGAAGGGTGATCCCACAAAGCTAGTTTACAATTTCTGAGAGGAACTGATTTTTGTTGAAATCACATATTTTTAGAAAATATAATGATTTAAGCCTTAAAAAGTTTCATTTTAAGGATTTCAATTGAAGAGGGTTTGATCAAACCACCTTAGATCAAACCCCCTTGGATAGAACCTCACTAGTTTTAAACCATACCTATAAATGAGTCTCCTTTACACCTATCAAAATGCTGATAAAAAAACACTTTTGATTTTTCTTTTGGGGGATCAAATGAATTCATTTAAAATTTATTTGAAATGATTATGGTAGTTCTCAGAATGAGCTATACAATGAATATAATTTTAATATGTTTTGGTTTTATTATGTATTTGTTTTTTTAGTTTTATTAAACATAGGTTTTTCATCGAAAATGAAGGTCTTTGTTCTGCACATGTGGAAAAATAGCAGATTATCATTTTTTTTTTGAAAAATATGAGTGCACCAGATATTGAAGTCCTTGATCCAACAATTTTTTTTTTGAATTTCAATATATACAATAAAAATTACACGTTATACGGTCGTGCTATGTCTGAATTGTAATTGGTTTGACTTCAAAAGTTGATTAAAGAAAAAATATTCAATAAAAAACTATCTAACCAAGTGGAAGCACTAGATATCAGAGTTAAAAATATAAATTCGAAAGAATTAGAATTTTATCCTTCATGGAAAAAACATTATGCGTTATACGGTGTGCATCACTTTTTAAAAATGTTGTTTTATGAAAAAAACCAATTTTCATGGGAGATGGAAAAAGAAGTGCAATCTAATTCCAAATTTTTTTTAAAAAATATTTTTAGAAACTAAAGACAAAATGTGAAGAGACTCTAGTTTGCATCATCTTCAAATTCCTCACAATTTAGCCACTATAGGTGCCTGAATGTGAAGATTTAGTTAAAAATAATAATTTTAGTGTCTAGTTTGGCCAAAACTTGTAAACCACTATTGTGGGATCACCCAGAACTGTGTGGATCCCAGAAATGGGATATGAAGTTGAAGAAAAAGTAATAATTGGTTTGGCTAACCTTATGTTGAGCAAACCTAGAGACACTCTTTAGGAGAGATATGACACTTATGAAGAGAGGTCCATGAAATTACACATGGATCAAATACAAAATAAAATAAAAAGACTATTGAGAAGATGACTGCACAAGTTACAGAGATAATGGGCCTAACAAAGAAACAAGTAGAAAAAGCTAAAGCCATGTTTGGCTCACTAGAAGGAACATCTAGTAGAAGAAGGTTTGGTAGAATATCTACCACCCCTGTTATTCCCCCCAAGTCCTCTAGGACTAAGCCTATCATAAGAGAGAAAATAAAAGAGTCTACAAGTTTTTTGGTGAAGGAGAAAACAACTTTAGCTAAGCAACAAAAAGTGCTTGAGAAAGAAAAGGCCCCTTTGATAAAACAACAAATGGGCCTTATGAAGAGAAGAGTAAAAAAAAAATTAATAAGAGAGACATACTTGGGAGTGAAAATTTATGAAGAAGAATAAGGACCATAATTCATCTAGAAAAGGAAATTTGAAGCTTCACAAGGTGAAGCAAGTGAAAAATGTAAAGACTGACATTGTGGACATTGATAGTGGAAGGAAAAGGAAGGATATAAGATACAAATGAGGGAGAAGAAATGAAAATCTTCTAAGAAGTCATTGGAAGCAAAGAAAAAGAAGAAGGGAAAGTTTTCCCTTTTGGTAAGGCAACATAGCCCCATGAAATTGGATGCTCTATTTAATGGTACTGTAGAGTATGAGATGTTAGAGAAATTTGTTTCTCTCTATACTACAACAAATGATTTTTTTAAGGATTCTATAGAAGAATCATATGTAAAATAAATTATTACTTTTGAGGTGAATATGAAGCATCTTGAAAATAAATTGCTCACAGAGTTGAAAAATGTATAATATGCTAGAAGATAGGAAGTCATCAATAAAGAAGAAAATTTAAGATATTTCAATTTGGAGATCAAAGATCAGATGATCTTGAGAGGCTCCAAAATAAAATGTTGAGAAGGTTGTAGATTTGGAATAAATATTAGGTCTAACTCAGGACAATGAAGAAGTAATATATGATGATATGCTAGCTCCAGAAGTTAATGTTACAAAAGAAGCACAACAAAATAATGGTCAACATGAGCATGGAATGGAGGAGCAGATTGTGTAGTTTGACACTATTCTAGATGTGGAAGAAAATGTTTTTGAAGAGAATGTTTCTAGTGCAGAGAACACCACAAAAGAAGATATTGCTGGTGATGCTCCTCTAGAGGGAGAAAATAACACTATAGAAGTAAATGTTATAGCGGCACAAAAGGAGGATGCATCTATAGATCACAATTCACCTCCTCCAAAACCAAAAGGGAACATTGAATAATAAATACAATCCAACACAAAGACAAATATGTCTTTGGATAACAAAGAAGAATTAGTTGATGAGGAAAATAAGGATGAGGAAAAGACTGAAAATGCTCAAATTAATGAAGAAAAAGCAGAAAGAAGAATCGATGACAAGGAAAAGGGTTTGGAAATGAAGGATTCAAAAGATGAAGTGGAAATGGTTGGTGAATATTCCAATACCTTTGGAGATTCATTGAAGAACTTGTTGAGTACATAACTCCAATTTCAGCCGGTTGTGTCTTCCTAGCTACTACAACTTCCCATGCAATAGGAGCAAGTTGATATGGATCAAATTTATCCATTTCACAAGATTTAGTTAGGTGATGTGTTCCATGCCTCTAGCTATAAGTAAATTTTGTAAACTCATCAAAAGAGTGAATATCTTATTCATGAAGTAGTGAAGGTGCTACAAGAGAGAATACCTAGTGCAAGCACTGATAGTTTCTTATTCGGTATGGAAAATCTAATTTTTTTCTTGATTCATTTAAATTATACCCTGAAAGGTGTAAAGGAGAAAATAGATAAGGATATTGATAAAAGGGTGAATGATAGAAAATTGATGGATATAATGGAAAAAAATTCTTATTGCACATAACAAATTTTAAGACAACCTTAAATATGTACATGGTTGTGTTGCAAAAGCTAAAGTATTGTTTCAATTTTGTATGTAGTGGCCCAGCTCCATCAAAAGCATCAAGGATGAGATGGAATCAATTGAGTCCTAGATTGATAAGGTATCTAATTCCTATGATCTAGAACAAGATATTGATGGTAACACTAGGTCAGTGATTGAGAGTTTGCATGAGTAGTTCTTCTAGCTGTAGGAGCAAAAGGAGGAAATTATTATGCATTTTGGATAACTTAGGGATCTAGTAAACATATAAGTTCACACTCATTTCTAGTACCTTGATGAGCTCACAAAAATTAACAAAGATTAATCTCCTTGGATGATGGTGAAGAGACCCTCTTGGAGTTTGATACATAAAGCCACATGCTTGGCCTAGCGGAAAAATTATGGGAAGAAGATAAGAAAGATTAGCAAGAACACCTTGAGAAGTTGTAGGTGTCAAACACTTCTTCCAGTTGATGATGAGGAGTTAGTCAGAGTTTTGAACCTTTTAAATCTCATTCCTACATGTATATATCAGTTAGGGGGAGTGTTTATTTAATCTGATGAAAGAATATATAACGAAGGGGGAGAAAAGACTAGTAGTATATGTTCATATTTTTTTCATCATTTTCCCTTGATGTCAAAGGGGGAGAGTATTTTGGTGTTTTGGAAAGTAGTTGATACATTTTTTCATTAATGAAAAATGGAGAGATTGTTGGAATTTTGTGGATTTTTTCATTGATATTTCTACTGGCAACATGAGTAAGAGCATGAGTTGTATAGTATGGAGTGTTTTCATTAGTTTCAACATTGTATGGAGATCGATGTGCAAACCATTTTTTGAGGCATGAGTATGTATATAGATGATAATCTAATGTATAGTTGCAAAAAGATTTGATCTAGTGAAAACAATAAGTTGAAGAATTATCTAAGTGTCAAAACATAGTTTTTAGTGCATAGGCATCTAGTTTTTGGTCTGCATTTTTCCTTGCTTGAAGAATATTTCTTTGTGGTTAGAAGGATTTTTTTTTTAATGTCAGAGGATTTTAAATCTATAGTTTCATGTCCTTCGGTACTCTAGTGGAGAAGTTATGAATGATAGAATATCCAGCTTTCTAGTGATAGTATTTCCAATACAGAGTGTATGCTTTGATGAATCCACACTTCACTATGGAATAATGTTTTTTTCTTGTGCATTTTTGGAGGTGTTTACAAGTTATAGGTGCACCTAAGATCCAATTATTAATTTTGGAGGTCCATGTGTTCATTTGTGGTTGTTTAGTTGGTGAATTTTGATGTTACGTAACCAACGGTGCCAACCTAATATATTTGGGGTATTACAAATCTAAAGTAATTATTGATATATTATAAGGGAGCTATTATAGGTCCAAACAAACCTATTTAAGCTGTTACATGTTTTATAATTAAGGCATGAGGTTTTTATGGTTGATGAGATCCGACAAGTTATATTTTGCATGACACATCTAATAAGGTCAGTCTAATTAATATTATAAGTGCTTGTGAATGTGATGGATATATATGAAAGTTAATTTTAGCATTGTAGTGTGTGAACACAAGTATTGTGGATGTGAATTATGTGAAAGTAATGTGTGTAGAGAAGAGAAGAGTTTTAGAGTAGGGTAATATAAAGTGTGTTGACTTTATGTATTTATCTTCAGTGGAACTATATTCCTACATGTTGTAGATGCATTTGTAATAGTTCATTTTGGTTGTGTTCCACCCCTCTCTTCTATCTTTTCTTCTTTATGTGGACAATGAGTCCACTTGTAGTGAGAATTTCCATAACATGTTGTAGCTAGTTATAATATATGGTGACCTAATCCTCACCATGTTTTTCCCTTTTTGGGTTTTCCACATAAAAATATGGTGTTCATGTGTTATGTACTTTGATGGTTGCTTTCACTCTTCCCTTTCTTACTGCAAATTAATTATGCTACATGGAATGAATCTTTAAATCTTTAAGTGGTTTTAGAGAATAATGATTCACCCCCCTCATTATTCTGGGTGTTCAACAAGATGAATATATGGACTTGGAGAGATGTGATAATTGAGATCTTATTAGTTTTCCTAAAGGAAATAAAAAATAACATTTATTGCAAGTGGTTTCTCAAAAATAATTTGGAACATATGTTGGTTGGGGAGGTTCAATCAAAACTAAAAGCCAAGGGAAACTCCTAGAGAGAGGGAATTTAGTTTAGTAAAATTTTCTCTCATGTTTCTCAATTATATTTTATTAGATTTATAATTTATACTATTTTCTTGTGATTTAAAGAAGAGAGTGTGGATGTTAAAGCTATTTTATTGAATAGGGATCCTAAAGAGAAATTTTACATGACAACCAAATTGCTTTAAGGTAGAAGAGAGAAAATTTATTTTATAGGTTGAAATGGTCATTGTATAGTTTAAAATAATTATGTCTAAGATAACATTTTTTTGATTTTTTTGCATTATAATCATTTTCTTGTATTTTGATGACATGTTATTTATTAATAACAATAAGTTGATGATTATGGAACTAGAAACTTAGCTTTATATTGTGTTTGACATTAAGTATTTAAGGGGAAATAATTATCTTGAAAATATAAAAGAATAGTAGGGAACAAGTTTTAAAAAATATTTGGATTAATTAAAGTATGTTGACAATATTTTTTGGTGGTCTGTTTTACACAATTTTGTAAACCAATGAGTATTATTTACATATAGGCACTAACATTTCATTAGATAAAATTACTAAATCAAATGATTATTTTAACAATATGTATAATGTTTCTTATGTTAAGGTTGTTTGTATCTTGATGTATGCAATAATCTTTCTTATAATTATTTCTTATGTTGTCATGGTTCTAATAATGTGTGTAAGATATTATGAGTATAAGGCATCATTGATATAGATTAGGAAAGTCAATTAGATAGTTAAAGGTTCATTAATTACATGTTTTCTTTATTTGGCAATGCTAGTAGTTGGATGAGTGAGAGGTAAGAAAAAATTATTTTTCCACTATAGAAGTAAAGTATGTGTTGCAAGTATGAATGTGTTTTCATTGATGTCAACAAGCCTGTGTTGTCATTGGTGTCAACTGTGTAGTGGTTGAGAGAGATTGTTACAATATTGTGTTATAGTTTTTCTTTGTGTTTCTTCTAGGTTGAAGATTTTCTTGTGTGGTTCAAATATGTTGGTTACAGGTATTCAAATTTTCTACATTCACAATTTCTGGTGATGGATCATTGTAAAAAAAGAATTTATTTTCACCAATGTGTGAATTGTGCATTACAAAGGTGTTTGGTAAAAATGTCTTTGATCTGCATTTCTCCGCAGTTAAGTTTCAGGTCTTGTGATTTTGAGTGAGTTTATGGTGTTGTTCTCTTGCATGTTTTAAGAGGCTTCATAGTTTTATGTTCCAGAAGATGGTCTTTCGAGTTACAATTTTTGGTAGTTTTGTTAGGATGTACTAGGCTTGTACATTATTCACGTAAAATTTATTGCAAAAAAGTTTGTTATTTTTTAGGATTTTTTTGGATAATTTTTAGGTGAAGATTGTTTTCCAAAAGTTATGGATTGACCAAAGCATGTGTGTACTTGAAATTTTAATGGTGTTTGCATAGGTAACGACTAGCCTAGTGTTTAGACTACATGTGAAGCTTCTTCAAAGTTTTTGGAAGTGTGTTAAGGTGTGTTAGGATAGATTTGTGTCTTAGCTAGGAATTTGTGTGGTCCATCTTCATTCCTATCCATCGTGGGAATTTTTTGGTGCAGACCTAATTTGAATTTTCACATTTGAGGTTAATTTTTTATCTTGGAAAGGGTTTCAAGGTTGATGATAGTATAAGTATGATTTGAATTGTTGAAGGAGGTGAAGATAGATGAAATAAAAATGTGTGTGCAAAGTGTATGGTGTGAGTGATGTGAAATTTCAAGTTTTAGATTACCAGATGCACTAAGTAGAAGGTGTCTACAATCATTCAAGAAAAATATGAAGGTGTTGGAGCTATTATGGTAGAATCCTTGTTGCATTGAGATCGTATTCTCTATGTAAAATTTCTTCTCTATCTTCTTTTCATTCCAAGAGTGAGCCTTTGTACTAGTTTTACTATTACTTATATTGTGAGTTAATCCTCACCATGGTTTTTCCCTTCTTGTGTTTCCCACATAAATCTGGTGTTCTCTTGTGCATGGTGTTTATTTTTTTAAGTTTTTTTAATTTTATTTTCATGCTTATTCATCAAAATATATTAAGGGTTTAATGAATGTGGATTTGAATTTTAATGATGGTTTTGATGATTTGATAAGATACAACTTATTCACCCCCCCTCTTAGTTTTCTTTCTCATTCAACAATTAGTATCAGAGCATGGTTCCTTGGAGAAAAATATTAATAGCTTGAGGTAGATCTAGGATGGAGAACAAGAAGGAGATCCCTATGTTTGATGGCACAGACTATGCATTCTTGAAGGTTTAGATTGAAGGCTATCTAGTTTACCTTGGATTTGAGATTGCAAAGACAGTGAAGAATGCATATATATCATACCTATAAATAGACCAAGCACAAGTGATGACATCAAGAACTATGAAAAAAATGGTAAAGCAAGGTTTCTTCCTTTGAGTAGTCTTATAAATTTTGAATTAGTGAAAGTGATGGATTTGAAAATTGCTAAATAATTTTGGGATAAGCTAGAAAGTATTTATGAATCTAAAGACACAATTTGAGAACTTGTTAATTTCTGAAGATGAAGTAGTTACAAGTGACATGCAAAGGATTGATGAACTTGTCAGTGCAATGAGAGGTCTTGGAGAAAAATTCAAAGAACCAAAAGTGGTAAAGAAAATTCTCAAAACTCTTCTTGATTGATATGGTCAAAAAGTTTATACTATTGATGAAGATACAAATTTTAATACTTACACTAGAGATCAGTTGTTTGGCACACTAACTCCATTTGAAATGAGAAATTTTGGTTTGAATAGTGGTGCAAAAGTGGGGACTACTTTCAAGGCTGGAAAATTAGAAAAAGTCAGAGATTCAGATGGAAATTATCTTGATGATGTCGAAGCTAACTTTGTAAGAAGGATGAAAAATGGCATCGGTAAGTAAAAAGGTAAATTAACTTTCAAATATTTCAATTGTGGACAAATAGGTCACTATGCTTCAAGATGTCTGAAAAGAAGTGTGAACAATAATATTAAGGAAAAAAAGATAAGATGATCAAGAAAAGTTTTTATTTTAGAGAATATGTTGGCATTTTTTATGATGAATGTAATTATGGAGACTATGATGATAATGAATGCTTGTTCTTAGCTTTAAAAAATGTTTTTTTTCCACTAACTATGAAATATGTGTGAAGGAAAGTACTCTGATGACAAAAGAGATAAAGGTTAAGGCTGAAGGTACTTTGGTAGATCTAGGGCGATCCCACAAAGTTGGTTTACAATTTTTGAGAGGAACTGATTTAAGGTTGAAATCACATATTTTTAGAAAATATAATGATTTAAGCCTTAAAAAGTTCCATTTTAAGGATTCCAATTGAAGAGGGTTTGATCAAACCACCTTAGATCAAACCCCCTTCGATAGAACCTTGCTAGTTTTAAACCAAACCTATAAATTAGTCTCCTTTACACCTATCAAAATGCTAATAAAAAATCACTTTTGATTTACCTTTTTGGGGATCAAATGAACTCATTTAAAATTTATTTGAAATGATTATGGTAGTCCTCAAAATGAGCTATCCAACAAATATAATTTTAATATGTTTTGGTTTTATTATGTATTTATTTTTTTAGTTTTATGAAACATAGGTTTTTCATTGAAAATGAAGGTCTTTGTTCTGCACATATGGAAAATAGCAGATTATCAAAAAGAAAATTGAAAAATATAAGTGCACCAGATATTGAAGTCCTTGATCCAACAAAAAAAATTGAATTTCAATATATACAAAAAAGGTTACACGTTATACGGTTGCTCTATGTCTGAATTGTAATTGGTTTGACTTCGAAACTTGATTAAAGAAAAAATATTCAATAAAAACCTATCTAACCAAGTGGAAGAACTAGATATTAGAGTTAAAAATCTAAATTCGAAAGAATTAGAATTTTATCCTTCATGGAAAAAAATTTATATGTTATATGGTGTGCATCACTTTTTAAAAATGTTGTTTTCTAAAAAATCCAGTTTTGATGGGAGGGTATGTGCAGGATCATGATGGGCCAAAAAGTGGCAATATGATAGGTATGTGGCTGACGACTTCTTTTTTACCCAAAATTGATGAAATGAAAATGGTTTTTAAAGGAGATTCTCAACTTTCCACCAATATAAATTATGCTTTACTTTGAATTTAATAAATTATTATTATTCATTTTCTATCGAAATACGACTAAAGTCATGATTTTTAGGTTGATTGAAAAACATCTATAGCTTTCAAACGGTATCATATTTTTTGAATCCAAAACATGCATCACATTCTATGTTTCATATACTATAAGATTAAAAAATAAAACAATCAATTTCATGATGTTTTGACCAAGTTAAGGTGGTCAGACATACGAGTCTTTATATATTTTTTTTAAATCATAAAAAAATTATTATTAATTATTTACTTGGAAAAAAATTACAAAAAACTATGCATCACATCGGGACATGAGTCCTCTACTTATATATAAAATATGATAAAAAAATATTATGATTTTAATGTGGTTAGGGTGGTCAGACAGACACCTACTTATTTTTTCTCTAAAATTTTAGTACTACTATATTGAAATTTCAAATTTTCACCAAATAGATTTTATTTTTTTTGTGAATAAACCTAGTAATTTAGAAACTAAATTCAATTTTCTACAAATTCTATTGTTACATATTTTTTAAATAATATAGATAACTTATTCAAATTTTTATGTCAAGTTTCCTAACTCTGTTTTTTCTAAAAAAAGTGCCACTTAAGGGTCTATTTTTTCCATGATGATCCTGCACATACCCGGGAGATGGAAAAAGAAGTGCAATCTGATTCCAATTTTTTTGAAAAAACTATTTTTAGAATCTACAAACAAAATGTGACGAGACTCTAGTTTACATCATCTTCAAATTCCTCATGGTTTAGCCGTTATAGGTGCCTGAATGTGAAGATTTAGTTAAAAATAATAATTTTGGTGTCGAGTTTAGCCAAAAATTGTAAACCACTATTGTGGTATCACCTTCTTCTTTCATGTTAGACAAGATAAGAACTATTGGATCATTGATAGTGGTTTCTAAAATCATATGACTAGAGACAACAGTAAATTTTTTAAACTTGAACAATATTATGGAGGATTCGTTAAATTTGGAGATGATTCAAGTGCTAAGATTTGTGGAATAGGCTCAATTAGTTTTGATGGAAAGCATAATGGGTAATTTCATGGATCTATGACACAATTTTGGCTCTTAAGATGCCATTTTTTTCTGAAACTAGCAAAATCTAATTTGCATGAAAATATGAAGATAGTTATGCTCAAAATTTCAAGATGCGGAAAGAAAAAGAGTTGAATTGCTTTGAGTCTAGTTTCTAAGCTACTAATCATTTTTGAAATTAATGAAGACTAAGGGTCTCAAAAATGGGGGACCCAAAATAGGTCTTACTTTTATCAAAAAAATAGCATAGTTCCTGAAGGCCCCCCCTTTTTGATTAACTTTTTCTAGAATTTCAAAAATCTGAATGGTGAGAAATTACCTGACACCATGTAATTAATCCTCATTCTTTCAAATAACTTTTTTAATGAATATATAATATTTTATGAATTTGAAAGTGGACACATCCTGAAAAGGCTAAAATTTGAGTGTGCTTCCCCTTAAATGTTTTGAAAACTAATCGAAAATTGACTTTTTTTTCATTATGTGTAGAATGTAGTCTAGATTTAAAAATTTAATTTATTTCACTTTCAATGAATGAGCAAAAATCTGTCCTAAAAATAGCACATGTTGGTTTTTGACCAAAAATAGAGGCATTTACAATAGAAGTTATGGATCAAAACCTTAACTAAATCAAAATGAAAAAATAATTGTATATTTAGATAGCTAAGAGAGAGGTTAACACCATCATATTTTTTTATAAACTAGTATTGAAAGATGTGCAAATGTGACAGTGATGTTGGAGTATGTGAAACATTGAGAGGGGGGGTGAATCAATGTCTAGACAAATTCATTCAATTTTCACTTTGTAAATGCTTTTTTAAAATTTGACTTAAGGAAACAATACAAATCAATAGAATAGGCAGCAGTATACACAAAACATACACAATGATATGTCCTGAGTGGAAACCCTCTTGGGGAATAAAACCACTCAAAAAATTCCTAACTTGCTTATCTGAAATATTCTCTTTTACAGTGCCTCACTGGTTTTTTATATGTCTCACTGACAATGCTATCTCACTGATAGACTTTTCAATGCCTCATTAGCTACATTTTACTATTCACAAACACCATTCGAATTTCATATACAGAGTATCATCTTTGTTTCTCCCATTAGCATCCTTTGATCTTGTATCACTTAAGATTTAGAGGCAGAAGTTTAAGTACAACATAATTGATCAATTTTATAAAGCACTAAATGTGCTATCCAAAAAAATTTCAAATATGAATCAATAAAATCCCATTTCCACTCTGAGAAGAATATTTCTTTTTTCCTCAGCACTATAAAGAATGCCTTCAACAAAGTGTATATAATGTTCCCTATTTTTGAACTCAAAAAGAAAACTATCACACTATTTTCTATCAACCATTTTGTAACAAAATTCTTTGTCATCATGAGAAGCATTAGATATTAACTATTATTTTATCCATCTAAGCCAATAGGAGATAACCAACTATTCACAAGGAAAACCCTTAACACACAGTATCATGAGGTTTAACAAATATAACATAAGATAGGTAAATACAAAGCCCGAGAGTTTAACTCAAGACCAACAAAATCCTTAACAAGCTTCCAAAAACAAAACTCAATTTATCTTTATGAAAATATAGATCAAATAACTAAAACCATAATGGAAAATACCTTTTTCTTCTTTTTAGAGAACAAGAACTCAAGATAACATGAGATAGGTAAATACAAAGCCCGAGAGTTTAACTCAAGACCAACAAAACCCTTAACAAGCTTCCAAAAATAAAAACCAAATTTTATTAATCAAAATATAGATCAAATAACTAAAACCATAATGGCACTAACTCCGGAGTGGCACTAATTTCAGGGTAATCATCAGCCCTGAAGCTATTCAGGACATGTTATGCATCCCGCTCCCTTGACCTAGGATGTTGAAATTTTTGACATGAAGAGAAAGCATGATAAGTGGGGAGGGCTTAGATTGGCACCACAATTTTACGACACTAAAACTACTCAACCAACAAATGTCTCAAAACCACCCAAGTTTCCATTTAATCTAGGTGCTTTAAAATCTAGGTCTTCTTCTATCTATTTTATGTTGGCGCTGGTGTGTGTTTTGGATATGGACAAGCAGGTTTTTGAGTTTGAGATGTGTCACATCTTTATGTTGAGAAAGAACAATGTGGCTCCACTTCTGGATTTTAGGAGAGTTATTAGTGATTGGATTTGGCAGTAGGTACAAGACTTCCAGGTTGGTTATAGGTTTAGGTATCTCTCTTTCCTAGCCTACTTAATATTGCACTGGAATCCAAACTATTTCATGAAATTTATGTCTCTAGCTATTTTCGATGAAAATGGCCAAAGGAAGCCAGTTTCGACATGGACTCCTATCATGTTGAATTTTTTTGATTACTATGCATTTTCAAATTCTTTCTTCGCCCAAACTTTTTAGGCTTTGGATTGAGTTGTGATCAACATGTTTGCGTGCCTTTCACCAAGACAGAAATCCTAGTTAGAATAGCTTGTGCCACCCTATGATTGGTTCTTTGGCATAGATTTCACTATGCTCTGAATGCGCGGTTTCACCTAGGAGCACTTTTAGCTCCCACAATTTCTCTCTGACAGAGTGATGGCTCTGGAAGTGATGCGGTGGCTATGGAATATTCATAATGATTACTGGGGAGGAAAGCATTTAACCTCCTATTTGATACTTCTCATCGTGTTTGGTTCTGTGTCATTGATCAAGAAAAGGACTTCGAATATTGACACTTTGAAGATTTTATTTTCAAAGTTGGGTCATCTTGGGTTGGTGGTGATAAATGACACCTACAAATACAGCCCTGAAAATAATTTATCAGAGGTTGGCATAAGAATTTTACATCAGCCACGGTTATTCTAGGACCCCCAGAGGAATATTGAAGAGGGGAATTTAAGGTTATATGTAGGCCATGAATATTTTCCGTCTGAGGACATGTTACCATCATGGCTCAATTTATACTACATAGTAGGGAAGGCCAATCCAATCAGAAGATCAACTAGGCCTTGTGTACCCAATTGCAAAATCTTGAATGGTATCCTAAAAAGATTCAAGACTTCTAGATTTACTGGCAGGAGATTAAGGAAACTACCAAGCTTTACGAAGATGTGGTTCTTGATGAAAAATTTGATGACATCTGGGAGAATGCACATCCAGATGCAGAAAGGTCTCTAAACCATTCAATGTTAGAGCAACAATATAAAAGGGAAGGGATTTCCACAAAGCCTATAGAAGAAGTAACTCTGAATCCCCCCGTCGTTCAAGAGAATCTAATGCATGTCGAAGATATCGATAAATAGCTTGCGCAATAGGAGGATTCATCAAATGTGCAAGCGTCAGATCCATCCAACTCCTCTAAATCTACCAGGAAATGACCAAGAACTACGTGTAGTAGAAGATGAGTCATTCTAGACCTTGAGGATTCTTTGGATGAAAAGCACACCCAGATAGGAGAAATCGACAGAGAGGAAGAGCAAAAACTGGAGGAAGTGGTTGTATCGTTTGTAGCTCCTCACAATCCTCAGGTATCATTTTTTCCCTCTTCTCTTTCTACTATATCTCTAGTATGTTCTTCGTCTGCCCCCACATTTTCATCTGCACTAGTTTTCTCTATTTCTAGATATCTTGGGCATTTGAGTCTTTCCCCTCCTAGTTTCCCACTTTCATCCTATGCTTTCCATCCCTTATATGGATCACAATTTGGTGTCACTGTTGGGCTCATGAGCCAACAATTCTTATCCTTGATGCCCAACCCTTTAGTTGGTGCCTCCCCATCCTTTCCTTATACTACACTATCATCCTCTCTGAGTGGAAAATTCATTCCACCATTCTCCCCGACCATTATAACAAGGCCTAGCAAAACCACTGATGCATTGAGTATGCTATCTTTCCTGCAAGCGGTCCCTCAAGAGTTTCCTTTTGCTGGTGGCCTGGGTATCCCTTCCTAGGAATATTTCTTGTAGGTGGAGGAAAAAAAAAACACCTAAGCTAGCCAAATGCAAAAGAGGAGACAAAAGGAAGCGGGCAGGTAGGCGAAGCCTCTCCTGCAAAATGTGTTCAATGAGAGCCATAATTCATTAATGTTTGCAAAGATCACTCCCAATGTGATTAAACCGGTAGAAGAAATGCTACCACGTGATTACTCTTTAAACGCCATTGGGCTAGAATTATAGTAGGCTCGTTTGCAAGATAAGGTCAAGCTAATGGAGGAGACTGAAAATATTGTAACCAATGATTACCTCAAGCTCAATCGACAGGCAAGGAAAAAAGAGGAGAAAATTTCAAAGCTGAAGGGAAAGGTCGATATCTAGGTGAAAAATTATAAGCCCCAAGAAAATGAAATAAGTTGCTTGGAGAAGGAGAGGAGTGCTTTTGAAAGCCAGATCAGGGAGCTGCAGGTTATGAGCATAGAGATCGTCCTAACCCTCCAACATGACGTCGAGTAGAGTCAAGAAAAAAAAGAAAAGCTTCGCACTGAGTCCATACAATTGAGTGAAGGTATGAAGGAGCTCTGACAGAGCATAGATGAGGAAATAAATGAAATGAATGCCACTTTAGAGTTGGAGATTCAAAAAAAAAAGTGAGCCAAATTGGCCCTAGAGGAAAAAGAAAAGGAAATTTCTGCTCTAAGAGAAAAAGTGTCCACATTGGATAGAGGCCTATCAGAGCTAAAGGCGGACTTGAGAAGCAGAGAAGCAGAGTTGAGTATCTTGAGGACTCAACCTCTTGCACCACATATGAGCTCATTGGAGATCACCAAGGAGTTGTGTGCATCATACTGGGATAAATTCAAGACATAATGCCTTACGCTATAGCCTACCCTAAAATTTATGGCGCAGGTAGCCAGCCTATGCAGGACAATAGGTGAAACAATCCAGCGAATTTAGGAGGTAACTTCAGATAAGGTTCCAAAGGTTAGGATTTTGTTGGAAAAATTGTATACAGCTTCCAATGAGGCTCTGAGCGATGTGGGTACTGAGGACCAAACAAAATTGACCATGGGCGTAAGCATCCTCATTTCTATGCATGAGGTGGTCTAGCAGGTGGCAGAATGCAGGGCCAGGTTGAACCAGGTTACCAATAATATGTGGGAAAAAAATTCCCGCTTAACTCAGAAAGGCCTCCCTTCGCCCTCCATTGAAGATCAAGTGGTGGCACGTGTTGAACACATTGTTGCAAATATCGAGGAGAAGAAGCAAGATCTTTCTGTCTTCCAATATTTTGATTAGTCCCCGACCATTGAGAACATTGAAGGTATCGTGCATCAATTGGTGAAGCTCTTCTTCTAGCTGGAATTAGAGGAGAAAATATCTAGCGGATTGCCTTTCAAGGAAATTATCGATCTCAAATTGGCACATGAAAATCTATGAGCTCTCTCCACGCCATCAAACAAAGTCTAGACCAGTCTACAGGCTATCCTCTTGAGGTTTTGAGCAATTTTGGGATGCTAAATTGAGGTTTCTAGGATTCTTCATTCTGCGAGCGAAATTTCCCTGTCAGTTGCCAAACTGTTTCACAAAAATCTGCCAACCTTCACAATTTTTTTTTTTTATCTTCACAGTTGTGCCTTACCTTTAAATCGCTCACATCACTTGGTGGGCTCCACATGGCTTCCTCTCAAAGATTTTTTGTTTTCATATCACTTCACTCTTGTCGGGCTCTGTCTGTGCGACACATGGCCTTTTCTGGCTGCTTTCTGAATGGGGCCCACCTTGCAATTTCTATTGCTCAGCGTCGTCCATGTGGCTCCCTCTAAGATATTTTCGTTGGGCATCCCTTTTTTGTTTTTCCAAGCCCCGTCTATGTGAAGTGTGGCAGTTCTTTATGCGTTAGTTACCTTGGACTTGTTGTTGTGCCTTTTGTACTCGCTTGCTGCTACGTTTTCTTTTGTGGCACTGCGTGTTCATTTCTCTTGTTGTGTGGTTTTTCATTCCCTACAATAGCTTTGCTGGCATGCTCCTAGGAAATCATTGTTTTCAATGGCAACTCAAGGTGATCTAGGGTGTGGATCCTTTCTCATGGTTTTCTTTCTCTGTTGTGATTCAGGCAGTGGACTGGCCTATTTATACGACCATTTTTCTCTTTTATTAGGTTGTTGTCAAGTTTCTAAAATCTCTCGAGCACAGGGAAAGGGATTTGTAATAATTTTTATTAAACTTGAAGACTCCAAACTGTTCCAATCAACTCGTCCTTTCTATTATTCATGCATTTAGTAAGACTGTTAGTCTATGTTGTTATTTTTCTATAATGTATGAATGCCTGTTCTTCAACTTTTGTGATCTTTCATAGCTCAATAAATACAAATCATGTTTTCTCGACTCCTCTATTTTTGCTAAGTTTATGTTAGATTATACTATGCAAATTAGAAGGTATTCATCATGTTTAAAGTTCTTTTGAGAAAATTTACTTGATAAATAGCATTTCGGTGGTTCAGGCCTTTACATCCTGCACTGTGCTCTAGTAAATTTTTCTATGATTTTGGCGCATCGCCTATAGTTTATAATTCATATTTTTCTATCTTTCTAACCTTTTACCTTCCCCACTAAATGAAGATCCAGCTTTGATAAAACCTCGGAGGTCACTTAGCTAGCACACTATGTCCTACAATAGTTAAGTTTCCCATAAGCCTATTGCTACCTGCAAAATCATATGTCAACAACAGGTATTACAATTTTTTATTGACTTTGAAATAAACCAAATCCTTATCTTTTCACATATATAGATTAAGTCTTATTAATAATACCACTTTATGCAAATGCATATTAATACCTTATTTGTCAATCTATATCATATGATATAAATCATTTTTCAACTCATATAATTGTATTTGCATATATTCACAATTTTAGGTCCTTATCATAATATGCAAGGTGACTAAACATGAAACAATATGCAGTGTAATAGACTTCAAAAACACTTGTATGCCAAGTCAAGTGATTGTCAAAGAACTAAAATGAAGAGACCTCAACTGAATTACCAAACCAATGCTACTGAGATGTTTACCATTCAAGAACATCTTATTGTCTTATTTATTTGAAATTAATTCTAACACATGCCAAAGAGGATAACAAGTGAGCACAGATGAAAATATGAGGAAATTTGGCAAATCTAATCAATTCACTCGTGCAATGTAGATCATTTGTTGAACACCAATATTGGCACTCACCAAATGACACATCACATTTGGTGAGTGCCAAATTTGGCGTGCACCAAAAGTGATGTGTCATTTGGTGAGTGCCAAATTTGGTGCTTACCAAATGACTGGCTTTGAACAAAATATAACTTTTCCCTCTCTTTGGTCAACCACGTTGATAATTCTAAGAGTGCATAGTTTATGATCGTAGATGGATATTTGAGGTTTTACCTTTCATACGCTCTCTTCCTCCTTACCCTAACGAGATAAATTTCTATCCCTCTTAACTCTCTCTCTTTCTCTCATGTCTCACTCCCTCCCACGCTACCTAGAATAATCTCTCACTCCAATCCTCTCTCTCAGGTCTCCTTCCCTCCCACCCTACCTAGATAAATCTCTCGCACCAACCCCCTTTCTCACACTCCCTCTGGTATTTTTGTCTCTATCACTCCATCTCCCTCTCTTAGTTCATTATCTATCTCTCTTTTTCTCTCTCCTAAGTCTCTCCCTTCTACCCCCTCTCCCTCTCTTAGGTCTCTCACTCACTCCCTCTATCTCTCTCCCACTCCCTCTATCACTCAATCCCTCCTTTCTCTCTCTCTCTCTCTCTCTCTCTCTCTCTCTCACACACACACACACACACACACACTCCCTCTATCTCTCTCCCTCTCTCTTAGGTATCTCGCTCTAACCCTCTCTCCATCTCCCTCTCTCATAGGTCTCTCCCTCCCACCCCCTCTCCCTCCCTCTCTCTCTCACTCCCTCTATCTCTCTCCCATCCCTCTATCTCCCACTCCCTCTCTCTCCCCCTCCCTCTTAGTCTCTCTCCCTCTCTTTCTATCCCCCTCTCTTAGGTAGGATGGAGAGACTTGAGAGAGAGAGAGAGAGATGCAGGGAGTGATAAAAAGAAAGAGGGTTGAGGGTTTTGGGTTGAATGTTGAGTGTTGAGTGTTTAAGGGTTGAGGGTATAGGGTTATCGAATTAGGTTTGAGGGTTGAGGGTATTGGGTTAAGGGTAGAGGGTAGAGCGTTAAGGGTTGAGGGTTGAGGATTGAGGGTTTAGGGTTGAGTGTTTAAGGTTTTAAGGAGGGTATAGGGTTGAGGGATTAGGGTAGAGAGGGAGGAATGGATAGATGGAAAGATGGAGGGAGAAGTGAGATAGAGATGATAGAAGAGGAGAGAGGGACATAGATAAATGAGGGTTGAGGATCCAATGTTTAGGTTAGAGGTTTGATAATTGATGGAATAGGGTTGAGGACCTATAGGGTTGACGGTTTAGGGTAGAGAGAGAGAGGGAAAGGGTTTAGGGTATAGGATAGAGGGTTAAGGGTAGATGGTAGAGGGTTTAAGGGTTAAGGTTAGAGGGTAGAGGGTTAAGGGGAGAGGGGAGAGAAATAAAGGGATTGAGTGAGAGAGAGAGACCTAAGAGTGGGAGAAGGGGTAGTAGGGAGAGACTTGAGAGAGAGAGGGGGTGAGAGAGAGAGGGTTGAGGGTTTAGGGTCAAGAGTAGAGGGTAGAGGGTTTAAGTGTTTAGGTTTTAAGGGTTAAGGGTAGAGGTTGAAATAGTAAAATAGGGGTTGACCTTGTGATTTAGGCCCACATGCTTCTGCATTTATCTTGTCCAATGCTTTATCCAACTTAGAAACACCTTTTTTATGAAGTTGACTCCTTTTTTACCAATATATGCTTGATCCGTCACCTTTTTACCACTAATTTGAATGCTAAACAATGTATAAGAAGACATTTTGAAGTTTCTACATCATTTTACATGATCTAAGGTAATATATTCATTTTGGTAATATTGAAATGTTTATATTTAGTATATTTTTTTGTTTTTGACAATATAAACTAAATTCCTTTCATAATTTTATTAATCATAAAAATTGGACATATAATTCAACATTGAATTAGATGGCACTTGCATAAAAAGGTTTAATTATTATGAGTTTGAAGAAAAAAAAATTAAAAACATGACATAATTTAGATTAATTCATGTTTAAACTTATATAAATGACATCAAATTAACACAAATTTTCTTATGAATTCTATTTTCATTTCTTATAGTAGTCCATTTCTAGCATGGCTAGTGGAATTTACTCTATTTCATTTTAGGTAGACGTTTATATTGAGTTTTTTTGTTTTGTTTTGACAATTTATAGACCATTCATTTGATGATTTTATTAATCTTCATTGTTACACATTGAATTCAACACTAAATTATATGTACTTTGCATGTAAAAGTTTAATTTTTAGGAGCTTGAAGATGAAAATTGGAAAACATGACATAATAGATTCAAATTCATTATTAGTCATGGTTGTGGGAAAACTTTTATTTTCAACTAATCTGGAAAACATAAGAGTTTTCATCAATTTTAATGCAAGTTTCCATTAATTTTATTGTACCATAATAAATTCACCTTCATCATGTGCTTAGATAAATTCAAGTGACCTGACATACTTGTTAATTTAAGTTTCCATTCATTCATACCATTTACCTTTCTAAGAAATAAAAAAGGGAAAATTTTGTGCAATTGAAAATGTTTTTTGTCTTCCTAAGTTACCTCATTGCCAAAGAAATAGTGAATAATTCCAAGATATAGCATCAAAAACCCTTCTTTGAATTCATGTTCTGCATGGCTTGTTTGACAATCACAATGTGGTTTTGACACCAATAAGCACAAGATTCTCTAGTTTCCAAAGGTGATTGCAACTTATACCCTAGGTTTGACACTTATTTTCTCATAAGTACTTGTCCACACTCCAGATAATCCCCTCAAAACCTTATTAACATTGATCAACGCTTAGATGAAGCAAATTTTGTACAAATCCCTCAAAGTACTAGGTTTTACATAGTATAATTGCAAAAAGAAACAAATTTTCCTCAATAACTCACATAAAATCATGATTTAGAAACCCTACTTTTGTTAGCACATGCATATAGGCCTACAAAAAATTAGTACCAAGTTTCATATATTTTCACCAAACACATCAAAGTTATGGGTTTTTTTGAAGATCACTATAAACCCTAGGTTGGGGACAACAATGTTTGATAAGATATGAAATGTTTGATAAGTTACATTAGTTATGCAATGTAAAGTAATTCTTTGAGTTTTAAATATATGCAATGCAATGTAATCAGTGATATGAATATGTTTCAGAAAATGCAATGTAATCAGTGGTATGGATATGTTTGAATAAATTCATTACTTAATTTTCTTGTAGTATGGAGGTATACATGTATAAAAAATGTTGTAGCATAGAAATTTTTGATAAGATGCATTGGTAGACATTTTCGGAAAATGTGGTAGCATAGAATAAGGCAGTGAGTTGTTTGAAAGAATGCCTCAAAGAAATGTGGTCTCGTGTTGATGTCCATCACCATGAGACCACATTTCTTGGATGAATTTTTTCAAATAGCTCACCGCCTTCTTTCATAAAATTATTTGGTAGACATGTATGAAAAAGTCTAGGGTAGACATGTATGAAAAATTTTGTACCATAGAAATGTTTGATAAAATTCAATGTAATCAACAATATCAATATGTTTCATAAAATACATTACTTACTTTTGTTCTATGTGTCTTTTTGAACATGTAGCGTTCAACGTTATGTCAAGGAAATGACCAAAGCCTCCAACACCAGAAGAATGTGAAGTAAAAAATGCAAGAAGAGAATAAAAAATTGTAGCTCATGAAGCAAAGGAATTGCAGCCATACAACAATAAATTCCCATGAAATCTAAGAGAGATTTCCATTTGGTAGCACAAAGGGCATGAATGAAAAAAATTTGTGGAAGGACACAAATAGATCCCAAAGTTGGGGGTACATCATCAACCATAGGTGAAGCTCAATGCACATCTCCAGTAGAAGACACATCAGCAACAAAATGTGGTTTTCCAAGTACATTAGACATCACATCTACAATTGAAGACACACCGTCAACAATATTGGGTTTTCAAAGTGCACGAGAAAACACATCTTTATTTGAAGGAGCTCCATAAATTCCATCTCAAGTTGGAGGTACAACATTTTTTTCATTTCAATCTCATGGTATATCATCAATTTCACCTTTGATTGAAGGTACGTGATCTATCCTTGATGTTGTTGACATTCCTATGTTGACACAAATTTACATTTGAGAACTCGTTTTTGCATAGAAAACCTAATTTTTTTATGGATATTGATTCCAATTTTTTGAAATGGATGCCTAATACGATTCCAAAATGTACATGTCAAATATATGCATAGAGGATATGGAGTTTATTTTTTGAGAAGCTAAGTGAGGGTGGAAGATGCCAACTATTTGTTGAAATGATGAGGCAACTCAAATTTAAACCCACCATGAAGTCTCTTGGGCTAATATTTTTGAACGAATCAAGTGAAAATTCCATTGTAAAGAATTTTATGAGTGCATACAAGAGTGTGGGTTCTACCTCACACATGAAGGATGGTTGTGCCACATGACGTGTGATGAAAACAACACTATTAAGAAATCAAATAAGGAACAAGGTGAACCTTAAAAAGATAAGTAAGTCTTTGAAAATAAGTAGATCATCTCTAATGAGAGCCAAAGGAAGGCATGAAAGAGTGGAGAATCCAAATAGAAATGAGTTATGGGCATTCTCCGGTAGAGTGCCATGCAAAGATAAAAGAATTGTTCAAGCCCTGAGATCTATAATAGTAGACTATTGGAAAGATAACACAAGGACCTCTCCTAATAAAAGAGATGTAAGAAGGAGAATTGGTAGTCAAATCCATGAGCCACATCCAAAGCATTATTTGGATACCACTCAAACCCAATATTTTGTTGATTTTGTACAAAGCTTTCCTCAAATTAAAATATGTCAAAGGTATTTTGAAATGCTAAAGCCTTTTTATGTCAAAATAAATCACACATGCACTACATGTTGTTGTAGATTAAATATTTATTTTTCTAACCATCATGATGTGTATCCACATATATGTGTAGATATACATACTAACAATGTTCTACAAGAATGTAACATAAAGCCTCCACCTAAATCCTCAAGGGAATTCTTATCTTCCATTTTATGTGAAAGAGTGGATGGTCAAATTTTTTACAAGAAGTCATGTTTGGATGGAACATGTGATCATTGTGGTGGCATGCAACATTTTCCAATTTTCCAACACATGGATAGTACACACATAATTGGAAAGAAAATTGTGGAATTTGGCAAATACAAGACAATGGCATAAAGTCTAAAAGATGGGAAAGAAGGAAAGAAGTATGAATTGGTCAATGATAAGATTCTAGTATATTAGTTTATGGGAATTTTGCATGATCAAGTGGTCTACAAGTATACAAGGCATACACATACAACTCGATGATTGGACTCATAGTTCAAGCTATGTAAGGAGATGTTTCCACTTCATAGCATCATTTCAGTTGTTGATTTTGTGGAGAGCTACACACTACAACCATGTAACGAGCTGCAATCACAATACTACAACCCCACATAGGTTGCTATATTTGTGCATATAGCATTCATTCATATAGATGATATTACCGAGGATAACATGAAATTATTGAGGAAGTATCAATTTTACACTAGTGATGATCACACACATTTTATAGAGTTTGTGCAAGGTTGCTTTCAGATGTTCTATGTTGATCTAGCTAGTAGGGGCATATCATTCAGTCAACATATCATATGGTCAGATAATTGTACATCACAATTCAATAACTCTAGAATTTTTTACTAGTTGAGTAGGATGCATAAGATCAGTGGTTTTCCCCATATGTGGAACTTCTTAGAGGTCAATCATGGAAAGGGGGAGCATGATGGAGTAGGTGCATGTATCAAAAGAGCTTTAGCACAAGAAGAGTTAAAGTACAAAGATAGTGTAAATTTGAAAAATACAAGATCAATTGGTGAGTGGTGCAATCATGCAATGGGTCTAGGTAGTGAAGGCAATTCTTTAGTTTATAGATTTTTTCATTTAGTATATGATACTAATATTGCAAAATATAAGGATTGTTGTACACTATAGGATCAAGCAAGCTACACCCTTTTAGAAGCTCCAATGTAGGTACATGGACTATCCATACATGAAATATGGATTGATTTTGTTCTACATGTACACTTCAAGCATGAAATGATTGCTAGTCAACATAGTGGGTTGACAAATGGTTTGTTAGAAGTCTAACCCCACTTGACACTTATCAGCTCCCGATGGCTCTACAAATCATGGAGATGCAATCATCCATTGAATTTGATCATATATCAAACCTACTAGAACTAGGTAATATATCTTACTTTCATGTTTTGTTTTGATTTTCATTAAATACATCTAACTGTAGACACATAAAAATGACCTAAGCCTACAAGCGCTATTTTACCACTTTTCGTCCTAGCATAATTATGACATTTTAATTATGTTTCTAACTCACTTTCGACTATTAATTAAATAATTCATATATTTTTATTCTTCATGATTATTAATTAAATAAATTTTATTTACTTATTTAATGTGTCACTAATTGTCTAATGTATTCCTATAATTAAATAAATTTCTTAATTTATTTAATTATTTTTGTCCATTATGTCTTCCTGATTATTTTTATTTATTTATTTAATATGTCACTAATTCTTTAAAAGTCCTCTTATAATTAAATAAATTCTTTAATTTATTTAATTATTGTCACCTTCACATTTCCCTCATTTTAAATCAAATTATTTATTTAAAATAGTCCCACTCTCCAATTTCCCTCATTTTAGTAAATAATTCAAATTACTTATTTACTATCATGTACCCCCACCTTTTGAATTAAAATTAATTTTTAATTCAAAATAGTCTTTTTCCTCCAAAAATCAAGATTATTTGATTTTCCAGCCTCCTCTTTTTTTGTGCTCAGTTTAAATAAAGTTATTTATAGAAAATAGTCCCACTTTCTAATTTCCCTCTTTTTAGTAAATAATTCAAATTAATTATTTAATCTCACATGACCCTGTCACTTTTGAACTAAATTAAATTTTAATTCAAAAGGTCAACATCACTTCTTGAATCAAATAATTTTAAATTAATATTTGATTCTCTAGCAACTTCATTTTGTGTGCCTAGAATCTCTTGTCACATGCATTGTTAGCCATTGATTTTATTTTTTTTAAATCAATCTTGTCCATTCATTTTGAACCTGACCTAATGTTGCCCTAACCCTAATTATGGGTTGTCATATTGAATCTTGTCCATTGATTCTAGGGAATTTGCTAACTTTTAATCTTGACCATTCACACAAAATTGCATTTTCTATAAAATGGCGATTTTGGTCTCATTTTTGGGATATCTTGCAATGTCACATCTTGCAATTTAATATCTTGCACTCATTTTTCTTGCAATTTCATACTCTTGCATGCTTCTTCACTTGTCATAGGCATATTTAGATTGCATTTGACATAGTTTAGACATTTTTAGATGCTTTCTAGTTGCAGTAGGGCATAGTATTGCAAGTAGTTGTTTGAAATCCTTCAACATTTTCTTAGGGCATGTCATTTCCATTGGCTCGCGCATCATAAATTTGAGGGAAACTACATATTTCAGCAAGTTGAGAAGGTATAATGGAGGTCAGTCATGGAGGATGAAGACATCTGGTGAGATTGTTTCATTATTCCTTTGAATTTCATTATTGCTTTGGGCTTTTATGTTTTGCATGTGATATTGCTAACCCCAAGAAAATGCCCATTGTTACATTGGTGAACCTGACATTCTATTTCAACACATTTTTGCAGGTTATGGTATGGATTTTTTGTGATTTGTTTTGTAGGTTATTGTATAGATTTTTCATCATTTTTGTTTGCAAGTGCAGGTGTACGGAATGATGCATATGCTATTTTCTACGATGCAAGTGTTCTTTCGAGCCACATCTTCCTTCACAAGTGATGCATCCGCTCTGTCAACCGCATCTGCTTCTCCAAATGATGTATTTGTATCCCCGAGACACATCTGACAACCAAAAAGCTGCATGTGATCCTATCAGCCACATTCAGTTGTCCAAATGCTACATATGCTTTACCGAGCCACATTCACTCTAGTGTGATGCATCTGTGGGGTAAAAAAAATTCTTTTGAATTTTTTTTTTCTATTTGGTAGTTTAGAGATTTTGGGTTACTAATTTTTTGTTTGCAGCTTGTGGAAAAGAGTCTAACATTTATTTACTTTGTTTTATTTCACAAATCTTAGACGAACTAAAAACTTGCATTTTATTTTACATTCATGGGTTAAAATGAACATGAATGCATAATCATTGGATTAAAAAAGAACACAATCGTGCATTGTAACTCATTGGATTAAAATGAAATTGTATATTTTCATAGCATTGGGTTAAAAATAAATTCTAGGTAGCTCACACTACAAATGGTTAAAATGAACCCCATGTCTTTTTTCTTTTATGTTTGTCAACACATTTCAATTTGGGCTTAAAATGAACACCATGCGAGTGTGAATTAAGATATTCATGTGCTCTCTCTTTGTTTTTAAACAAAGATTGATTGAACTATGAATATTTTGGCTCGCTTTTGTTAGCCTTAGAATTTGGGCCTCCTTTGGTGGGAAAAATTACTCACCTAAAAGCGACTCAAACTGGCAATGAAGCTCTTTAGCTGAGCTACTCCCGACCGGTATACAAATGTAAATCCTAAGGGAAAACCTAGGATTACGAGTGCAAATATGTCATACAAACCAATTAGTACTCCCTAAAACCCTGTTGAGATTAACCTCTTTAGGCTAGAGTTCCTCCTTAATGGAGCTTAATCTTGTGCCCCATGTATGACCACTCGAACAAGTGCCTGAATTAAAACCCTTGTTTTAGAAATCCAAAAACCTTCTATTCTTTGGTGCAGCAACGGTCATTGCCAAGACACCTGTGTTAGTGTAATTAATTAATTATTACACTAGCATAAGTTAACTTAGGTTTTAATTAATCATATTAGTCATAAATTGCATTTAATCATTTAATAAAGTTGTTGAGATAAGATACTCTTCTAGAAGATGAGTTGTCTTTTCTAGAACTTATCTCCATCTTGTTATCATTCCCTAGGTAGTTGGTTAGGGTTTCTTGTTATCACATGAAGTGTGATTTGAACACTTGGCAACATCCTTTTCATTCTAGGTTTAGCACTTGCCTATATAATCAGGCATATGTACGATTTGTAATTAATCCATCTATCAATCAATTTCTTCAAACCCTTGTTTGTTTTCTCCATCCATTCTCTTCCTTGTGACAGGTATCCATTTGCATGCAGGTGATCTTGGAGTCTGAAGTTGGTTTTGACAACTTCTACATGGTATCAGAGCTTTCCTGCTGCATGTCTATTCTTCTTTGAAGAGTTTGGAGCTATTTGGAGCTACAAGCATTTGTTGCATGTCGTTTTCTATTGGAGTCATCATCATATTTGCTTCAAAAATCTAGTTTTCACTCATTTGCAGGAAAAACGATTTCTGGGTTCTGTAGCCAACATTGAAATTTGAACAGGGTATCTTTTAGATTTTGTATATCTTGCACAGATCTAAAGAAAATCACTGTTGAAAAAGTGGTGCGTGTCATTTTTCTCCTGGTTGAAGGTTGAAAAAAAATCAATTTTTCATCTTCTGCTTGTTGGATCAAAAAACGATTTTTGGGTTTTGTTTCTAGCATCAAAATATTTTTGGGTTTTTATTTTTGTCTACAAACAATGAATAGATTTTCCAAAAATCAAGTTATAAATAAACATTTTTTGCTAGAAAATTTGTTTCCTGCGAGCTAAATTCAGTTTTTGAAAAATTCATAACTTTTGGCCACGATGTCCATTTTTGGCAAACGAGATATTGACGGAAAGCTTGTTTCACGCACTTCATAGTGGTGCAGGGCATGTTTTCAGATTTAGTCATCTACATAAATTTGAAGTTATTTTCATCATGGAGGCAGATGTAAACATTGGTTTGTGCATGCACTCCTTTTTGTTTGCATGTAGTAGGTTTGTATTTTATTTTTAATTTATGCATATTTAGGCATTCTCTCCTTTTGCAATCATTGGGTATTGTAATAAATGAACTGATATAAAGTTCCATCAGGTGGGTTTCTTGCATAATAATCTAATTAGAGTGTGCATGCACTTTGATCTTCATTGTGTTTTGATGAAAAATCTCATAGATTGTAATCTAGTTTCTTAGTTTCTTTTGGCCACTTTTTTGTCTTAGCTTGACACATATCAGATTCATTTTGGTTCACAGTTTCGATTGAGAGCTTATGGTTAATGATCCACATCGGATCCATCTCAGTTTGAGGGCCACTAAATTTGTGGTTAATGTTCCTGAGTCTTTATGGTACTTGTTCTCATGGAAAACTTTTAGTCTCAGTTTGACATCGACATTGAGATTCATGGCTTCTAGATTCTGTCATCATCTTTTCATCTACTGTTGCTTTATGGATTCCAAGGTTGTTCCAGTTTGGTGTTTTCGAGTGTTCCATGGCATCAAGTCTGTTGTTGCATTATTATGATTCTGATATGGTTTCTTGTAGACAAAACTATCTTTCCTTGCTTGTCGGATTGCAGTTCTAGTGTTACTCCACAATGTTCTTCCAGTGCTTCTTTGCAGTAGTTATCTCATTGTAGGGGGGATTTGTCCCACTGGGCTTTTCCTTCTCTACCTCATTATTGCATTTGTACATGGGTACCTGATTAGGCCTTGTTGTTGGGACCCATTCATGCTTTCTTGCATTCATCTTAGTTTTAGGTGCATGCTTATCTAGTCTCCCTAAGTTGCACTTATGGGGGGGTGTTAGTGTAATTAATTAATTATTACACTAGCATAAGTTAACTTAAGTTTTAATTAATCATAGTCCTAAGTTGCATTTAATCATTTAATAAATTTGTTGAGATAAGATTCCCTTCTAGAAGATGAGTTGTCTTTTCTAGAACTTATCTCCATCTTGTTATCATTCCCTAGGTAGTTGGTTAGGGTTTCTTGTTGTCACATGAAGTGTGATTTGAACACTTGGCAACATCCTTTTCATTCGAGGTTTAACACTTGCCTATATAATCAGGCATATGTACTCTTTGTAATTAATCCATCTATCAATCAATCAATACTTTCTTTGTGGTTGAATATTTCTTCAAACCCTTGTTTGTTTTCTCCATCTATTCTCTTCCTTGTGATAGGTATCAATTTGCATGCAGGTGATCTTGGAGTCTGAAGTTGGTTTTGACATCTTCTACAACCTGCACCTACAAAGTTCTTAGTACAGATGATCAATCTTCCATGGGATTTTCATGGAGGTTGGAAGCTTGGTTTCCCTAAGAACTAAGTGCACTATAAGGGGGAGCCTGTGGGGCCAAGCTTCTGAATTCATCCTCTAAGGATATGTGGTTAGTGGGATCCATAAGAATATTGTCCTTGCATCCATAAGATTTTTGTAAAATGACTTCTATGTGGTTAATTTTCATTTTTTACAATACCATGTGTTTGCCAACTGTTTTCAGACAATTTTAACAAATAAACAGCAAACTTTCCAAAATCTGAAACAACTTTGCCAACTGAAACAAATCTTTGCAATCGGCCTAAAATGCTGTCAAATCACTTCCTGCAATGTATTTTACATCATGAACCACATTTTTCAAATCAAGTCCTCAATTTTGCACACTTTGGGATAGGAAAACTTTCCTTTCTTTGTCAAATGATTGTCTCAAAAAGTAAATTGTCATTGGACCAATTCAAAAAAATCAATCCTTAGTCATTATCCTTTGGTGAGCTACTTCCAACTCATAAGTCTAGTGTGGAAATATCACCTTGTCATTTTGCCATCTTTTCCTTCAAACCAGTCCTTTGACAATCTAAATCAAGAAATTGGCCAAACTTTGAGTGGTTAGAAAATATTTCCTAAAAATAATTTTACATAAGTTATCCCCTTTTATCACTTTGTATTTTCACCTTGCATAAATCATAGCCTCATGCCATCCACCATCATGTCTTCAAGCCATTATGACATGTTTGCTAGTTGAATTGAATGCCAATTCATTAGTAATGGTCAAGCACAACTCGCTAGGGACTTCAAAACACTATACCTCCAATCCAAGTCCAAATTTACAACCCCTATCCCTTCATCCATCTATCCATCTTATCAACAATCCATGAGTCCTAGTTCTCTATCCATCTACTATCAAGAGTCCCGTAACACCATCCATGGCACTAAGTCACAAAAAACATCCATTAGTCATACCCACCCTAACTTTGACAAGGGAAATCAACTATCCATCAATCTAAACCAACTATCCACATCATATCCTAGTCCTCCATTCACGTCATATCCTAGTCCTTATCCTATCCTAGTCTTCCATTCATGTCATATCCTAGTCCTCCATCCACGTCATATCCTTGTCATGTATTCATGTCCTATCCTAGTCCATCATCCCTCAACCAAGTCCAAACCTCCATGTCATATCCTAGTCCATTTCAAGACACTCCATATTTTCATGAAAAAATATATTGTCATGGTCTCCAAAGTCCCATCTTCTTACCTACACTTGAGGATACATGTCAAGAGGCAAGTTCAAAGCACAACTTCATAACATCACTGTCATGTCAAGATCAAAGTGGTCCATTCCATGACCCCATCTTTACATCCATTCAAGAAGTCCCCCTAGACCATCATGGTATACCAAATAAACCTATCCTTGGTCAAGAGTCCATCCAAAACCATGTCATTCAAGATGAACCTATCCTTGGTCAAGACCTATTTTAGATCATGTCATTCCAATTGAGCCCATATTTGATCAAGACACTACTTTTGAAGAAGTCCAAAATGATCCACTCCTTGACCTTTATGCCCTTCATGATGAAACACTTGAAGATGACCCTCTCCAAGCTTCCAACACTGATAATACCAACAATGAGACATTTAGCTTCATGGGATACATAAATGATATACCAGTAGAACAAGAGTCTCCTAGCATGGACATACTTGCAAATGATCAAGCTATAACTAAATTTAGTGGGATCTATCACCATGACCATGAAGATGGTTTTGACATCATCTTCGAAACACCAATAGAATCATCAAAATCTGATATGACAAAAAATCAAACCAAAGATGACAATTATAAATCTATCCAACAAGTCAGTAAAGCTACAACATCCTATCAATTAGGATGATATATCTTTTTCAGAGTAGGCTTCCTTACAGAGGAGAATATTTCAAGCATTAATTTCCAAAATAAGGATGGTTTATCATCTTTCTTCCAAAGTAACAAGTATCCCAATGCCAAATTTTTATGTCAAAACATGCATTATCAGGGAAAAGGATTAGGCCTACACGAGAAAGGAATTTTAGAACACGTACAAGTTCAAGAACATTACGAACATCAAGGTCTTGGTTATCTATCTGATGATGTTAGTGGCCCTCCTCGATATTGGGGGAAACTTTATCTAGTACAAACATCAAAATGGGTGTCATGAGTAGTCCTTGTCATAATATTGTTGCCAACACCTCTTCCCTCCACATCCCAAACCATCATTCCATCATGAATAAACCTTCCATTTGGAACCAACAAAATTATTACAAATCCAAAGTTCAAAATCACATGTCAAAGGCCATGGAATCAAATAAAAATTCAAGTGGACAAATAAATATAAAGTAGATCCCAAAACAATATGGATCAAGTCAAGAAAAGAATGAATCAAGCAAAGACAGTATGCCAAATCCACAAGTCAATCAAAATGTGGAGCCACAACACAAGAGGACTCCCACATATATTATATGTCCACCTCTATCAAAATGGCCATAAAAAAGACATAAAAATGTTGGTTCCAAACAAAATCCTAACCCGATACCTAAATTTTGGAGAATAAAAATCAATACATCCAAACATCTAGCCAACTCATCCATGTCCATCATCATCTGTCATAATCCGACATCCTCCTTAAATTCCAAACATCTCATGTCACAAATTCATCACATCTTGGCAACAACTATCTATTATAAGGACTCTCATGGTGCCCTATCATGATATGTGTATTCTGATAATGCCAACTGTAGTATCAACAAGGATCATAATGGCAACAATCGGTTGTATGCAAGCGCTATCATCTTGATAAGGAAACTACTTCAGAAAGGTCATTATTGGCATGTCATGGAACCATTCTCTACATTGACACTATTAAAGGATTCGACACAGTCAGTGGCCATCTAAAGCATCAAGGCTATCTAGCAAAAAAGCAAAAATACAAAAAATCATCACCTTGATGAAAACCTAGCAAGCAGGTGTCATGGTGACACGAAAATAATCAAAAAATCAAGAAAATAGTAAAGAGAAATTTTTTTTCCAATGGTGAAAACCTGGCAAACAGGCGCTTTGGATAAGTACCATGATGAAAACCTGGCAAATAGGTGTCATGTGTAGAATAAATCATATATGTGGACCATTACACTTGGGAGCAAGTCATCTCATCTCCCATGCCCTTCACATGAAATTTCTTATGACATTTCCATCTATCCATCCAAGCCTTGTCATTTCCATCTATTTTCCCACCTACTTTTGATAAGGATTGCAATACAAACATAAATAATGCTTTGGGAAAAACTTTTGACATGTCTATCCTTTGGTCATACACTTTCATGAAATATCATGTCATTACCTTCATAGTCTCCTTTTTTCTATGCATCATCATCCTTGGAGACCATATGATAATTCTCCTAGTCTAAGCCATCCATTGTCCTTTTATACCTATCACCCATCTTGGTTTCCCTTGTCAATGGTCTAAAGATCCCTCATCATCCCATCTAATCCTCATGAAGTCATTCCACATGCAAAAATATGGAAAACCTATTACATCATCTAAAGAATTCCTTGACTTTATCCCTGGCCCTACTACAGGCTTTTATCCTCTTGTAATATCATTGTCATCTTCACGTTGTTTCGGGATGTGTCTTGCCCATGTCAAACAACATTGTCATTATCATCATCACCTGTCAATTAGTATTCAGCTTGACTAGAAGCAAAATCATGGTTGTCCTTGGATTCATGTGCGTAGACATCATTCACATGCATTTGTCACAATTTTTTTGTAAAACCTCAAAAATTCCTAAAAATTAAAAAAAGTCCTGAAAAAGTCATAAAAGTCTGAAAAAGTCTTGAAAAAAATCCTAAAAATGGTATAAAGTCCTGAAAAAATACCTAAAAATTGAAAAATGTCTTGAAAAAAATACAAAAGTATCCAAATCAATGTCAAAATCTCAAAAATAGAGTTGTATCTTGTCAATTCAATCAAGTCTGTCAATCTTTGTCATCGGTCTACACTACGTTGTCTCTGCACATTTGCTACGTAGGCAAGATTCATCTTTGAATCCCTGAGACATTAGGTCAGTCCTTTTAGGTTTGTCAAAATAAATATCATAAGTCAAACATAGTCGCATTGGTCAAATAAGAAGACATAGTCGCACTTGACACAAGACAGTCATTTGAAATGTCAATGTCAAAATTGGTCAAAATCAGACAACATAAGCCAATCAATCATACAATGAAAATCAGTCAACTTGCCAAAACATTAGTCAAAAGGTCAATCTTGTCACTTTTTGGTCCTCTTCAAGATGTGTCCTTCTTGAATTTGGACCTCATCAAAATGTCATTTTCCTTTTCAGGATGTGTCCTTCCTGACCTAAAGCACCATCAAACCGTCAAACTGTCAAAACTATCAAACTATCAAACAATTAATATTGGACAAAAAACCATTGGCAATACAATTAGATCATTGTTAAGTTTTGGCTATTTTGTCTTTTCTTGTTATTGACATGTCTTTTTTTCATGTTACTAGGTACCTCAAGGATGTCCCATGATGGATTTATAGGTGCGATGACATCTCATGACCTATTATGTTTTTTGACTACTATTTTTGGATTGTCTTGACAAAAAGACTAGGGAAAATGGGCCTCTAGTATGAGTTAGGACATTCCTTGTCTATGACTGTCTATTTTGCAAGTGGATGACCTTGCACACCTTGGTCTATGTCATACCATGGTGTTTACTATCCATTTGTGTGATTTTTTTTACCGCCCAATGATGATTAAGAGAAATAAATATTAAAGGCCTATGGTAATATGTTGAAGGATTTGGTCTAGGAACTAACATGCATCTCCTTTTGTCTTGTCATCTTCTCTCATTCATCTCATATAGGCATTGCATCAATATCATCATCCATATCTCTTACACTTAACATTTCTTTTGTCCTTCATCTTCTAGTCTTCTCATCCATTTCGAGAGCACACTCATGTCCTCTGAACCCAACTATCCTCTCGAGGGGGCATACCACTACCTCCTCATCATTCTTCCTCATCTTATTTTTCATTAGGGCATATTTTTGACTTATTTTCTTTGCCACAATACAAAAGGCTGCATTATGACAAAGAGGGGAAAACATAGACACATAAAAATGACCTAGGCCTACAAGCTCTATTTTACCACCTTTTTGTCCTAGCATAAATATGACATTTTAATTATGTTTCTAACTCACTTTAGACTATTAAATAAATAATTAATAATTATTTAATTAATTCATATCTTTTTATTCTTCATGATTATTAAATAAATAAATTTTATTTATTTATTTAATGCGTCACTAATTGTCTAATGTCTTCCTATAATTAAATAAATTTCTTAATTTATTTAATTATTTTTGTCCATTATGTCTTCCTGATTATTAAATAAATAAATAATTGTTAAAAAGTCCTCTTATAATTAAATAAATTCTTTAATTTATTTAATTATTGCCACCTTCATATTTCCCTCATTTTAAATCAAATTATTTATTTAAAATAGTCTCACTCTCTAAATTCCCTCTTTTTAGTAAATAGTTCAAATTAATTATTTACTTCATGTACCCCCACCTTTTGAATTAAAATTAAATTTTAATTCAAAATAGTCTTTTTCCTCCAAAAATCAAGATTATTTGATTTTCCAGCCACATCTTTTCCTTGCCCACTTTCTAATTTCCCTCTTTTTAGTAAATAATTCAAATTAATTATTTACTCTCACATGACCCCACCACTTTTGAATTAAATTAATTTTTAATTTCAAAAGATCAACACCACTTCTTGAATCAAATAATTTTAAATTATTATTTGATTCTCTAGCAACTTCGTTTTGTGTGCCCAAAATCTCTTGTCACATGCATTGTCAACCATTGATTTGATTTTCTAAAAATCAATCTTGTCCATTCATTTCGAAGCTGACCTAATGTTGCGCTAAACCTAATTGTGGGTTGTCATGTTGAGTCTTTTCTATTGATTCTAGGGCACTTGCTAACTTTTAATCTTGACCATTCACACAAAATTGCATTTTCTATAAAATGGCGATTTTGGTCTCATTTTTGGAATATCTTGCAATGTCACATCTTGCAACTTAATATCTTGCAGTCTCATTTTTCTTGCAATTTCATACTCTTACATGATTCTTAATTTTTTATAGGAATATTTAGATTTCATTTGACATAGTTTAAACATTTTTAAATGCTTACTAGTTGCAGTAGGGCATAGTATTGCATGTAGTTGTTCAAAATCCTTCAACATTTTCTTAGGGATTGTCATTTCCATTGGCTTTCTTACCATAAATCTAAGGGCAACTACATATTTCAGAAAGTTGAGAAGGTATAATGGAGGTCAGTCATGGAGGATGAAGACATGTGGTGAGATTGTTTCATTTATTCCTTTGCACTTCATTATTTCTTTGGGTTTTTATGTTCTGCATATGATATTACTAAACCCAGGAAAATACGCATTTTTACACTAACAAGATGAACATATCAATGCAAGACATGTTTATGAAGTGATTGCAGATGAAGACAATGAAGAGGGTATATCTTATTACCTATGTCATTGTATCATGGCCAAAAAGAAACTGGAGGGCCTAGTTATAGATGGAGAAAACATAGAATATCCTACAAGTTTGATGGTTGTTATTGGAACATGACTTAGAAGGTACCTAATTAAGAATGCTATAGTTTGGTTGTTTGAGGAATTCAACATGCATCGAAAGATTCTTCACTACTTGAACCTTGTCATCGTAGCCAATGTTCATTTGATCAAACATAAGGACAAACCTATGAGCAAGAACTTGTGGAAAGTGCATGAGTCTGACCATGAGGTAATACTTGACACAATGAAGAGTAGAGTAGACCTGAATGGTTCCCTGGATTGATTTGTAAGTATGCAAATTGAATTTGTAAAGTCATGTTATTTATCATTGCTTTCTTTTAGGTGTTTAAATTTGGTTGTAGAAGGGTTTGCAAAATTTCATTATTGTTATTTTACAAAATGATAATTATCAGCTTCTCTCTATTGACTACCTTTAAGTTGGTATTCTCTATTGGTTTTTGATGTCCTATGCATTTAGGACTGTCATTGATGCATTTGTGACTATCTCTTAACCCACTTATTAATTATATGTTTTCTTTAGTGAAAAGATATGCAAGACTAGTGAAGGAGAAAAAAGGGAAAGGCTTCATTAAAGATTATCAACTTAAGAAAAGAAAAACATCAGTTCCTGGTGCATTTTCTAGTTTTCAATATTCTCTTTCTTTTCCATTTCGTAGATTTTTTTGATTCTTATATGCTACGTGTTTTATGCTAGTTATGTTTTTACATATTTGAAATTTAAACGTAGGATCATTAAGAGATGATAAAGTAGTTAAATATAGGCCACATCACCATTGTTGGACCTTCAATCAATCTACTTATAACATGCATGAAGGTGATAATAGATCTGGCCAGAAGGTGTATGTCTGACATTATTCAGTTATTGGTCATTTAATAATTTTTATGTGAGTCCATGTTTGAAATTATTAGGCTTTTGCAAGTTTTTTGTGGACCAAATTTCAGTGAGTGTACACAACCATGGAAAGGCTACTACCCATGTATTTCCAAGGGAGTAGGGGATGTACGTGTTTTGAATAATTTTGGAATTTAAATAACTAGGCCACCTGAGGTGGATTAAAGAGAAAAAAATGGGTAGTAGGTAAGTGCACCAAGATGGTTCCCAAAAAGGGGACTTAAGTGAACAACTTTATTCTGAAATCAGGAAATACTGACCTTGGACGTGAAATTGAGGATACTTAGACTCAAAATTTTGAGATGGAACAAAAATAAGGATTCAAGTGCTCTCAGTCTACTTTCTAAAATACTGATTTATTTTGAAAATGGTTGAGATTAAGGGGTTTAAATGAGGGATGTACACAAATTGGTGTTGTTTTTGTTAGAAAAACATAACATAGCAACTCTTGTATGACCCTCATACGGTGAAATTTTTTTTAGTATTTTTAAAATCACAATAGTCAGAAGTTAGCTAACAATATTTAGTTGATGCACGATTTTTCTGATAATTTTTTAATGAATATTTGATTATTTACTAATTTGCGAAGTGGACATATCCTAAAAATAGAATTTTGTCTGTGCTATCCCTACAAATTTTGGAAACTAATTGATTTGTTTTTTTTTTTTTTAATTTTAATGGAGCATAGCTTCTAAAAATGTAATTTATTTGAAAAATTCATGAATGGTTAATTTATAATGAAAAAAATACCAAACACTTCTTTTTAGCAAAAAAACGGCATACAAATAAAATAAATTATGGATGAAAGACTTAACATTTTCAGAAAGTGAAAAAAATTACATCATTGGATAGCCAAGAGATAACCCAACATTACCCATGTGTTCGATTTTTTTGATATTGAACCACGTGCAATCCTGACGGCGAGCACTAACTCGATTATGAGAAATATGGTGGATTTTTTTAAAACACGTCTCTGGTCATTGGGAATGCCCTCCAAGCCTTTGGGTTGGTATTCCAAGGCAAATATCAAGCCTAAGGCTCGAGAATTCCCAAAGCAAGATATAACACGAGCGCATTATAACACGCTCGTGTTATATCTCACTTTTGACATGGTTTTGGCTTTTACGTGGAACATGTCTACTAGCACATAATGCGAGCGCATTATAACGTGCTCGTGTTATGTATTACTTTATGTTAAATGCCAATATATTAATGTATGTTGATATATTTTTATGTACATGTATGTCATGTATGTATGTATGCTTTTATGGATGTAAGATTATATGTACATATGTATTATGCTTGTATGTATACATTTATGTATGTCTTTAGATGAAGGGAGAATTTAGAGAGTCTAGAGAGATGGAGAGGGGGTGGAAGTGAGAGTTTAAGAGAGAGGGAGTGGGAGAGAAGGGATTGGATTGAGGGGGACATATCTAGGTAGGGTGGGAGAGACAGAGGGAGGGAGAGAGAGAGAGGGGGGGTGGGAGAGAGATAATTGAGGGAGAGGGAGAGGGAATTGAGGGAAAGGGAGAGAGAGGGGGGGAGATAGAAAGAAGCAGAGACAAAGACAAAGACAGAGACAGAGTTATGTAGGTAGGGTGCGAAAGGGAGAGACTTGAGAGTGTGAGGGGGTGAGAGGGAGAGACTTAAGAGATAGGTAGTGAGAGGGAGTGTGAGAGAGATGGAGTGGGAGAGAGAGGGAGTGTGAGTGAGAGACCTGAGAGAGGGAGAGGGTGCTAGAGGGAGTGACCTGATAGAGGTAGAGAAAGAGGGGGGTGGAGTGAGAGGGACTTATCTAGGTAGGTTTGGATGGATAGATAGAGATACAAAGAGAGTGTTATCTAGGTAGCTAGCCAGAGGGAGAGACCTTAGAGAGAGAGGGGTTGGGAGGAAGAGACATGAGAGAGAGGGAGAGAGAGGTAGTGGGATAGAGTGGGATGGAGTGGGAGGGACATAAAGAGAGATGGGTAGAGGGACTAAGAGAGGGTTGTAGGTATTGATTGAATGAGAGGTACGCATAAAGAGGGAGACGATAGATAGAGACAATTAGAGAGGGTGGGAGGGAGGGAAGGAGGGAGAGGTGAAATGTATAGATAAAGAGAAAGTGATAGGGGTTGAGGGTATAGGGTTGAGAGATTATACTAGAGGACCTATAGGGTTGATGGTTTCTAGGGTATTAGGGTTTAAGGTTTGAGGTTTGAGGGAATAGGTTTTATGGTAGAGGGTATTTGGTTGAGGGTATAGGGTAGAAGGTTTAAGGTTTAAGCATTTAGGGTTGAAGGGTTTGGGGTTAAGGATTTAGGGTTAAGGGTTTACTTGGTTGAGGGTAGAGGGTTTAGGGTATAGGGTTGAGGGTATATGGTTGAAGGATTAGGTTCAGGGTCCAATGTAAGGGGTAGAGGGTTTAGGGTTTAAGGATTGAGGGTTGAGGGATTAAGGGTTGATGGTTGAGAATTGAGGGTTGAGTGTTTAATGTAAAGGGTAAAGGGTAGAGGATTTAAAGTTCGAGGATTGAAGATTGAGGGTTTAAGGTATAGGGTCGAGGGATTAGGGTTGAGGGTTCAATATATAGGGTAGAGTTTATAGGGGTTGAGAGATTAAGGGTTGAGGGATTAGGGTTTAGGGTAGAGAGTATTGGGTTGAGGGTAGAGGTTAGAGGGTAGATGATAGAGGGTAAACGGATTTAACAGTTTAGGGTTTAAGGAGTTAGGGTTGAGGTTTGAGGGTTTAGGGTTGAGTGTTTAAGGGTTTAAGGGTTGAGGGTTTAAGGGTCAATAGGTTTGACGGATTAGGGTAGATATTTTACTAAGTGGGTTTAAGGGTTGGGGGATTAGGGTTGAGGGTAGAGGGTAAAGGGTTTATGGGTTAGGGTTTAAGGGTTTAGGATTTAGGGATGAGAGATTAATAGGTTATAGGGTAGAGGTTATATGAGTTGAGGGATTCAAAGCGTATATGGGTTGAGGGATTAAAGTTTAAGGGTTGGGGCTTGAGGCTTGAGGCTTGAGGGATTAAGAGGGTATAGGGGTTGAGGGATTAGGATTTGATGGTCGAGGGTTGAGGGTTCAAGGATTAAGAGGGTATAGGGGTTGAGGGTTGAGGAATTAAAAAGGTATAGGGGTTGAGGGATTACAGTTTCATGGTTGAGGGTTGAGGGTTCAGGGTTCAGGGATTAAGAGGGTATAGGGGTTGAGGGATTAGGGTTTAAGGGTTGAGGGTTGAGGGATTAAGAGGGTATAGGGGTTGAGGGATTAGGGTTTAAGGGTTTATGATTGCGGGAATAAGAGGGCATAGGAGTTGAGGGATTAGGGTTTAAGGGTTGAGGGTTGAGGGTTCAAGAATTAAGAGGGTATAGGGGTAGGGGGATTAAGGTTGAAGGATTGACGGTTAAGGGGTGAGGGATTAAGAGGGTATAGGGATTGAGCGATTAGGGTTTAAGGGTTGAGGGTTGAGGGATTAGGGTTTGAGGGTTGAGGGATTAAGAGGGTATAGGGGTTGAGGGATTAGGGTTTAGGGGTTGACAGTTGATAGTTGAGGGTTGACGAATTAAGAGGGTATACAGGTTGAGGGATTAGGGTTTAAGGGTTGAGCATTGATGGATTAAGAGGGTATAGGGGTTGAGGGATTGGGGTTTAAGGGTTGAGGTTTGAGGGTTGAGGGATTAAGAAGGTATACGGGTTGAGGGATTATGGTTTACAGGTTGAGGGTTGAGGGTTGAGGGATCAAGAGGGTATAGGGTTTGAAGGATTAGGGTTTAAGGATTGAGGGTTGATGGATTAAGAGGGTATAGGGGTTGAGGGATTAGGATTTAAGGGTTGATGTTAGAGGGTTCAAGAATTAAGAGGGTATAGGGGTAGAGGGATTAAGGTTGAAGGGTTGAGGGTTGAGGGTTGAGGGATTAAGAGGGTATAGGGATTGAGGGATCATGGTTTAAGGGTTGAGGGTTGAGGGATTAGGGTTTGAGGGTTGAGGTATTAAGAGGGTATAGAGATTGAGGGATTAGGGTTTAAGGGTTGAGGGTTGAGGGATTAAGGTGGTATAGGGGTTCAGGGATTAGGGTTTAAGGGTTGATGGTTGAGGGTTTCAAGATTAAAAGGGTATAGTGGTAGAGGGATTAAGGTCGAAGGGTTTAGGGTTGAGGGTTGAGGGATTAAGAGCATATAGGGATTAAGGAATTAGGGTTTAAGGGTTGAGGGTTGAGGGATTAAGAAGGTATAGGGATTAAGGGATTAGGGTTTAAGGTTTGAGGGTTGAGGGATTAGGGTTTGAGAGTTGAGGGATTAAGAGGGAATAGGGGTTGAGGGTTGAGTGTTGAGGAATTAGGGTTTGAGGGTTGAGGGATTAAGAGGGTATAGGTGTTGAGGGATTAGGGTTTAAGGGTTGAGGGTTGAGGGATTAAGAGGGTATAGGGGTTGAGGGATTAGGGTTTAAGTGTTGAGGGTTGACAGATTAAGAGGGTATAGGGGTTCAGGGATTAGGGTTTAAGGTTTGAAGGTTGAGGGTTGAGGGATTACGAAGGTAGAGGGGTTTATGGATTAGGGTTTAAGGGTTTAAGGGTTGAGGGTTGAGGGTTAAGGGATTAAGAGGGTATAGGGGTTGAGGGATTAGGGTTAAAGGGTTGAGGATTGAGGGATTAAGAGGGTATAGGTGTTGAGGCATTAGGGTTTAAGGGTTGAGGGTTGAGGGATTAAGAGGGTATAGGGATTGAGGGATTAGGGTCTAAGGGTCGAGCATTGAGGGATTAGGGTTTGAGGGTTGAGGGATTAAGAGGGTATAGGGGTTGAGGGATTAGGATTTAAGGGTTGAGGGTTGAGGGTTAAGGTATTAAGAGGGTATAGGGGTTGAGGGATTAGGGTGTAAGGGTTGAGGGTTGAGGGTTGAGGGATTAAGAGGGTATAGGGGTTGAGGGATTAGGGTTTAAGGGTTGAGGATTGAGGGATTAAGAGGGTATAGGGTTTGAGGGATTAGGGTTTAAGGGTTGAGGGTTGAGGGTTGAGGGATTAAGAAGGTATAGGTGTTGATGGATTAGGGTTTAAGGGTCAAGGGTTGAGGGTTGAGGGTTGAGGGTTGTGGGTTGAGGGTTGAGGGTTGAGGGTTGAGGGATTAAGAGGGTATAAGGGTTGAGGGATTAGGTTTTAAGGGTTGAGGGTTGAGGGTTCAAGGATGTAGAGGGTATAGGGTTTGAGGGATTAGGGTTTAAGGTTTGATGGATGAGGGTTGAGGGATTAAGAGGGTATAGGAGTTAAGGGATTAGGGTTTAAGGTTTGAGGGATTAGGTTTTGAGGGTTGAGGGTTTAGGGTTTAGGGTTTATGGTTTCTCCCACTCTCCCCTTTCTCCCTCCCTCTCTATCTCCCACTCTCCCCCTCTCTCCCTCCCACTCTCTCTTTATCCCACTCTCCCCCACTCTCTCCCACTCTATGTTTCTCCCACTCTCACCCTCTCTCCCTCCCTCTCTATCTCCCACTTTCTCTCACTCTCTCAGTCTCCCACTCACTGCTGCCCCCCTTCTCCCACTCTCTCTTTCTCCCACTCTCCCCCTCTCTCCCTCCCTCTCTATCTCTCACTCTCCCCCTCTCTCCCTCCCTATCTCTCTTTCTCCCACTCTCCTCCACTCTCCCACTCTATCTTTCTCCCACTCTCACCATCTCTCCTCCCTCTCTATCTCCCTCTCTTGATATCCTCCATACTTCTCTTCTCCCACTCTCTCTCACTCTCTCTTTCTCTCCCCTCTCTCCCTCCCTCTATCTCCCCTCTCCCTCCTCCTATATCTCCCACTCTCCCCCTCTCTCCCTTCCACTCTCTCTTTCTCCCACTCTCCCCTTCTCCCTCCCTCTCTATCTCGCACTCTCCCCCTCTCTCCCTCCCACTCTCTCTTTTTCCCACTCTAAAAAATATACTAAGAAAACAAAATTTCACATAAGCGCTCGTGTTATAACGCGAGTGCATTTTTAAATCCACTAAAATGTTAAAATACTCTATATACCTGTGATTCAAAGGCCCACGGTCTATATATTCCTCTAGTTCTATGGGTGCTCCGACAAAAAGTAGCTTTTTGATGATTTTATGAAGTGTGCAAGCATATTTTTCACATTACATCACCTTTTCCATGATCTTTTTACCACCTTTGCATGAAATAGCAGAGTTTCCACGTTGAAAGACATATAATATCAATTGAAATTTGAATTCCATTGAAAACTGATATACAATTGAAGTGTGGAAGGGAACCAAATTTTGAACAAGTCAAATTATTGTGGAGTTTGAAGAAAGAAGAAGCTAAGGCTAGATAATTGGGTTGAACTCCTCAATTTGAAAATTTGGTTTTTAAGGTATGTGAAGTCTTTCCACATTTTCTTTCATTCTAATATGGCTTGCTTTCATTTTTTTTTTCATTATAACCTTAGGTTGTCAATGTAAATTTTAAATTACCATTATATCCACAATTATATACACTTGCCAATTACCATTTCAATCTTGATGCAGAGCATCTACCAAGATCCACAAATCATCAAGGGTAATTTTGAACCTAACTTAAATTGAAGAAGATCAACAAACAAACTCAATCATATTTTCATCAAAATATTAGAACTTGGTTTCAACTCTTTTTCAAACTCAAAAAAATTGATTAACCATCATAAAATTGATTGTAACATAGCATAAAGCTGATTAGAAACTCAGAACCATTCACAAAAATTCATCCTTAAAGACAACTCCAAGCCTCTCCCATTCCTTCGAACGGTCCAAAGATCTTCCAATACGTCCACACAAACTGATGTAGTACAAAAGAAGAAATCAACACCTTGCTTGACACACTTATTCAACTATATTTCCCTTCACTAAACATTTGATTTGTATACTCAAATTAGTATTAAGAGTTTCCAATTCCTTAAGGACCTTCAAAACACCTTGAAAATCTTGAAAATAATTGATTACAATCAACTACGTTCCTCAAAACATCAACCAATTATTATGTCATTCACAAGTTGTCTTAAATCTTCCATAATGGCACCATTGTTTACAAACACAAACTATAATTCTTAAGGCACAACCAAACCATTATTTGCTTAATAAATATTTTTTTGAGTTAGTACAACAAAAATTAAACCTTTCTGAAGTCTTCCCTTACACACAAAATTAGTTCCTCTATTCACTTTCCACATTACTAGTAGCCAAGCATCTGCAAACTATCACATGTATCTCCCAAACCATGCACACACTTCAAACTGTGATACTCATTTTTGATGCAGAGTTAGAGGACCCAAAACCATTAAATATGTCAGCTTGCCTTCAAGAGGCATCTAAGAAGATTTAAAATGCGTAATGGACCAATCCAAATACTCCTCCAAGCTGGACAACAAACAAAAACATTATTTCCCACATTTCACCCTTGGAATCTAGTTACTGTGCAAAACCAGTTTTGGGCCCTTAACTCCAAAACTTTCCAAAACACTAGGAAAATAAAAGAATGATTGTAGCACCAATTTCAAAGTTTCAAGACATATCTTAACCCATCATATGACTCCTTTGGGACAACTTTAAGAAAACTGACCTTTTCACTATTTTAGGCCTCCAAGTAGGCCAATTTTACAAAGGAACTACCCTTATATCTTCACACCAGACTTCCAAACCCAAAAAAAGTCTTTAATTAGGTCTCAAAACAAGATAATTTCTAGGTCTTATGACCTTACCCACTCAACTAGGCTTCCAATACAAAAACCCCCATTTTTCAATGCAAAGAGGGAGGGTTTATAGAAACTCCTATACCCGAGCCTTCCCAGACCAGTCCAAAGCATCAAACATCTTCAAAATACCTTGTACAAGGTCAAAATTTCATTACATAGACCACTCCTTCAACACTTTTTCAAAATCACTCCTTGCTTCCTCAAATTCTTGTGGAAAAGTGCTTGTTTGAGCTAAGAACCCCATCCTATTTTCATTAGTTTCATTCCAAGGAATATTCAACAATAAAATACCCTACTCTAACAATTTAAATTCCATCTCACTGAGAAAAAAGTCATAAAAATATATAGGATGGTCATTTCATAATTAAATCCTACTCAAACCCTTGACTAGCTTGAAATGAGCAGTTTAAGAAAATTGTCAATTGCTCCCTTCAAACATAATGTTAAGCCATCAGAACTGATTCATTAGAGAGTTAATAAATGTTCCTAAAATATTAAATTATTTTTCTATCAAGGGTAGGTTGTCTAGATGTGTACAAGTGCACAAAAGTGCAAAAAAATTAGTGAATTTCTGCAAAAGAGCATTTTTTGTATCAAAAAAATAGATTTCAAAATGAACAAAAATCCTGCCTTCGAGCCAATGGAGGTTGTTTAAAAAAATTTCAATGAAAACCAACTACCCTCAATTCCTATAACTAACAAACAACCACCTTTGAAATATCATATAACCGGTACATGGAAAATGTCTTTAATGACCCTCTTACAACATGAAGATACCCAAAATTGAATCAAATTTCAAAATGGAAGCATAGATTGTCAAGGTGCTCCTACACCACAAAGTTATAAAACACTCAAAATTCCATTACACTCATTATTTTTCAGAATCACCATCATGTTTATTCACTTTTAGCTAGGAATGTGCTCTGGCCAGCTTAGTGCTTCCATAATTTGTACACATTTCTCTACATGCTAGGTTAAATTTTGTACATGATGATTGTGAGTATTATTTAAATGAAGCCTTCAATAACATATATTTTTCAATTAACTTCAATGGATACATTTCACAAGAACTAATATTCATCTCATTACCATGGTACAGATAAAATTATCTGCCATGCCAAAGAAAAAGCAAAGAGAAAACTAATGGACGAAGAGAAGAAAACCTTGAAAGAAAAGGAGAGAGTTCGGGTGGCAACATATCATGAAAAGAATAAATTGGAAATGATTGATGAAAAAAACCCGATTGTAGAGGAACCTAAACCATCAAAAAGAGAATGGAAATTGGAATCAAAACATGCACAAATGCGAAAGCATCATCGTAAGACAGATTTAGATACCGTAGTTGGAGACACACCCTCTACGACAAGTGAATATGAAGGGACACCATTAAGAACAAGAAAATATGGAGGGACACCTTCTAGTAGAAATTAATATGGATGGACACCATCTACTACAAGTGAATATGGAGGGACACCATGCACCGCAAGTGAATATTGTTGGACACCATCCAACACATCTCGAGTTGAGAGTACGTCATCTCTCGGAATTGATGAAGAAGGTATGCCATCATCCCCATGTGAACCTCAAGGTATGCATTCTTCTCCACCCTCGATTGAAGGTATGCAATCTAGCCCACCTCAATTAAATATTGATGAAATTCCTAATGTTGAGATGTATGTACCTAGGGGAACACCACCTAGAATTTTGCATAGAAAGCCAAAGTATTTGATTAATATTGATGATGATATTTTGAAGCACATGGAAGGTAAGCTTTCAAGATGCACTTGTAGAAGATATGCAGATGAGATTTGGGAATGATTCTTTGAAAGGCTAAATGAGACTACAAGATGTCAACTATTTATTGAAATGATGCAGGGTGTAAAGTATAGGAACATCATGAAGACTCTTGGGTTGAGAAAATAGAATGCATCGAGTCAAGACAATATTTGTGAAGTATCTAATGGATGCTTATGAGAGTGTGGGTAAGACCTCATTCTCAAAGGATAGTAATGTCACTCGACATGTCATTACATCGACTTTGGTAAGCTATCAAACAAAGAGAGATTGTCTAATTAAAAATACTAGTGAACAAACGAGAATTAGTAGAAGAAATTTATCAAGAGCCAGTCAAAGGTGACAAAGAATTGAGGGAAATGATAAGAATGAATTATGGGCATTCTCAGGAAGATTGTCATGAAAAGATAAAGAACTTGTCCAAGCCTTGAGAACACTAATTGAAAAGTATTGGAAGAATAACACAAGGCCATCTCTGAATCAAAGGGATGTGGTAAGAAGGAGAATCGGTAGTCGGAATCGTGAGTCACATCCAAAGCATTTTTTGGATATGACTCAAACCCAATTTTTTCGGAAATTTGAAAATGATTATCCTCAAATTAGTATTTCTAAATTTTTTTTGAAATGCTTAAACCTTTTTATGTCAAGATAAATCACACACGCACTACTTATTGTTGTAGACTACATATTGATTTTTCTAACCATTATGATGTTTATCGTTCTATATATTTAGATTTACATACTAAAGATGTTTTGCAGGATTGTGGCATAGAAGCCCCACCAAAATCTTCAAGAGAGTTCTTATCAAAAAAATTATGCGAAATAGAGGATGGCCAAATATTCTATAGGACAACATGCTTGGATGGTTCATGCAAGAGTTGTGGTGGCTTCCAGCATATACTAGTATGTCAACATATGGAAAGCACAAATGAGGTAGGGCACAAAATAGTAGAGTTCAGGAAGTATAAAATAGTGGAATATGCTACAAAAGATGGGTCTCAAGAAAAAAGGTGTGATTTGGTTATTGAGAAGATTCCAGTGTACCAATTTATGACCACATTTTGTGACAGTATACTGTCTGAGTATGTAATGCATACCCATACAACTAGATGGTTGGACACACAGTTCAAGATATGCAAGGACACCTTTCCAGTTGGAAGCATAGTATCCATGGTCAAATTTTTAGAGAACCACACTCTATGGCCACAACATGAGGTGCAGTCACAGTATTACAACTCCACACAAGTTTTTATATTTGTGCACATAGAATTCGTTCATGCATCTCATAGTACAGATGAGCAAAGGAAGGTATTGAGGGAGTACCACTTTTATATTAGTGATGATCACACACATTCTCTAGAGTTTGTGCAAGTTTTCTTCCTAATTTTCTATAGTGGTTTGGCTCAGAGGGGCATAGAATAGGATCAACATATAATATGGTCTGATAACTGTGCAACACAGCTCAAGAACTCATGCATGTTCTACTGGTTGTGCAGGATGCATGTCATTATGGTGTTCAACATATGTAGAAATTTTGTGAGGTTGGACATGGAAAGGGGGAGCATGATGGTGTAGGAGCATGCGTGAAAAGATCATTAGCATGAGAAGAGTTAAAGTATAAAGACAGTGCAAAGTTGACAGATGCAAAATCAATTGTCGAGTGGTGTAATGCTTTAATGGGTCTAGGTAATGAAGGTACATCTTCAGTTCATAGATTTTTTTGGTTCATGGATGATACTAAAATTGTGCCATATGAAGATTGTTGTACACTAAAAAGATCGAGTGAGGTATACTCTTTCCTTAGCTCAAATTCAGGTTCATGGAGTATCGATACACAAAATATGGCATGCTTTTTTTCATGTACAATACAAGCCTGGAATGGTTGTGATTCAGGGGAGTGGGTTGACAAATGGTTCACAAGTTATCTTAGCCCACTTCACACGTATTACCCTCCAACAGCATTGGAACTGACACAAATGGAATCATTGGTCGACTTTGACCACGTATCAGATCTAGTTCAACCAGGTGATATATCTACTTCCTTAGTTGTTGAAATTCCATATTGTTATCTTACTTTGTACTGTATTCGTAATGTTGAAAAATTTCAAGATATTTTTTGCACATATCAATGCAGGGCATGTTTATGCAGTTATTGGAGATGAAGACAATGAAGAGGGAATAGACTATTACTTGTGTCATTGTGTTGAGACCAAAAAAAAATTGGAGGCCCTAGTTATAGATGGAGAAAACATTGAATACCTTACAGGCTCAGTTGTGGTTACTAGAACATGGCTTAGAAGGTACCCACATTCAAGTGTTAAACATTGGCTATTTCAGGACTTTGACATGCATCATAAGATTCTTCATTACTTGAACCTTGTCATGGCATCCAAAGCTCATTTGACCAAATATGGGGGTAGACCTCTGAATAAGACATTATGGAAGGTCCGTGAGTCTGACCATGAGGCAATACTTGACACAATAAAGAGTAGAGCAGACCCAAATGGTTCATTGGATTAATTTGTAAGTATATGCACATTGGTTCTTATTAATTTATACTTGCGTGCACACTAATTTTTTTGATGCCAATGCTATCATCTTCTTTTATAGTGATTGGTGTCCCCTTGCAAAAAATGTAGATATATGAGCCATCCAAGAGAATGTCAGCCAGAAAAGCAATGCAACATCCTTATTTTGATGCCTGCATTCAACATCTGTAAGTGCCTTACATTTATATTATTTTATTTCCATTTTGGATGCTCTTTATTTTTCTTTTTTACTTTGCGTATTTGCAAGTAAACTACTAAAAATTGATTGATCTTTCGTTGCAGAAAATGTTGATTTAAGAGCCATCAAAGAGAGTCCCAGCCAAAAAAGCAACGCAACATACTTATTTTGATGATTTTGATAAATCTCAATTTTAATTTCAAGCCATTATATGAGAGCATGTGAAGCTTAGCGATGGAATCTCAAGCTAATCATTTGAAGAAAACCTCGTAATGAGCACCTATGATGTAGACATTTAAAGAGAATCCTGAATGTATGAGTGATATTGTACAAAATATGAGAGAATGAAGTGCCAAAGGCTTTGTAATAAGATTTAGTTACATAATGAGATATACTCAAATATTGTAAGGTTGGAGTTCATGTTTGGTGTAGTAGCAACTTGTTCTCTAAATGCCTTGAGTAGGAAAATTTGCAAACTTTGAATTTTGAAATGTAAACAATGTGAAAAAGGTCATATAAAGGTCATGTAAACAATTTGTACATATTTTTCTGCAACTCATGTGACCAAGCGGACTGTTCCAACATGTCTGAATAGGTATGTTTATGCTAGGCATGGTCCTCTTTTGCACCAAAAGACATAGAATCGCTCTGAGCTATGTTCCACCAGATCGATCCCTTAAGGCTCCAAAGTGCAAAATGGCTGCAAACTTCAGCATGCTATTACTCAGATATCATGACACTTAGAAACTTCTCATTTGATCCTATAGAATGGAAGTGGGCCCCTCTAGGAAAACCTCTCTCAGTTTTGGCTATCTTGGAGTGGTTTTCTCATGGAAGCGGATTTTAACTTGATGGAAAAAACATAAAATGCAAGCAGTGCAAAGTTGTAAAGTGGTGCAACTTTCGCTCTACAACTTGTGTGACCAAGTAGATTGTTCCAACACATCTGAATAGATATTTTTATGCTATGCATGGTCCTCTTTTGCATCGAAACACTTGGAATCGCTCTGAGCTATGTTCCACCGAATCGATCCCTTAAGGGTCCAAAGTGCAAAATGGCTGAAAACTTAAGCATGCTATTAGTTGGATACCATGACACTTAGAAAATTATTGCCTGATACTAAAAAAAGGAATTGGGCCCCTCTAGAAAAATCTCTCTCGGTTTTGGCTATCTTGGAGTGGTTTTCTTGTGGCGGCGGATTTTCACTTGATGGAAACAGAATCAAATTCAAGTAGTGCAAAGTTGCAAAGTGGTGCAACTTTCATTCTGCAACTTGTGTGACCAAGCGGACTATTCCAACATGTCCAAATATGTATGTTTACACTAGGCATGGTCCTCTTTTGCACCGGAACACATGGAATCCCTCTGAGCTATGTTCCACTGAAACGATCCCTTAAGGGTCCAAAGCGCAAAATGGCTGCAAACTTCAACATGCTATTACTTGGATACTGTGGCACTTAGAAACTTCTCATCTAATCCTACAGAAAGGAATTGGGCCCCTCTAGAAAAAAATATTTTGGTTTTGGCTATCTTGGAGTGGTTTTCTCATGGCGGCTGATTTTCACTTGATGGAAAAAGCATCAAATTCAAGCAGTGCAAAGTTCCAAAGTGGTGCAACTTTTGTTTTGCAACTTGTGTAACCAAGAAAACTATTCCAACAAATTTGAATAGGTATTTTTAGGCTAGGAATGGTCCTCTTTTGCAATGAAACACATAGAATCCCTCCGAGCTATGTTCCACCAGATCAATCCCTTAAGGGTCCAATGTGCAAAATGGCTGCAAACTTCAACATGCTATTATTTGGATACCGTGACACTTAGAAACTTCTCGTCTAATCCTACACAAAGGCGTTTGGCCCCTCTAGAAAAAATTCTCTCGGTTTTGGCTATCTTGGAGTGGTTTTCTCGTGGCGGCTGATTTTCACTTGATGGAAAAAGTGTCAACTAAAAGTTGTGCAAAGTTGCAAAGTGGTGCAACTTTCGCTCTACAACTCGTGTGACCAAGTGGACTATTCCAAAATGTCTAAATAGGTATTTTTACACTAGGATTTTCCTCTTTCATACCGAAACACATAGAATTGCTCTGAGCTATGTTCCACCAAATCGATCCCTTAAGGGTCCAAAGTGCAAAATGGCTGCAAACTTTAGCATGGTATTACTCAAATACCATGATGCTTAGAAAATTTCCGTGTGATCCTATTGGATCACGTGGATTTTTTCTACAAAAACCTCTCTTGGTTTTGGCTATCTCGTTGTGGTTTTCCAGTGGTGGAAAATTTTCACTTGATGGAAAAAGCATCAAATGCAAGCAATGCAAAGTGGTGCAAATTTTGTTCTGCAACCTGTGGGACCAAGAAGACTATTTCAAAACATCTAAATCGGTATGTTTACACTAGGCATGGTCCTCTTTTGCACCAAAACATGTGGAATCGCTCTGAGCTATGTTCCACCGGATTGATCCCTTAGGTTGGATGAGTCTAAAGTTGCAAATTTGTAAGTTGCTTAAAGCAACAAATTTGAAATGATATTGAATGGCCCAGTTAGCACTCATTGTATCTAGGTGATGCTCATAGAGGTGAGGCACTAGGCCTTCCCGGGAGATCACCCATTCCAGTATACTCCAACTCAAGCGCTTGACCACAAAGTTTTCCCCCCAAGGTTAAGCCCACTTAGCTTGCAACCCCATTTGCAAAACCTTTAGCAAGTGTTGTGCCTTATGAAAAATTCATTATAGAGCCCCTTTAGCTCATCAATTGATAAGTAGGAGGTATTTTCTACAATGTGTCAAATTGTGATATTTCTATCAGGATTCCATTGAGCAGTCATTTGTAGTATTAGATATAGATCTAGCTTCTACAGTATTGCACATGATTGCAGACAGTTTCAAAAATCTAGATGAAATCAATAGTTCACATTACTCAAGAAGGATGAACATCTTAAAGACATTTGTGGAAATCAGGACAATTAACCTTCTTGTGGACTTAGCGTTACAATATTTGATCTACAACATGTTCCACCATTTCTTCAGTAGGATCAAGAACACACATGCAATGGAGTTGTGTTTGTAGCCATGAAATATTATGGTTCAAACTATCCAGAAGAGTGATGTTTTATCTCGACCAACCATATCTATACCATGGTTTGTTTGGAAATGAGGATGGGTTCTCTCTTCATCAACATATACATTATTCATCAATGTGTTCACACCAGTTTTGCAAGACTAGGACTCGCCTCAGACTTGACAAGCCATTTTTTGACTTGGACTCGGGTTCAAAGCCCAGACTCGACAAATAGAAAAACCTAAGAAATTCAAAGATTTTTAAGGATTTAAAACTTGTTTCATGCACCCTTTAATAAATAAACCTTAAAGACACAGTAACATCATCAAATAGAAATTACTATGATCCCATACACAAACATACATCAATCACATAAGTATAAGCACAAATTTTATTTGAAGGAAATAACACATTTAGATATATAAATATTGTTGTATTGCCATCAGGATTCAATCATGTAGTTTTACAAGTCAAACTCATTGATGCATGATTCATCAATAGTGGTGCACAAGAACCCATCTGTCATGATAATGAATGGTTCATAAGGAGGAAGATAAATCTTCATACATTTCTTCTATCACAAATGAGATAAGTGTTTGGTTTCATGAAGGTCATGAGACAACCTTTAATGGGGAGTGGATACATGAAGAATTGATGGAGAATGATAATGGCTTTAGACTTGCTATAAAGGAAAAATAAATTTGTTTCAATGATTCAAGAGGTTTTTGGTTTCACTACCAAAATGAGCCTATGAAGAATGCATGTGAAACTCCTTTTGACCTTGAGGGTGCTCTTACTCCATCTCAAGGATCATGCATTGAGGATGACATAGATCAATGCTATGGTTAACCAATTAATAATTATACACTTGAATAAGTCAAACATGTACATGTCAATAAGGGAAGTACAAGTACTCAAAAACACGTAAGCCTCAAAAAGTATACACACGAATGCATAGTATACACAAATTAAAGCAAAGTATATGCACGAATACAACATATATGCATGAAAACATGTAAGCCACAAAGTATACATTTGAATGCATGTAAGTCACAAAGTATACACTTGAATACATGTACATATCTATTGAACCATCAATTTAGAATGCAAATATGGAGAGGCTTCGATAAAAGATATTTTTATTAACCAAATCATCATGTAGGCATACATCAATATATGTCGATATAATTATGAAATATATGTACAAAATAGCCATATAGGCTTACGAGAATGCCATTTAGGCATACAATGTCAAATATGTCCAATAAAAAATATGTACAAAACTGCCATGTAGGCATACAACAAAGGACTCTGGAATCAAAGGTCATTGCTCTCCATGCCCTGGAAATAAAATCTTTCCCTTTCCTTTTCGCTCAGATGGCAATAGGTCTATCACTCATTTTTTTTGCACTCATGGAGTGCTCCTGCTACTCCTCCTAAGGTTTATTTCATGGTGAAGTTTTAATTGTTACAATAAGAAGTAAAGACATGAATATATAGAAATTACATTATAAAAAATGATATATTTGACAAAATAATCACTTACATCTATCTCATGATCTCTCTCCACGAGGGAAATATTCTCACACCCATGCTCAGGCATGCTCAAGCCCTGTATAAACCATACAAATAGAAGTTAAACTACGTGAATCAATAATGATTTTGATTTTTCACTAACTAACATCTATAACAACAAATGTAAATTGAAATTTACTATTTTTCTTCATACCTTTTCTATCAGAGCCATCTAGGATTGTATAGTATATGTCATGCCAATATCCATTGCCCTTGTCACGTTTAGAGGTATATCATCTCGCAACACTTGAAAATAAAACAAAAAATTATTCAACGTAATCAACGATGTGCATGTATAAAATACACAAATCTATTAAGTACTTGATTCATTAGTTAAACTCTTTATTCTATTACTTGCGTGAAGGTTTGAGTAAATCCACCGCCATTGGGAAGTGTTCCATCAAAACCTCCAATATTAGTCTATTCAACATCCAAAATTGTATATTAAATTACCATTCGTAAAACAATGCCATTAACATGCAATAAATTTATAATTGTTTACTAGTTACATACCCTAGCGATAGGTGTAGTGCATAAATAGGTTGGTGGGGGGCTGATGTATCTACTCTCAACACTGTGACCCTACAATTTTATTAAAATCATAAAACATTTTTAGTTAATCTTGCATTTCAAAATTGAAATTTAATAAATTAAATTCAATGAACATATGCACTAACTTTTACTTGACTATCAATGCCATATGCCTCATGCAAAATGTTAGGTACCCTCTCCATCTGCATAGCTATAGATAGATCCTATGTACCAATCTCCTGAGGGTCGGTGGGGTCATCTGAACAAGTAGCCCCGCAAGATTGACACACATGTGTTCGAAGGCCATCACTCGAAGAATCCCCTAGATGGCGTTGTAGAATAGAGCTAGTATGATGGATGACACTCTAGGTCAAAGTGTTGATTTCCTGCAATGTCTCTACATCAGCACTTTCTTTCACGATAGAAGGCATAACAATGTGCTCACGAGGTGGCCTAGCGAGAGCTCATCTAACTTTCCGCATAGGATCCGGTTATGCACTAGGTCTATCCTGAGTTGAACCCCCACCTCTCCCCTAGAAATCCCTCATATCAAAATAATTTGGGATTTTGTTCAATATGAACTCACTGTATAGTTTCCTAAGGAAATATTGTAGGACCTCACAATTTTTGTACGGTGGGTAATTGAAGACCATGTACCACCTATCATAAAACTGGTCTCTAATCTATCAGTGGTGGCGCCAATGGATAGGAAAGCTCTTCGCATTGAGCGTAAGATTTTTATTTGTGCGTGGGTCGGTGAATAATGAACACAAATCACCTTTTGTAATTTTAAAATCCTTCGCATCCTTGTATGATAGTTTATTTGCATAATAGTCCCTAGTCGTTTGCCTCCTATCTTCCCATCCAGTTATTTTGTTGCTAATTGAATCTACATTTTTTGACATATCTTTCAATGAATTTGATAGGGTCATTCTTTCTGTGGTTGAGCCATTTGGATCACTCAACCTATTGATCAAATCCTCAATTTTTTTTTGTTGTTCTTAATTTCACTCATTAAATTTTGTTGAGTGCTACGAGGGGGTTGAGTGATTGGTGGAGGAGGTTGATTTTGTGGTTGATTTTGATCTTGAGGATTTGGTTGGTCTTCTTGTTGAGGATTTTGAGGGTTTGTAGGTTGATTTGTATCTCCTAAAAATTCAAACAAATAGATATCAAATTCAACCTAAAACTAACAAATTCAAAATGAAAACCATAGAATCCTTACCTCTCACAGATCCTTGTCGTCGTGGCACCATCATTGTGAAGAAATAGGGATTGCTGGTGAAGAGATTCTCCTCCTAGAAAGCGAGCATGATATTGTGGGGTTTTTGGCCGCGGGTGCAACAAAAAAACCACTTGAAATGAAAATGAGAGATTTGCATTTTTTTTTCTTTTAACAATAAATATTGTAGCTGTTGAGACCTAGCCTAGGCTTAACGGAGACATAACTTGAGTGCGTTATGGTTTTCAAACGTTTTTTTTTAGGGTGTCCACGGAATTGCTACCCATTTCCATGCACCTGCCCAACAACTCCTTTTGTTTCTTCTTGTACAATATATTTCATGATCTAGGCTACAAATGGGAGGATTATTTCTCTACATTTATTGCTACAAGTATTGAGAAATGGGAGGATTTTCAAGATTTTCTTCCATCACTATTGTAATATTTTTTATTGACTTAATATATTTTTTTGATATACAAAAATTATGAGAAATGAATACATGCAAATATGTATATTCCTTAATATATGCCCTAATGAAATATGTATATTAAATTTAAAGTTAGTTTTAATGTTTTATGGTTTACATTTAAATTTTTCTTAAAGGAAAAGCATGTGGATTTATGAAAAAATATGAAACAATGCCTTCTATTGTACAATGGCATATTTTATTGCTCTTCTATAAACCCTAGAACTCCTTTCGTCATCAATATTTGACATTAAAACTTGATCAACCCTTCCTCATTTAGTATGTTTCAACTCAATGCTAAATTTTGCATTACAAGGCTTTGAACTCACCTTTCTAATTAATATGTCCCCACTATATATAAGTCTAAACTAATATTTAAATGGAATCCATAATTGTCAAGCTTATCTACTCTAAGGTTTTTTTTGTTTGGCTTTTCAAAATCTACTCTAATCTTGGATGATTTTTAGAGTCACTCTCATCATGACCTATCTCTTTACATAATCTCATTCACCCTTTAAGGGATTCATTGAAAATCAATGCACAAGACATCTTAGTACACCTTTCCACCATTGACAACCTATCCAAGTGGGCATCCAAGGAAAAACACACCAACAAGGGTAGAACAACATGAACAGTGGGGGAAATAATGTTTCAATACCCTCCAAGACCTTTGACACCTCCCAAACATTCTTCAACAAACCAATCTCTCCAAATAGTCACTTGGAATTTGGTGCTCTTATCAACTTTGGCAACATAGTCACATGGCCAATAACACAAACAAAGGATTGAATAGCATGAGCACATACCTTGGGTTGTTTCAGGTTATTAAAAACATATCATGATGATTCTCAACCTTTTTTGGACTCATAATTCCATGATACAATGTTCCAAGGCACAAATCAACATTATGGTTTATTGAAACAATGCATAAATGATGCACTATTACTGATCCAAACTCAAAAATCAAGGATAAAACTTAATCCCTTTTCACTCATTCACATGAATATCATTAAAATAAGCCCCATTAAATAATTCAAATTTCTTTTCAATACTTTTTTCATAAAATAAAAGACCTTTGACTTAAATACTTTATGGTTGTTCTCTGAGTATTGCCTTTTCCTCTATGTATAATTTGATGATCCTTTGCATACTTTATGTTGGATGTCTATTGATTTTCATTAAAACTAAATTTGAAACAACAAACTTCAAACAAAAGAACTTAAATGATGGAAAAGTTAAATTATGGAGGTTGTCTATTTATTACCTTTTATTGCTCTCCACGAAAATGTGTTTGTTAAAGTGAAGTTGAAACAACAAACTTAAGTGATGAAAAAGTGATAAAGTCATTAAAAATTTCAAATCACTCTGAGCTATTCCAAATTTCTCCAAGCTATGTTGAATCACTCTGAGCTATGTTGAATTGCTCTTAGCTACGTTCAACCGATAGAATCCCTTAAGACTCTAGAGTGCAAAATGACTACAATATTTGACATGTTGTTACTCAAATACCGTGACTCTTAGAAACTTCTCATCTATTCCTATGGGATGATGTGGGACCCCTCTACAATAAACTCTCTTAGTTTTCACTATCTTAGAGGCATTTTCTTGTGGTGGTCAGTTATCACTTGGAGAAATATTTTTCAAATGCAAATAGTGTAAAGTTGCAAAGTGGTACAACTTTCATTCTACAACTTGTGTGACATAAAGAACTACTCCAACATGTCTATGTGGGTACATTTACGCTAGGAATGGTCTTCTTTCACACCCAAACACGTTGAATCACTTTGAGCTACATTCAACCCAGAGAATCCCTTATGAGTCCAAATAGAAAAATGAATGCAATCTTCGATGGGTTGTTACTCGTAAACCATGATGCTTAGAAAATTATTGTCTGAGCCTATGGATTTTTTTGGACCCCTCTACAATAACCTCTCTTAGTTTTTTCTATCTCAAAGACGTTTTCCCGTGGTGGCGACTTTTCACTTGGAGAAAAAGTTATCAAATGCAAGTAATGTAAAGTTGCAAAGTGGTGTAAGTTTTGTTCTATAGCTCATGTGACCAAATGAACTATTCCAACACATCTATGTGGGTAATTTTATGCTATTCATGGTCCTATTTTACACCCAAACATGTTGAATCGCTCCTAGCTATGTTCAATCAATAGAATTGCTTATGAGTCCAAAGTGCAAAATGGCAACAATATTTGATGGGTTGTTACTCAGACACTATGATACTTAGAAAATTATTGTCTAAGCCTATGGAATCATATTATACCTCTCTAAAATAACCTCTCATTTTTTTCTATCTCAAAGGAATTTTCCGGTGGTGGTGAATTTTCACTTGGAGAAAAAATTATGAAATGCAAGTAGTGTAAAGTTGCAAAGTGGTACAACTTTCATTTTGCAACTCGTGTGACCAAAAAAAACTATTTCAACACATACAAATGGGTATTTTTATACTAGGAATGGTCTTATTTTGAACCCAAATGTATTTAATCACATCGATCTATATTCATCAGACAAAATCCCTTATGAGTCCAAAGTGCAAAATGGTTGCAATATTCGACGGGTTGTTACTCAGACACCGTGATGCTTAAAAAAAATTTGTCTGAGCCTATGGGATATTTTTGGGCCCATAGAAAATAATCTCTCTTCATTTTTTCCATCTCAGAGGCATTTTTCCGTGGTGGCGACTTTTGATTTGGAGAAAAAGTTGTCAAATGCAAGCAAAGTTGCAAAGTGGTGCAACTTTCATTCTACAACTTGTGTGAAAAAAAAAATTGTTCTAATGAATCCAGATGGGTAAATTTACACTAGTTATGGTCCTCTTTCACACTCCTACACACCGAATCACTCTGAGCTACATTCAACCGAAAAAATTCCTTATGAGTCCAAAGTGCAAAATGGTAGCAATCTTTGATGGGTTGTTAATCGGACAATGTAACACTTAGAAAATTCTTGTCTAAGCCTATGGTATTGTATTAGACCCCTCTACAATAGCCACTCTCAATTTTCATTATCTTAGAGGAATTTTCCCATGGTGGTGACTTTTCACTTGGAGAGAAAGTTATCAAATGTAAGTAGCCTAAAGTTGCAAAGTGGTGCAATTTTTTTTTGCAGTTCGTGTGACCAAAAAAATTATTCCAACTAATCCAAGTGGCTATGTTTATACTATGAATGGCCCTCTTTCACACCCAAACACATCGAATTACTCTGAGCTACGTTCAACTAGCAGAATGCTTTATGAGTCTAAAGTGCAAAATGGCTGCAATCTTCGATGAGCTATTACTTAGACACCGTGATGATTCGAAACTTATTCTTAAGCCTATGGGATAATTTTGGGTGCCTATGCAATAATCTCTCTTTTTTTTCACTATCTCAGAGGAATGTTTCTGTGTTGGTGACTTTTTATTGGAGAAAAAGTTGTCAAATGCATGTAGTGTAAAGTTATAAAGTGGTGCAACTTTCGTTCTGTAACTTGTCTAACCAAATAAAATATTTCAACGTGTCTATGTGGTTATTTTTATACTAGGAATCATCCTCTTTTTCATCCATACACACCAAATCACTCTGAGCTACTTTCAACTGGTTGAATCCCTTATGAGTCCAAAGTGCAAAATGGCTGCAACCTTTGACAATTTGTTACTTAGACACCGTGAGGCTTAGAAACTTCTCATATAATCCTATAGGATTTTTTTGGACCCCTCTAAAATAACCTCTCTCAAGTTTTTCTATCTTAGTGTTTTTTTCCCGTGGTGGAAACATTTTAGTTGGAGAAGAAGTTGTGAAACACAAGTAGTGTAAAGTTGCAAAGTGGTGCAACTTTCATTCTCCAACTCGTGTGACCAAACAAACTGTTCCATATTTCCAAGTGGATAATTTTAGACTATAAATAGTCCTTTTTTGCACTCAAACACATAGAATTGCTCTGAGCTACGTTCAACCGGTAGAATCCCTTATGAGTCCAAAGTGTAAAATGACTATAATCTTCAATGGGTTGTTACTCAGATATCATGAGGCTTAGAAAACTCTCCTGTAAGCCTATGGGATCATGTTGGACCCTTATACAATAACCTCGCTTGGTTTTTTCTATCTCAGAGGCATTTTCCCACGATGGTGACTTTTCACTTGGGGAAAAAGTTGTCAAATGCAAGTAGTGTAAAGTTGCAAAGTATTGTAGCTTTTGTTCTGCAACTCGTGTGACCAAACAAACTATTCCAATGCATTTGGTTGGGTATCTTTATATTAGGAATGGCCATTTTTCACACCCAAACATGCTAAATCACTTCAAGTTATGTTCAACCGACAAAATCCCTTCTGAATCAAAAGTGCAAAATGTCTGCAATCTTTAATGGGTTGTTAGTCGAACACCATGATGCTTAGAAACTTATTGTATAAGCCTATGGGATCATGTTAGGCCCCTATACAATAACCTCTCTAGGTTTTTTTCTATATTGGAGGTGTTTTCTCGTGGTGGTGATTTTTCACTTGGAGAAAAAGTTGTCAAATGCAAGTAGTGTAAAGTTGTAAAGTGGTGCAACTTCCATTCTACAACTTGTGTGACCAAAAAAACTGTTCCAATGCATTTAAATGGATATTTTTTATGCTAGGAATGGTCCTCTTTCACATGCAAACATGTCAAATCACTCTAAGCTATGTTCAACTAGTAGAATCTGTTATGAGTCCAAAGTGCAAAATGGTTGCAATCTTTGACGGGTTGTTACTTGGACACCATGATGCTTAGAAACTTTGCATCCAAGTTGATGGGGTCATATTGGGCCCCTCTACAATAAACTCTTTTTTTTTCTATCTTCGAGGTGTTTTCCTGTGTTGGTGACTTTTCACTTGGAGAAAATTTGTCAAATGCAAGTAGTGTAAAGTTTCAAAGTTATGCAAATTTTGTTTTGCAACTTGTGTGACCAAAAAAACTATTCTAACACATCTAGATGGGTGTGTTTATGCTATAAATTTTCCTCTTTCACATCCAAACACTTTGTATCACTCTAATCTACGTTCAACCGGAAGAATCCCTTAAGACTCCAAAGTACAAAATGGCTGCAATCTTCGATGAGTTGTTACTTGGATATTGTGATGCCTAGAAAATTCTTGTATACACTTATGGGATTGTATTGGGCCCTTCTACAATAGCCTCTCTCAGTTTTTTCTATCTTGAAGGAATTTTCTTGTGGTGGTTACTTTTCACTTGGGGAAAAAGTTATCAAATGCAAGTAGTGTAAAGTTGCAAAGTGGTTCAATTTTTTTTCTATAACTCATCTGACCAAATGAACTCTTCCAACACATCAAAGTGGGTAAATTTATGATAGGAATGGTCCTGTTTAACACCCAAACATGCTGAATTTTTTTGAGCTACATTTAATCGATAAAATGCCTTAAGAGTCCAAAGTACAAAATGGTAGCAAACTTTGATGGGTTGTTACTTGTATATTGTGACGCTTAGTGATGCAAGAGAATCCTTGGTTCTTTGCAATCCTATATCAACCAAAAATATTTTTCATTCAGTTTTGTTCTTGTTTAGTTTAGGTTGGAAAATTTAGCATTTCATCATATTTGCTCACCAAATCTATGTTTTCATCGTGGACATGCTCACTTTCCTTATTCCAAGATTTTAGCATGATTAGATATTTTTCTAGCAAGTTATCACTTTTGGATTAAGCGACAGTTTCTAGAATAGAACACCGAAGTAGTTTTGAGCCTAACGACTAATTTGATCTCTTCTGGATCCTTCTTGTAACATGCAGATCCTTGCAAGGTGTTTCAAATTATTTTGTGGAGTGTCCCCGACCTTGATTTTGAGTCCACACTTCATCTTAGGCACTTGGCGAGGAGAAATTCAAATTTAAGGCTGACCTATTTCATGCATGTTATGTTTCCTTCATTGGAGATTGTAATGATATTTGGCCAAAGTGAATGATTCTAGATCTCAGATATGATATAAATCATTGTAATAGATCATTAGGATGAAAATTAGAGTGAATATGGGATTAGATCTGTAATATTTTGGCTCGCATTAAGGAGCATGTATAAATACTATATTTTGAGCATGTTGTATTAAGCCTATGAGCCCAATTTGTAAACCTGGATGTTGTCAACTATATATAATTAAAATTTAAGATAATAAGAATGTTTGAATCTTCATTTGCCTTCATATTCTGAGTGGCTTTTGTTGTGTAACTCTTTCTTCATAGTTCAAATTTTTCTCTTTGAGAAACCTCCTACTATGACTACACCAAATTGGTATCAGAGAGATATTTGTTCCATGACAGATCATCAGATTTTATGAAGTCCTCTTCAAGATTTGTTTTGGGGTGGTGGATTGAGGATCCGACCTGCAGCTGCAAAGGACTTGTGTAAAGATGGCGAGAAGAAGAAATGGTAGAGGAAATGGAGCACATAGAAATGAAGACCCAACTATAATGGAGATGTTGAGAGGAATTACTGCTAGATTGGAAGCAATCAAAATGGCCTAGGGGAGAGGTTGACTAGTTGATGATGTGAGTGATGAAGAGGGAGAAGAACATGAAGAAAGGGAAAGAGAATGTCAACTTGTTCTTGATCAGGGAAAAGAGAGGTTCGTAAGATCCCTAACCAGAGTAAATACTAAACCACATTTCAATCCATCAAATTATAGTGGTAAGTTGGATTCAGATAAATTGCTTGATTGGATAATGGAGATGGAGAAGTATTTTTATTTTGAAGGTACTGCTGAAGACAAGAAGGTGAAATTTTCTTGTACAAATTTGAAAGGACATGCATCCCTTTGGTGGGAACATTTACAGATAGATAAGAAAAGAAGAGGAAAGGAGAAGATAAAATCATGGGATCAAATGGTGAATAAGTTAAAGACAAAGTTTATGCCTACAGACTATTGGATCAATTTGTTCTGAAAGTTGTAGAATTTGAAGCAAAAGGAGTCAAGTGTGTCAAAGTATACTAAGTATTTCTACAAGTTGAATATCATATATAGGCATTCAGAGGATGAGACCGAGAAAGTGACCAGATATGTGAATGGCTTGAAGTCATCTATACAGGATGAGATCAGTTTAATCAAGTTGTTGAGTGTGGAGGAGGGATATCAATGTGCCCTAAAATTCGAAGAGAAGTTGAATAAAAGACATGAGTAGAGATAGAGGGGAAGAGGCAAAATATTTTAGAGAGGAAAAACACTTACTAGTGGAGGAATAGGACCTTTTGTAGATCAGAATAAAGATAAGGAAGTAAGTAAGAATGGTAATTTGTACCATAGAGATGATGGAAACTCTTACCGAAGAGGAGGATATAGTGGCTACTAGAATGAGGGTTATAGAAGATATGATAGAGGACAAGAGAAAAGAGTATTCAGAGTATCTTGTTTTAAGTGTGGTGGAGAAAGACATGGAGCATTTGAATATAATCAAGGAGAGACAAGTAGAAAGATAGAGAACAATAGAAGAATAGCCTTTTCTGAGGAGGATCATGTTAGATCATCTAATAAACTAGAAGAGGGAGACGTGTTGGTTAAAAAAATATTGTTGTGTCAAAGTGAGATGGAGTAGGAACCGTTGTAGAGAAATAATTTGTTCCAAACTAGATGCAAGGTAGCTGGTAAAATGTTGCAGAGTGATTATTGATTTTGGAAGCTTTGGGAACCTAGTTTATGAAGAAATGGTGACCAAATTTAATATAGAAATATTGAAACACCCAAATCCCTATCAGATAGCATGGATTCAAGATGAGCATAAGATATTGGTAATTGAACAATGTTTGGTGAAATTGAAGATAGGAAATTATCATGATGAAGTTTTTTGTGATATCATGCCTATGGATGTATGCCATGTTTTGTTGGGAAGGCCTTGGAAGTATGATAGAAAGGATATTTAAGATGTAAAGAAGAAAACATATACCATTGTTGTTAATGGGATGAAATAGAATTTTTTGTCATTGGATGATGTTCCTAAAGTTGAGGTTTGTACGAATGCTAGAATTTGTTTGGTTCATGGAAGGAAATTTCTGGATAGACTAAGACATGAGAACATGTGTTATACCTTGGTTCCTAAGAAGGTTGAAGACCTGAAGCAAGGAGAAGAACAACCACAGAAGGTAAAGGAGATGTTGGAAAAATATGAAGACATCATTTCGATAATGTACCTAATGGATTGCCACTTGTGAGGAGTATTAGTCATTGCATGGATCTAATTTCTGGAGCTAGTTTTCCTAATAAAGTAGCACATCGGATGACACTAAAAAAGAATGAATATTTGAATATACAAGGGAAAGATTTTTTGAGGAAGGGTTTGATTAGAGAAATCCTAAGTCCTTGTGCAGTACCTATTGTGCTAGCACCTAAGAAGGATGGAGAATGGAGGATGTGTATAGACTCTAGAGCCATAAATAAAATCATAGTGAAGTATATATTTCCTTTTCCCTGGATGGATGACATTATGGATTGTTTGAGTGGAGCTAAATACTTTACAAAGATATATTTGAAGATTGGATATCATCATATCAGAATCAGAGAAGGGGATGAGTGGAAGACAACATTCAAGATAAATGAAGGATTGTATGAGTGGTTGGTGATACCTTTTAGACTAAAAAATGCACCGACTACTTTCATGAGGCTGATGAATGAGGTATTGAAGAAATTATTGGGTAAGTTTTTGATTTTCTATTTAGATGACATCTTCATTTTCAAAAAGACTAGAGAAGAAAATTTGTTGTATATAAGACAAGTTTTTCAAAGGTTGAGAGAAGAGAAGTTGCTGATAAACATTAAGAGGTGTAGTTTGATGAAGGAAGAATTGGTATATTTGGGATTTGTGATATCTACTAATGGATTGGAGATGGATCCTAAGAAGGTAAGAGACATTGTTGATTGGCCTACACTAGAAAGAATTGGAGATGTAAGATAATTTCATGGATTGGCTAGTTTCTACCAGAAGTTCATGAGGAAAATTAGTTCTATTTGTAGTCCTATGACAAAAATAATGAGAGGAGATAAGAAATATTTTAGGTGGACATCTAGAGTAGACCAGAATTTTGAGTTGTAGAAATAGAAGGTAATCAAGCAGCCTATTTTGGCTTTACCATACTTTAATAAGGTATTCCGGGAAGACTATGATGCAAGTGTAAATGCAATTGGAGCAGTATTAAGTCAAGAAGGAATACTAGTATCTTATTTCAGTGAGAATTCAAATGATGCTAGGAGAAGGTATTCAGTGTATGACTAGGATTTTGATAACATAGTTCAAACCTTGAAGAAGTTAATACATTATTTGTTGTCTAAGGAGCTTGTGTTGTATAAATATCATCAGGCATTGAAGATTTATAGTAAAGGTAAGTTGAATCAGAGACACATGAGATGGGTGGAATTATTGCAGAGATATAATTTTGTTTTGAAACACTGGAGTGGAAAGTCAAATAGATTCGTTGATGCTTTGATTAGGAGAAGGAATTTATTGGCAAAGATGAGAGTGGAGGTATTAGGCTTTGATGAATTAGAGAACTCGTATGAGGAAGACCTAGATTTTGCAGAACCTTGGAAATATTGTAAAGAACTAGTCTTGGAGGATAGGAGTCAATCGTTGGATTATTTCATTCAGGAGGATATTATGTTCAAAGTGAATCAATTATGTATACCCCATATTTCAATGAGGGATAGCTTGGTGAAAGAAAAATACAGTGGAGGATTGGCATGACACTTTGGAATTGATAAGACAATAGCATTGGTAAGTGAAAATTACTTATGGCCACAGATTCATAAGGGTGTTAGGAAATTTATGTAGAGTTCTAGAGTTTGTCAAGCTACAAAAGGGAATAGTCAGAATGTTGGATTGTATAAGCCTTTGATAGTTCTAGAGAGACCTTGGGAGGATATCAACATGGATTTCATAATTAGTTTTCTGAAGACACAAAGAGGTAATGATTCTATATTTTTGGTGGTCGATAGATTTTCTAAAATGGCACATTTCATACATTATAAGAAGACAATAGACGCAGTACATGTAGCATACGTTTTTATCAAGAAAGTAGTCAGAATACATGAATTACATAGGATTATTGTTTCAGACAGAGATATAAAGTTTGTTGGTTACTTTTGGTGGACACTTTGGAAGAAGTTAAAGACAAATTTAAAATTCAGTTCTAATTTTCACACATAGACTGATGGATAGACAAAGGTAGTAAATAGGAGTTTGGGGAATTTTCTGAGATGTCTAGTTGGAGAGAAGATCGAAAGTTGGGATTTAGTCCTTGCAGAAGAAGAGTTTGCTTACAATAATTCAGTGAATAGGAGTACTAGAAGGATACCTTTTGAGATTGTTACTGGAGTTCATCCTAGAGGTATATCAAAGTTTTGAGACATCAAAAGGAAGATAAAAGGAGTGTTTAAGTAGAGGAATTCACAAAACATATGGAGAGAGTGCATACCCAAGTAAAAAAAAATTAGAAGATATGAATTGGACGTATAAGGAGCGAGCATATGAAAAGAGAAGACATAAGGAGTTTGAAGTTGGAGATGAAGTGATGGTGTATTTGAGGAAGGAAATATTTCTAGTTGGCGCATATAATAAGCTCCAGATGAGGAAGTTTGAACCTTGTAAGATTTTAAAGAAATTTCATTCAGGAAATTCATATGAAGTAGAGTTACCGAATGACATGGGTATATCACCTATATTCAACATTGTAGATCTACATCAGTACCATGAAGCAGAATTCAGTGAAGACAATAAAGAAAAATTGGAAAACTAGTTTCCTAAACAATAATCAGATGATATAGAAGAGATTTTAGATATTAGAGATGGGAGGAAAACATGTGGAAGACAGTAAAAAGAATATCTTGTGAAGTGGAAAGGAAGACTAGTGGAGGATTATTCTTGGATTTCTTAGGCTAAGGTAGACAGTATCGATTTTCCTTTAGCCCTAGTAAAGTGAGGGACTCACTTTTCAAATAACCTCTGATGTCTAATGTAAAATCATCCTTGGCTATTTGTAATCCTGGATCAACCAAAAATATTTGTCATTCAGTTTTGTTCTTGTTCAGTTCAAGTTGGCAGATTTAGTATTTCATCATATTTTCTCACCAGACCTTGTGGATCTACATTTTCATCGTAGAAATGTGAATTTTCCTTATTCCAATATTTTAGCATGATTGGATCTTTTTTTGGCAAGTTATCACTTTTAGATTAAGTGACAGTTTCTAGAACTGAGCATCGAAGCAGTTTCGAGCCTAACCACTAATTTGATCTCTTATGGATCCTTCCCGTAACTTTTGAATCCTTGTGAGGTGTTTCAAATTATTCCTTGGAGTGTCCCTGACCTTTATTTTGGGTCCACACTTCATCTTATGCACCTACCGAGGAGAAAGTCAAATTTAAGGCTGACCTATTTCATGCATGTTACGTTTCCTTCATCAAAGATTGTAATGATCTTTGGCTGAAGCTGATGATTCTAGATCTCAGATGTGATATAAATCATTGTAATAGATCATTAGGATGGAAATTCAAATGAATATGGGATTGGTTTTGTAAGATTTCAGCTTGCATTAAGGATCATGTAGAAATACTATATTTTGAGCATGTTGTATCAAGCCTATGAGCCCAATTTGTAAACCAGGATGTTGCCAACTATATGTAATTGAAATTTCTGATAATATGAATGTTTCAATCTACATTTTCCTCCATATTCCAAGTGGATTTTTTTGTGTAACTCTTGCTACACGGACCAAACTGTTCTCTTTGAGGACCCTCCTACCACGATTGCACCACTTAGAAACTTCTCATCTAAGCCTATGGGATCACATTGGGAACATCTACAATAACCTCTCTTGGTTTTTTCTAACCCAGAGGTGTTTTCTCGTGGTGGAAAATTTTCACTTGGGGAAAAATTTGTCAAATGGAAGTAGTGTAAAGTTGTAAAAAAGTGCAACTTTCGTTCTGCAACTCATGTGACTAAATGAACTATTCAAACAAATCCGGATGGGTATCTTTATGCTAGGCATGGTCCTTTTTCACACCCAAACACACTAAATCACTTTGATCTATATTCATCTAGTTGAATCGCTTATTAGTATGAATTGCATTTGTTATCGACGAATAGTGCACCCTTGCTAAGATGCAAATCTCATCCTATTAATGAAACATTGGATCTAGATATTCAATATTCATGATGTACGGTTTTTCATGCTCTATATTTATAAAACATAGTGTGGCAGAAATTATAGGACCATGTTTCTCAATGATTTGTCATGTTAATTCACGCATATAAAATGGAAGGATGTTCTTAAACTTCTTTAAATGATGAATATGGGAGAAATGTAATAACTACACATGGGTGATGCATCAAGAAATAAAGATTATATTTTTTTTCATCGACATCTAATATCTTCATAATATCATTAAAAATGACCTGTGCATTGATTTCACTTAATGAGATGTCAAGTGTTGTGATATTAGTAGATGAAAATAATTTTTTTGGATGGATCAACAACTATCATGTGTTTGGATGAATGTTCATACAAGTTCATAGAGGTATATATATGCTTGTGAGGTTTGAAACATCCACTTGGTCTATAGATGCAAATATAATGATTGTTAAGCTTTAGAATCAAAACCATTAGTTGTTGGATGCCAACCTCAACCATGAATTAAAAGCAATACATTTTTCTATGATTTTTTTCTATGGGAAGGAGCTCTTATAGTTCATTTGAAACCTTTTTGTGTTAAAATACTTGCAACTAGACAACAATAGAACTCAAGAAGCATGAATCATACACATAAATACATGAAGTATACACATGAATCATGAAGAATACATGTGAACATATGAATTATACATTGGAATAATGAAGCATTCACATGAATACATGCAATATACGTGAAGTATACATATGAATAAGTTAAGAATACATGTGAATAATTGAAGCACAAGGAATTGAAGCATTGCAAAGGATACAAACCACTATGAATGTAGCTTATTTACACAATACGCATTAGATGGAGCTTATTGATAAATCAACAAAAATTATTTAAGAATTAGATGTAAAAAAAACCCATCCCTACAACATTCAAGCATACAATTTACACAATATGCATGATAACATCATTCAAGAATGGCAGTAGGAAAAAAAATTCTTTAATCAAAAATTTGTAAGGATATACAATGATATATTGATAAAAGTATATACAATATATCCAAAAAATCCATACAGGCTTAGTACAAAAGAGCCATATGGACATAAAATGTCACATATATATCAATAGTACAAAACATATGTTCTAAAATTCCACATAAGCATACAAAAAATGACCCTAATACATATTCATTTCCCTCTAGGGGAAGGAAAAATATCCTATGTTGTCTTCAAAATTTGGTTGGATGGAGTGCTTGTTGGTTCTCTTATCTTTCAAACATGCTCACTAAACCTCCTCTCTAGAATCCTTTGGAGCCGCACTTGACATAATAAAAAGTATAGATGTTAATACATAGAAATTGAATTATGGAATGATATATAATAAAATAGTCACTTACCTCATACAAATAGTCATAATGCACATTGAAATCATTAGCATGTGGATGATTTGGAGTGACACCCACCTGCAGCAACCATCAAGATATAAATTAAACTACATGTACAAGTATCATAAAAAAATTCAATAATAGACCATAAAAGATACAATGTAATGTCAAAGTGACTAATATGTTGCATACCTCTCTAAAAGGATCATAACTGGCTATTATTGTAGCAAATCCATGGTCCATCATGTCACCAACATTGCCAGGTTTGTCTGATGTCAACAACTGAAAATGAAACAACATATCTAACAACCATAGAAAGAAGTTCAAGTAGTCCCTTTATAACTCTCATAAATGAGAAGAAAATGTAAATGAAAAGAGAAACAATATGACTATCATAAATGAGTAGGAATTAAAAATGCAAAAATGTAGCAACTTCATAGATAAAAATGTTGGTAAAATTGGGTCATCTTAGAATGAGACATCTAAGAACATCAGTGCCTTTAGCAATATAAAATTCCTTCAAATTGCCTCAAAGACACATACTACTATGCCATAAACTGGAAAATGGCACAATTGATTTCCCCCATTGATCCTTATGAGAAAATTACATGGAGAAAAAACCATATTCAACACATATGCACAGATTCAAATCATAGAATCTAACAACATGGAAGACAAACTAATGAACACACAGATATATGTGGGGAAAATCCTTTTGGGTAATAAAACCCCACCCTCCAAAAGATCAAGTTATTGTATTATTCAGCAACAAAAAAAGTTACAATACAATCTTAGGCTCATAGCCTTTATAGGAGTTACAACTTGTTCCATTTGGAGAATACAAGAAACAACACAAAACAAAATCCTTGCACTACTACAATGTTATCACATACAGTGTAGATTCATTTCTTCTCACTAGTCGACTCTCTTTGCCAGCCTCTCAACCAGCCCAACCTAATGACCACCTTGGGTTCACATCTTTGTATGTTATGTGTGTCTTAGTGTTCATGGTTATAATCCAATATACATACCACTCAAACAAAAACTTTGTAACTACTCAAGCCCTTTCCAACCAACAACCATCAGGGTATTTAATTACCCCATCAAAAATCCTCCCTCATCTCTGATTACACCGCCTTATAGCACGCATCAGGCTACCCAACATTAAAAAACTACTAAGAATAATATCATATTTGCATCAAGTCAGAATAAACATTTACTGCAAATATATCACTTTCAAAGAATAAAGCTTTCATCCAATTAATCATTGATTTGTAATAGAAATGTAAAATCAATGAGTGATATCATGCCACATGCCATAATGACATTCATCCATCACCTTGATTGTTGAGTCAGACTGGCCAACTATGCCTTGAGCTCCTCCTACCGTGCTATGACTTGCCATAGTCAGAGCCTCCATGATATGGTGGTGCACATATCACACTACTATATAGATAGATTGGATGGGCTAGGATGGGATAATAAAATATAGGGTGAATAATTATAGGTTAATTGGATGAGATTAGTAGGGAATTATGGAATATAGGGGGAATTAGGAGGTGTCTAGGGTTTGACTATAGTACATGAAGTGGGAACTTGACCTATGTGTAGTAATAATAGATAAGATTTATAGGATGAAACATGGATAAAGATGGTATAGCATAGAATGGGTAAAGGAACATAGGGTGGAGCATATGTGATGATGGAACATAGGGTGAAATAATAAAGGGTACAATAAGATGGGAGTATAAGGGCATAATGAAACATAGGATGGACTAGTAGATATTAGTGGGATGAGTTAGGAGGAGATCATGGAAAACAAGGTGAACTATTAAATGTTAATGGGATAGGATTAGAAAGGAATAAAGGAAAAAAAAGTGAATTAGGAGAAGATAATGTGAAACGATCAAGAGGGGATGATGGAACATAGAATGAACTAGTAGAGATTAATTTGATGAGCTAGGATAGAATAATAAAACATTTTTTAGGTGAACTATAGTAGAGGTTAATGAGAAGTAATTAGGAGGGAATATTAGACCATAAAGTGCATTAGGCGATGTCTAAGGTTTCAATATAGAACATGAAGTGGGAACTTGAGGTGTGTAGTAATAATGGTATAAGATATTTGGTCAATAATGAGCAGAAGGAAAGGTTTCTTGTAATGATATGTGTATAAGATGAAATATGGAGGAAGGTGGTATATTATATAAGGTGTTAAAGATTGGGATATGTGATATAAAATGGCTAAAATATACATGACGAAAGGAGTGGAAGAATAAGATGGACGTTGAATGATAAATATAGTTAGGATCTCACAAGACCAACCAATGTTTTTGTTTCTCATCAATTTTTTAGATTTGTATATGAAAAATTATGAAAACTAGCTAGCATTGCTTTACAACACCATTAATGAATAAAGGTTACATGAGTGAAAGTTGTTTAAGGACATGAATTGTGAGGTGTGGATGTTGAAGGTCCACAAGGAAAATATTTGACATCCAAAGCATATTATGAGACAAACATTCAAATATAACATTCAACTGTTCAAATGCAATCATAATATCTTTAATACTAGTTGCATGCATGTGGACTCAACATCAAGAATGAATAAGATTCTATAGGAATGGAGCACATCTCATGAACACTTCGACCCAAAAAATTTCATCACATTTATTCTACTAATTTATCTATTCTTAAATTTCAAAATATAATTTAATAAACAAAATTAAATGAACATGCTGAAATTTACTTGAGTATCAATACTGTATGTATTATTAAATAATTCATATGTCATAGCCATCACCTCTGCAACTGATGCAGGATATGTAGCTGCATCTTGGGCACTATAATAATTGTATGTGCAAATAGTACCACAAGCACCACAATGGTGGGGTGGCTGTCAAAGCTACACATCTCCACATTAGGATCTACTAGAGGCCTCACACATTGTATAATGGTCTGGGTGAGTGAGCTAATCGACTCCAATGTTTCCACCTCTACAGTGTCCTTAACAATGGAAGGAACAATGACATACTCCACCAGGGGTTTGGGCAAGGGTCTCAGTGCCAACTATGGATTATGTTGTGCAGTAGTTCTATCATTATTGGAGCCCCCACCTCTACCTTGAAAGTCTAAGGTGTCAAAATAATTTGCCATCTTATTAAGGACAAACTCACAATAGAGTTTCCTCAAAAATTATTGTGGTACCTCATGGTTATTGCATGGAGGTTGGTCAAATACCATCCAACACCACTCCCAAAATTTATTTTCAATTAATTCATGGTGGCAATAATGGATGGGCAAACTCCTGCATGCATGAGACAAAGGTTTGTTGGTTCTCGGTTTTGTAAATAGGCCACACAAGTCAACTTTGATAAAAAAAAAAGTTTCACATCTGCATATGACAAACCACTAGCATAAAATTGTCTCAAGTCATGCCTCTTATTTGACCAAAAAATTATTTTCTCCCTCATTTCTCCTACATGAGATATAATTGACTTCAACAATTCAACAATCCCTCTCCAATATGGGTGGGTTTCAGCATGCTTGGTTAATCTTCCAATTAATTTCTCAATGTATTTTTAATTGTGTCAATTTGATTTAGGATATTTTCTTGTGTTCCTTGATAATTCCTATGAACTGATGGAGGAGTTTCAGGTTGTTATTGTATAGGAGGCTCTTCATGAGGGGGTGATTCTGAATTGTCAATCTTTGGAGGTGGAGATTCATTACCTAAGAATTAGAAAAAAAAATTATTAAAAAAACCTATTTCAATCTACATTCTAAATAAATTCAAAATAAAAACAATAAAAATACATACATATCTACAATCTTTGACCTCTTTGGCGTGTTGGTGGCATCCTCGTGAAAAATTGCAATCTAAGAGTGCCAAAAATGGAGGAGATTTGGTGAGCGCAAGTTACAGAGCTGAAAACCTCCAAGCCAAACCATAGGTTGAAAAGAAAATGAGGTTTATAATGGAATATTTGGTTTAAGTTAAATTTTTGCATTTGGCTCATGCCAAATTTGGCATGCACCAAATGTACTCTTTTGGCATTTTTTTTTTGTTTTTTTCCAATTTTGCACCAAAATTATGTCAGAGATCCATGCACTTACCCTAATACAAATAATTCCAAGGGTTTAAGGAATAATATTTTGATTGTTAGATAAATGTGTAGCAAAGGATATAATATTTTGTTTTAGGATGATGGATGTGAGATCAAAAAAGGGTCTGAAATTGTGATTGTTGTTGGAAAATAGATAGATGGAAATATTTATTAGCTCAAGGATGCCGATGATCGTTTATTTATGACTTAGATTAATGAAATCTGATTATGGAATAAGAGGATGTGTCACATCAATTTTGATAACTTTGTTAGAATCATTTTAGTTCAGGCAGTGAGAGATTTTCCAAGGATTACAAAGCCAATCAACGTTTTCTACAAGGAGTGTCGGATTGGAAAGAAACCAAGAAGTTTCAAGGGTAAAGAAAAATCTTGTACCGGATTATTGGAATTGGTGCATATAGACCCTTTTGGTCCTACAAGAGTGAGAAGTGTACAAGGTGGTAGGTATTTCATGCTTTTAATTGATGATTATTCTAGAATGACATGGGTTACTTTTCTTAGAGAAAAATCTGAAGCCCTAGACAGATTCAAAGCATTTAAATTTATCGTTCAAAATGAAATAAATTTGAAGATCAAATGTTTGAGTTATGAAAAAGGTGGAGAATTCACATCCAATGAATATAACATGTTTTATGAGAATCATGGCATAAAGAGGAATTTGTCTTCCCTTAGGACTCCTCACCAAAATGGAGTGGTTGAAAGGAAAAATAGGACTAGTCAAAAAGTCACAAGGATTATGATAAAAGAAGCTAATCTAGCAGAAGTCTAGTAGAGAGAAGCAATTCATACTATTATTTATATACTTAATAGAGCTCAAGAAAAAGAAAACAACACAAAGAATCCCTATGAGTTTTGGTATGGAAGGATCCCTACCATCAAGTACTCTAGATTGTTTGGAAGAAAATACTATATTAGGAGAGATGAAGAAAACTTAGGAAATTTTGATGCAAGGTTTGATGAAGGTATATTTCTTGGATATTCTACTAAAGAAAAGCTTACAAATGTTAAAATAAAATATTGAGAAATATTATTGAGAGTGCAAGTGTCAAAGTTGATGAAGATCTACAAAATTCAGTGGTCATAGATAGATATGATTCAGATGAATATGCCTGTAGAGAAGAAGAATAAAAAGCTAAGGAATGGGAAGCACAAGATGAAGAGGAAGAAGCTCCGGAAAAGACCCTCATAACCCCTAAGTATGTGAAGAGAAATCATTCTGAAGAATAAATCATTAGAGATAAAAGAAAAGGTGTGTTGACAAGAAGGAAAGTTGTTGAAGTAGAGGTAACTTTATGTCAAATTTTGAAAGTACAATCTATGACAGTGATTGAGGCACTGCCAATATAAACTTTGGATGAAATCTATGGAAGAAGAACTTATGCAGATTGAGAAGAATCAGACTTGGGAACTTTTTCCAAGACCATCAAACAAAAACATAATTGGATCTAAGTGGGTATTCAGAAAAAAATTGAACTAGAATTGATAAGTAGTAAGAAAAAAGTAAAGACTTGTGTGTAAAGGATATACACAAGTTGAAGGAATAGAATCTGAGGAGACATTTTCTTTGGTGGCTAGAATGGAAGCAGTAAAGATGTTTTTAGGTTTTGCAATAGATAAGAATTTCAAAGTTTATCAAATGGATGTGAAGTCTACTTTCCCTAATGGGGTTTCAGAAGAAGTATACATGGAACAACTAGAAGGATTTCAGTTGTTAGATAAACCTAAGAAGAAGGAATTGTATGTATTGAATACATATCCTAGAGATTGGTATGCAAGGTGGGATAAGTATTTGATACAATAAGGATTCATTAAAGGAACCACAAATAGTAATCTTTACTCTAAGGTTGAGAAAGATCAAATCTTGATTGTAGTAGTGTATGTTGATGACATAATTTTTGGAGGCAATGAAGCTATGTGTAAAACTTTTGCAGAAGAGATGCAGAAAGAATTTGAGATGTCTATGTTTGGGGAGATCAATTTTTTCCTTGGGCTACAAATCAATCAAATAGATAAAGGCATATTTATTTCATAGTAAAAATATGTTAAAGAAATTTTGAAGAAATTTGGAATGGAAGACTCCAAACTGGTATGTATTCCTATGGTTACTTGTTGCAAATTGAAAAGGAATGATGAATACCCTAAGGATGATAAGATAAAATAAAGATCTATGATAAGTGGATTGCTATATCTAACTACTACTAGACTGGATATCATGCATGCAATTTTTCTTGTGGCTAGATTTCAAGAAGATCCTAGAGAGTCACATGTTGGAATAGTGAAGAGGATATTTAAATACCTAAAGGGTACTTCGGATCATGCCTTTGGTATCCAAAAGATATTAATTTCACATTGAGTGCTTGCGTAGATGCAGATTGAGTTGGTTGTGTGGATGATAGAAAAAGTAAAAGTGGTCATGCATTCTTTCTTGGATGTAGATTTGTGTCATGGATAAGTAAGAAACAATATTCAATTTATTTATCTATTGTAGAGGTTACGTATATTGCAGCAACATCTTGCTGCACACAAGTATTATGGATGGGGTAAACATTGAAGGATATTAGAGTGGTGTATGATGAGCCTATTTCTATATTGGTGATAATACAAGTGCTATAAAAATTTCAAAGAACTCAGTGATGCATTCAAGGACAAAACATATTTCAATCAAATATCAATTTTTGAGAGAGAAGATTGTGGAGAATGAAGTGAAGCTTGAATATGTACCTACAAAGGATCAGATTGCTAACATATTCACTAAGGCTCTTCCTAAGGATACTTTTTATTATCTCTAAGAGAATTTGGAGGTCATTTCCCCTCCTTTGAGCTAGATGCATATGGAGATGCGTCAGTCTAGTGGATCTCATGATCTATCCTTTTTTTTCAACTAATGTTGGTGGATACCTCTTAAGGGGAGTAGTTAGTGACATTGTTTTAGTATGGAATGAGTCTTGTGATTATGCAAAGGTTGTTGATTTGGTACAAGTTGGTGTGTAATCCTAAGGGGGGGTATTTAGAGCAATAGCAAGTATCTTGGTTCAGTGTCAAAAGGGGAGAACAATGCAAATCATTTTATACTTTTCCATTGATATCAAAGAGGGAGAGAGAATCATGTGAAAAAGGAAAAAATTGACAGGTGAGAAAGAGAGTCAGTGGGAGAGAGAATCATGTGAAAAAGTGTGCGATATCACAGTGATAAAGTTGTGTGTGTCATCTAATAATTATTGTCAAAGGGAGAGTGAAGCAAGTGAAAAATAATAAGCTCGAAAGGGGAGAGACAAATGTTGTGTAAGTTGTCTAATCAATAAAAAAAGAAAGGAGAGTTGTGTTTGATGGTTTTTCAAATCTTGTGTTGTCATCAATGACAAACGGGGAGACTATTGCAAGTATCAAGGTGTTGTCATTGATGTCAACAAGCTTGTGTTGTCTGTTGGTTCTTTTTACTATAACCAGGTTTATCTTCTATTCTACCTATATAATTTCTAATTCTAATCAAGGGAAGCTCGAAGGACCTGGACCAACTAATGAGGATTTTAACAATTAACCTCCTATACTTTGGGCTCTGCAAAACCCAGGAGGGTGGTCCCTATAATGTGTTTATAATCTCTATAGTGAACTTATAAACAATCATTAACAATTAATAGATAATCCCATTTAATAGCTCAATAGAATAGGGTAATACTGAATTGAATTGGCTTTTCATCAATAATATCAACTACTTGGAGCATGAGATGATTACAACAATATTTCACAACTTAAGATAGTCATTTAATTTTCAATTTGGAAGCAAGATCTAAGCAGAGATAAACAAACACATAACCTCACAAACACATATGATTTAGACTAGTGTCATATACCATTGGGGAGTCAAATTCATAAACATTTAAAATTCCATGATAGGTTTAAACACATAGCATATAAGATCTCTAAGAACAATTGCCTTACAACATCATCAATTTATATCCTAACCCAATACTTCTTACCAAATCCCTTTACAAACATATCCATATATAACTCCAATGAAGCATTTTAATTAATTATTTGAATTAAAACCAAAATGGAAGTCATACACACCACAATAGTGAGATAAATGAAATAACCCTTGATTATATTATTCAAAATTATGATATTTTATACAAAGGAAAGACATGAGATTGAAATGAATCATTATAACCAAAATGTTAGTACTATTATGAAACATCAAACCCTCATAGAACCAAAACCCAACTACAGAATGACACAAAACCTAAATTGCATTTACACTAAAATAATCAGGCTTTACAACTTGCTCAACAACTATGCCTAGACTCGACCTCAAAATATCTAACTTGGCAACCCCTATTTCTGGACTTGAAATCCTTCTTATAGAGAATGAAGGAGAAAACAAGCATCGGGCAAGAAAATTACACATGTCAGCGGTTAATTGGACTACTCTATGAAATTTCAAAAATATGATTACAATCGCCAAGTCCTAGAACATCTTCTTGTTGATTCCACTCATCAGGAAATAGCCACTGCATTGGCCAAACCTCAAAACCTGCACCAAAAAACTACCATGGAGACAAAACCATAATCATTATAGCCATAACAACTGAGCTATTAGTTGCCGGTAGTAGACACCATTTTACTCCTCTTCGATTAAGTACTTGTCCACCAATTTTTTATACTCTTCATCTCTTGGCCAATCAAAATTCACCACCTCATTCACCTTAGTATTGTAAGGTGTATATTTCAGTGCAACCTAATTGAATTCTCTTTCTAAAGACTAAAAATGTGTTGGTGTTAATAATTTTATCCATGCTACTCACCAACAAATCATAATCTAAATCATCACAAATCAATTTTATTTGTGCATTAATAGCTTCTTCTACCCTATCCTACCATTATTGCAATGTTTTAACATTTCCTTGTGCATCAGTGATGTTTGGAAAAACTGTATCACTCCAGTCATCAAAGCTCCTACCAGCTCCCTAATTCTTGTACTCAAGTCATCAGGTAGGGCCTCAAATCCCTTCAATGATTTTATAAAGATTTGAGTAGGCCTCAATGAGTGGGGCATGTTGTCTACATCAAACCTAGAAGCCTTATATATAATATCTAGATCGTTGGCCCTAGGGATCCACTTCTCAGCCAAAGGAAAAAATATTTGCCGATCCCTATTGATTTTTTTTATTCCATGCAAAAATGAAAAATATAAGGAATGAACAGATGGTAATCTACCATCAAACTTCTCATTTAGATGCCTCAAAACTGTGTCAACCACCTCATTTTTTTTGGAAATTACACCATCCTCACTTTCCTTTAAGGCAACCTCCAATTTTGTGAACCTACTTAACATTTTCTTCTTGGTGGGATCCACAGAATACTCAACCTCTTCTTCAATCGGTATTGGTGAAGGACTGAGAATAGGTGTCTAGATGGGAGATCCAGGAGTAGAAATGATTGGAGCAGTAGGGGGACAGATCTTAAAATAGGAGGTAATGCTCTGATACCAGGAGCACTCGAGGATTCTCCCACCTGTCCATATTTCAACCTATCTACTTCAGATTTTAGCTCAACATTCCTTTGCTACATCCTACTATATTATCCAATTATTATATTGTACTTCTCCATCAAATTCTTCTTTTCAGCCACTTCTCTCTCAACTGTTTTCTGGGCCAATTTGGCCACATTAAATGTTAGGCTTGTAGCTTTTATTGTTGAAGTTTTAGAAGATCTATTGATAATTATCCCTCCCCTTAAGTTTGGTCTAATATTAGTTACATTTGGATTTCTTCGTTGGGGTGCCAATGCCCATATTTCTAGAGTTTTATACTCTTGACTGAAACTAGAGTCTTGCAGAGCTGCCTTAACTTCTTCTTCACTATTTTGTATGGGGTGCTTGGAGTGTAAGATAGCATTGAATTCTATAGAATCGGCTATGTCCCATTCAAGAAAAATTAGAACACCAGCCTGAGTCACAAGTCTTCTTCCCTCCTCAAGAGGGATGATTTTTAATTCTTCCATTAATTCGGCCTTAACCTCATCATCATTCTCTTGGTCAAACCTATGAGGCCTTGATTATCTCCTTCTCTTGCACTTGTCCCTCTATTCTTCTAGTTTCATCCTCCAAACTAGCTACAAGAATATAGGAGTCTTCACAAATGCATGATCGTCCAAGAATTCCTTGCTGGCCTCCATCCTGTCATCTTGTACACATTGCCCCTTTACATCCATGTCAGAAAGCACTATTTTTTTTGATATAGGAGGGGAAGGGATACCAACCTATATGTTTTGATCAGTCACAATTATCTCATCCATCAGAGCCTCTTGTGTATCCTCAACTCTCTTCCTCTTAGGGCTTGGCTTTGATGGTAGCACTACAGGATCACTTCTCGGTGGTGAATCCAGATCAACAATTCTTATCCCTCCAGGAACTCTAAAATTTGAACCTAGCTATGATGTTGCTTTCATTATTTGTTTTCCCTTCTTATCCCTCTCATCCTCATCACTACTATCATTCATCTTTCTCTTGTATATAGGACTATCAGTTGGGGGCTAATAATTTGGCCTTGTTTCCTCAAGACTCACCCCTGGTCTTTGAATTCCAAAGTCCATTTCCAAATTGACCTTCTTGGTCATCAAGGTGCCCATGATCTCTTTAAAATTATCCAACAAGAAATCAATTATCTTGTGGAATGGAGTAAACTCCATTAATGGATCATATTTTGGATCCATTTTATGCACCATGACCAACAACTTCTCATAGGAAATCCATTTATCTTTATTCAATTCCTACCTATTCAAATCAAACTCATTTCTGATTAGGTCTTCAGGAAAGTTGAATTCATGTATAAATATTCCACCTTTATTTCATTGCTTGAAGAAGGTAGAGAATCCCTCAGGGTCATGTTGCCTCCTAGATCCATTCTTCAAATGATAATCATAAAAAAACCTTCCAAAGTGGACCCATCCTCCCTTAGAAAGGACAAAATATGAGACAACAGTATAATCAGGGAACAAAGTCCCTTTTCCTCTCCTTGTCAAGTTGTCTTCATGAATGTAACCTAGTTGCCACATGACCTCAACAAACCCCATTCTTGATGGTACATTGTATGGGAGAATATGTGGGGCTCCCTGAAAATCATACACTCTTAGGGCAATGCTTAAGGGGAACAAGATGATATCACCAGTTGTGGCATAATTTTAAATTAGGCTTCCTCACCTTTGATCAGAGGAATTCATGCAAATATTCAGGGACTCTTGGCACATTTACCACAAACCGAGCCTTGATTTAGGAAGCAAAGCATCTATCAAACTGCACAAATTTGGCACCTCCTTTGTTGTAAGACAAATCTGCACTCCACACTTGTACTGGTAATCTTTCTCCATTCACCTCTTGCCTCAACTCCATATTCTCTAAGAAGAAGTCAAAATTATTGTATAGGAACATATGCATTAACAAGGAGTACCAAAAGAAAGGAGTGTCAACATCCCCCACAAGAAACTTTAGAAAATCCTCATGTATCTTTTCTACAAGAAAAGATGTATAGTCATACACCATGGACAAGTTGGGATGATGAATTTGAGCTGCCATGAACATATATGCAATGGGCATCACTGTATTTGGGTTGAATTCCAAAATCTAGCATAATGAATAAAAGGTTGCTAAAAAATGGTTGACAAAACAACTTAGCATGAAAGGCTCCTAGTAATTTTGGCTGATATGGATTGTTGAACTACCTACCCTGGCTAGGTGAGTAGGAAGAAACTTTAGTTTGAAGAGAGGCTTTGACCTTGCATATTCCTACTTCATCTCCTCTAGATAAATTGGGACCAATAATAAGCTAGAATAGCTCAAATCAAAAACCTTTTGAATTTCATCTGTACTTATGCTTAGCAGAATCCCACCATCATTATCCATAATTACCCATGTAATTGGGTCATAATGTGTTGCCACTACTCTGAGTAGGTCCACATTAGCAAACACATTCAAAAGTACTAGTTTCCCCATGTTGTATCTCCAGCCATTAGAAAAGGGGTTGAGTAGGTTTCTCTATCCATACCACAGACTAAAAATTTCCAAACCAGTCATAAGAACCCTAGCATCTACAATATTATAATTATTGCATACTAGTCCTTCACCTAGAGTTCTTCCACTCATTAAAACCAAACCCATCTTCCTGTCATTTCTTGATAATAGAATTTGATCCATAAAATCATCATATAAATTCCTTTTCAAATAATCAACATGGCCAGAGTGCTACTTTGGTGGTTCTATCTCAAACAACTAGGGCTTCTTTAAAATTCAAATTCTTAAACAAACTAGGGCTACCCAGAAAAAGCAATTACAACACAATTGTGGAACTTCCAACAATTCAAATGAACCAGTAAACCTACAACAATAATCAATAACCCCCTGGCCAGCACACTACAAAATTTCACAAAAATCACAGTCAAATTAAACCAGTGATACATAAAGTAACTCACGGGATTTCACACCTTGCAGAGACCCAAACTTTCACTATGATTGCTTGAAAAAAATTATCTTTGGCTTTGAACTACTTCAAAAATTCTTGAATTATTTTCTGGTGAAGATAGAATGAAATCAAATACTTTATGTCAATTCAATTTAGCCACTAGACGTCTCATCCACCATTAAAGCTCATTTGCATGTCGTGCCAATGGCTCCAATCACATTTGATACGAATTTAAACTTCATTCGTCGATCTTTTATTTTTGTCAAATCATCAAATGACCACCTTCAGAAGTTTGATGTAACCTCCATCTTACATTCGAGGGCCCACCACAATATATAGTGCCAAAGGAGTACACATGGCACCTGCCCGTGATATCACAATCACTTAATATCGTCCATCTTTGGATCATGTGATAGTGGGAAACCGTTGATTCCCACCATCGACAATCTTGTTTAGTCACAACAATCATCAACACCAAACATAACCATCGAGCAAATTTTCATCAAGATTATAACACCACCATTGATTTCGAGCATGTGCATCTCTCAACTATTTTAGTAACCCACATTATAACATATTAAAGTTTGACACAAATATTAAACACCTTACCAATCCTTTTTCGGCATCAGCAGCTGAGACACATGGCACTCACCTATGATTTCACAATCAATTGAAACCAAGCAGTGAGGCCATTAGGAGATCACGGGGAATGGTTAGGATCAACCGTAGGATGATTGATAGTCATTAAAAAACATTCCTTGCAAAATAAGATAATTATTAAAAGGTGGAAAGGGGACATCTCCTAGGCCGACGAAAAAAGATGGCTTTAGGTTGTTCTTAAAGCGTGGGGTACGGGCTGACCTAGACTTAGGAAATAATAAAGTCAGGAAAAATATTTAACACAATTTATTAAAGGGGCCTAACCTAGATGGGTCAATGGGACATAAGTTGATCTAAAACCTCCCTCAAAAAGGTGATGGAAAAATAGATCCAATCTAGGGTTTAAGATAGAACATTAGGATTTCATGAAGGAAAAAATAAAATCCCAACCCTAGGCTTCCTTCGAATAGCATGACAGACCAGTAATGTGGCAGAAAATAAATGGAACTCAAAGAATGAAATTTGAGGCTCTATCAGTGGCTTTAGTTGGGGATGTTCATTCCACTGGAATGAATCAAGAATAACAGAATCTCAAGTAGAGAAGACCAGTTGTAGAGACAACTAAAAAAGGATTATCCAGACAAGACAATCCAACCAAAGGAAACCTATAACTAACATATATACAGACCTAAGCTATTATTCATGGAAAACAATACTTCAGCTGAAGTAGAACTTCAAGAATTGTCCATGAACTATCAATTCAAGAATATCACCTATCATTTCTGGGAGGAAATATGAATCTCCCCCCCACTTATTCTTCACCAGGAATGGACCCAACTAGATTGCATCAAATTTACCATTGTTTCCTTTGTCTTCCAACTTGGCATTCCACATCAAAACCATATCCCCATTTTGGAAAATCCTTGTAGTTGTCTTCTTGTCATACAAATTCTTCACCTACAACTACAATTTGGCATTTTTCATCTTAGCTTCCCTCCTAGTCTCATCTAATTCTATGAGAGCTTCCACTCTCAACTGCATTTCATCTTCTATTTAATTATCATACATCTAGACAAATTTATACATTTCCATCAGGTTATTTTGGGACAACCTTGCATTTATCCCATAGACTAGATCAAATGGGGCACAACCTATTGCCTTCTTCATAGTCACCCTGTCTACCTAGATTGCTAATCTTAATTTTGAATCCCATGCCTTCTTATTTTGATCTAAGATTCTCTTGATAATTTTCATCAAGATTTTATTGCTTTATTTTGCTTGTCCATTTCCTTGTGGGTGGTAAGGTGATGAGTAAGAGATTTGGATGCCATGGTTCTCACAAAATTCCATATATTCTTCAGACCTAAAACACATTGCAATATCTGACACAATCTTCTCTAGACATCTGAATCTAGTCACTATATTACTCATTAAGAAATCAATTACCAGCTTAATAGTTTGTTTCTTTCTTCAAATTACTTCCACCCTCTAGGTAAAATTATCAGTGGCCACCAATATCCATGAATGGCCTCCACTCGATTTACATGCTATCTCTCCTAAAAAATCAATACCCCATTGCTAGAATGGAGATTACACTGGAACTAGTTTTAAAGGTAAGTTACCAGAGAATTTCAACTTTCCAAAGAAACGCTGACAAGCATCACATGTCTTCACCAATTGGTGTGTATCCTTAAAAATGGTAGGCCACCCAAACCCAACCCTCATTATTTTTTGTGCAGTTGTTTTTGCCATATAATTCCCTCCACAAACTCCACTATGCATTTCATTCAAGAGTTCTTTCGCTTGATATTGGTCTAAACATTTTAACATAAAACCTTCTCCATTTCTCCATCATAGTTTTCCTATTATGATTTAACATACTTGATAGCATGTAACTTCAATGTCCTCTTTTCATTCAGATCATCCAGACATTTCATCTTTTGTAAATAATAGATCACACCTTTGTACCAATCTGAATGTTCCATGTCACATATGTATGATCTATCCTCTTCTTCAAGAAAATTTATCTGATTTGCTTCCTGATTACTTTGGGCCATAAGCTTGGCCAATCCTTGTCCTCTCACTAGCTTGGTAATGTAGATTTCAATTTTGAATTCTTGGATCTTGTTGATCCATCTACATCTTCTTCTTGATACTTCCTGTTGTGTAAAAATGTCCTTCATAACAACACTGGGTACATAGGAAATTGTGGTAGCTCCCATCAAATGAGTCCTGAAAGCTTTTACTTCTTTTACTAGTGCATATTCCTATTTTTAATTTATGTCATATTTAAGTTTTGTAGCCTACAAGGATTTTCTGAAAAAGGCTATAGGTTGTTCAAAGCCCTCGGCATTCTTTTGTAATAACACAATTGCAATTGTGTGGAATGAAGCAAATGAGAAAATTTGCAAGGGTTTGGAAAAATCAGGGGTTCTTAACACATGAGCTTCCTTTATACCATGCTTAATGACCTTTAAATATTGTAATGACTCTTCTTCCCATTCAACTGTGGCCCCTTTCTTAAGCATCTTAGAAATAGGGCGAACTATCTCAAAAAAAATTGTAATGAACCTCCTTAATAAATCTATCTATCCAAAGAAAGATTGTATTCCTTTGATATTTCAGAGTTGTGGGACCCTATCTATTGCAATTACCCTTTCTGGATCAATTTCGATCCCATCCTTAGAAAAAATATATCCCAAAAAATTTCTCTCCTTTACTCCAAAAGAACATTTCTTTGGATTTAAGGAAATAACATATTCCAATGCCCTATAGAACACTTTCTCTAAATTTTCACAATAGTCATCTTCTTTCTTGGAATATGTTGTTAGACCATCCTGATAAATCACCAAAATCAAATGAATAAAATCTAAGAATGACACATCCATGGCTCTCTAGAAAGTAGCCCCTGCATTTGTTAGACCAAAAGGCATTCTCACATATACATAAGTTCCCCAAGGTGTAGTGAAAGCTATCTTAAATTGTTCAAACTCCTTAACCATGACTTGGTTATAACTAGAAAACCCATCCATCATAGACATTAACTCACAACCCATCACCCTCTACAACATGGCTTCCATATTTGGTAATGGGTAGTTATCCTTCAATGAAGACACATTCAAATTCCTGAAATCCACACATAACCAGATGTCTCCATTTTTGATTCTCATAGAAACCAAATTTGATAACCAAGATGAATGTCTAATTGGTTTGATGATCCCTACATCTCTTAATTTCATGAGTTCTTCGTGCATTTTTGGAGCCAAGGTAGGATTAATAGGTCTCTTCTTTTTCCAAAAAGGCTTAGAATCACTACTCAAAGGAATTTCATGTTGAAACAAATCCTGCCCATAAGCTTTAAGATCATCATAAGACCAAGCAAACACATGTCTGAATTTTCTTAACAAATCAATTAACATCTTTCTCACCTTTGGTGATAATTTCTTTCCAATATACACCTTTTTTGGTGGCGCATATGTTCCAAGGTTTATTTCCTCTAGGTCATCAGAATGGGAAGTAACACAATTAGCCTTCGTCCTATCCTGGTTGTCAAACACTCTTTCAAGAACAACTAAAACTTTAGGAATTGTGTTAGTTTTTAATTGAATATCTTCATTGCCAAACACAGTATCCTTACCATCAATTTCTTGAATTTCATACTCATCCACATAGCTTAAGAATCTCAATATATCATCATCACTATCAAAAACTTGCCAGTTCTTGATATTATCAGGAATAGATGGTTTGGTTTTCACTTCAACCTTTGAAATCCCAGCATAAATCATGTCATCTGGTCTCAATGCAATATTTTCTAGCAAACCTGCCACCTTATTGTGGCCTCTCTCCATCCAATTTATATCAAAAGCATCAAAGTTCTCTAATTCATCCAAAACAATATTTCTATACTATTTCATCCTTTTATTCTTTGACACATATATGGACATGACTTGGGAAATCACAAACTCAGAATCTCCAATTACCTTGATCTTCTTGATCCCATTGTTTTGAGACAATCTAAGCCCCAATAACAAGGCTTCATACTCGGCCACATTATTGGTGCACTCAAATAATAGAGTGAAAGAGAACTTGAATCTATTTTCACTCAGAGACCTTAGAAACACACCTACACAAAATCATTCCTTTGAACTTGCACCATCAAAATACATAGTCCACAAATCAGTAGATTCTAACAAATGTTCAAATTTTGTATCAATTGGTGCAACAGGTTTATCACAATTACTAGGGGGTTCCTCAACCCTGAACTCATTTATGCTACCGTCAGTAAAACATGTCAAATTCTCAATCGGATCATGCTCAATCATATGAGGCACCTTGGAATCTCTTTCAATCTTAACATATTTTCCATTAATATAAAAAGTAGAAAATGACAAATCACATTGCACGTTACCTCCCATTGATGCACTCCACTTCCTTGACAAGAGCATCCCAAAATGAGGAGGGATATCTACAACTAGAACAATCATGGCCAAAACCTTATCAGGGTATTGGGTCAATTTATAAGGCAATGCTTTGATATTCCCAATAATTGGCACTTCTCATAAATCTAATGCATATAATTTTCCCTAAGTAGTGTCTATTGTTAAGCCCATTGCTTCCATAATATTGACTGGCATAACATTATTTGATTTCCTTGAGTCTATCATACAATTTCTCAGAGTTTTCCCATTTAAATCAACACTCAGGAAAAGGGGTTTTTTTTCTCAAGGCACATATTAATAGAATTCCCTAGATACATTGGGGGAGTTTGTGTTATAATTCCCTCAACTTTTTTCTCTTTTATTTCTTCCTTTTCTTTGGCTTCTTTACAATTTTCTTGTTCAACTTTACTACTAGAAATTCCTATAATCAAGGATATTGTTTTTTCTTTATGCTCATCTATTCTCATTATCTCCAACCAAGGTACAATAGCTTTAACTTGGGACAATACTTGAAAAATGTCCAAGGGTGTGTACTTAGGAAGGTTAGGAATAATACCTTCATTGGTTTCCTTATTTTCCAATTGTTGCTTTCCTTCAAGTTTCTTTTGCTTTTCTTCTAGACTAGACTCAACAAAGATGGTAACCACCTTGGTATTTACCAAGAAAGGGGTAACATATTCACTAGGCTTTGTGATCTCAATCTTTTTTCCCCATATCTTGTCATTCTTGATCTCCTTGATTTTGATAGCATCATTTTTTTCTGTCCGCTTTAACACCCTTGTTCTTATCTTTTTGTTCCTTAATGAAAAGGCCAGCAGGCTTACCCTGCTCGTCACCCACAGTTGTATTTTATAGCTGAAATGTACTTCTCATTTGAGCAGCCATCTCTTCAGTCAACCAAGAAATCTCATCTTCTAATGGTCTCCTTAGAGACACTGAATATTTAGCCTGCTCCATGTTGAAGAAATGATGGTCAAACTCACCTTCCTCATCAGAAAAAACATGTTGATGATAGATTTCACTCCTCTCTCATTGATTATTCACATCAAATTATTGCAATTCTTCATCAGAAGAAAATTCAGCTTCATCAATATATGACTGGGCCATACAAAAATCTACATCATTCTGCTCAAAATTAGGAGTCTACTCATGAGTATCTTTTTTTTTTTTTTTCAGCTTCAAGCAGTTGGGAAATGCCACAATAATTTTGATCATGTGGATGCACACACACCTCACACCATGGTCTATCTTGTACCAGATTTACAGAATTCTTCTGCAAAGGATCTGGTGTTTGTTGATCAGTTTTAGGCTTCTAAGCTGGTAGTATTGGTTTTCCATCCTTCCAATTTGTGTTGTAGGGATAATTTTGAAATCTAGGAGGTCCACCATTTTTATTATACTATTGCTTATCATTTCCAAGACCCTTCTCTTTCTTAGCAGAATTATATTTTATATCCTTCAAAGTGCTAAGAACCTTATCCCATTTCTCATCATCCTTATGGCTTATAGTAGAGAATTTCTCAGTTTTATCCCTAGGATTCTTCAAGAGAAGAGGATATTCTCTCCTACCATATTTTCCAGAAGCTTTCTTATTGCTTTCAATATTAATAGCTTCTCTAAAAGCATCCCTCATGGTCCGAGGGTCCTTATCCCTAAGGAGATATGCCATTTTAGCATCAAAAGCATTGAAATAAGTGGTTAAACAAACATTCTCATCAAGTCTGATTAAATGAACAACTTATACATTGCCTTTTTAAATCTTAGGTTAAACTCTATTATAGGCTCATTAACTAATTTCTTGATGGTTTTGAATTCATTCAACAAGAAACTAGCATTAGTCTTGTCACCATATTGTTCTTTGAAGCGCTTTTCAAACTCTTCCCATTAACCAATACTAGTATTTGGTAGACCCCTATACCAATCCCTTGGATCTTCAGTCAAATATTGGAAAAAAAATCATTACTACATCCTCATGTTCTACTTCATAGTCATTCAACATATCCATGAAGGCTTTCAAATGTTCCTCAGGTGAAAAACCATTATTCCCAGTAAAATTATTCATCTTTTGCCTTAACTCATTAGGGATGGGATTTGGGTAACCTAGAATACCATCAAAGAACAGTTTCATATACCTTTCCAATTGTATAGGTCTCCTTTGAAATATTCCATCAATTTTCTAAGAGTCATCACTAGACCTTGTATTCTGAGTTTTAGGACCATCTTGGTGTATATTTACAAACTTGGTTGCCTGAACCTTTGGGCCATAATTATTTGTGGTATTTTCCAAACCAGTTTTAGGATCATTTTCCACAACTTCTTGGAGACCTAATGAATTTGTAGCCTATGCAACTTCATCCACACTTTTCATTCTTAGGAATATTATTTTCCTTCTCTTTTCTGCATTTGCAACCTCAATTTCAGTTCTCTCTAGTTCTTCTGCAACAGCTTCCCCTTCCCTCCTAACATTTTCCAAGGAAGTCTCTATTTGTGATGTCACATGTAAAAGGGGATCTTTCTTAGGATGGTGAGAAACAACCCTCTCATTTATCTTGATCCCTTCATATTTTTGTTTTCCCTTGTCCAAAACAGGTTTAGGATCTGGATGACTTGATTGTGGCTTAGCAGGGTTCAAGGGTTTTGGGTCTACATGCTTTGATTGGACCTCAGCTTGACCTACAGACCTCACTTTAAACACTAGCTTCACCTCCTTATCATTTTTTTTTGTACAATAGTACCATCCTCTTGTGAGTCTAATCTACTTTGGTTCAAGAGTTTCATGGTTGTCAATTGTCTAATTAATCTATCCCTCTCAATGACAATATGGATCAATTTTTGTTTCCTTTTCTTTGTCCTTTTTTATCCTAAGCTCAACCTACTTTTGGATCTCTCATCTTAAAGAAATAATATCCCCAAAAACATCTTCAGGGTTAGGCAAAGTCATGTCAGAACTTGATGTTTCACTTAAGTCTATCAGGTTTTCTTCTTCTTGCCTAAATAATAAAGGGGTTCCATCATCTTCAGTAGGAGGAGGAGGCACATCACTAGTGCATTCTTTGTGATGGCTTCGACTTCTACTCCTACTTCTTCTCTCAATATATTGGACGCTAACAGGCCCTTTATTATGATAGGCTACATCCTCTCGAACAAGTGTATTAAATAATGCATCAAAAAATCCACAACTATCTAACTTACAATGTATAGATACATATTCAAAAGTCTTAGGGATAGGAATTAGAGGCTTACTTGTACCTTGGTGTACATGATTTTGTGATGCGAGAGAAACATTGCTAGTTTCTTGTTGCTTCTTTATCCAGTCCTTCTTCTTCATCTTAGGAAGTTCACCTTCCAATTTTTGTTCCAGGTGATTCTTTACGAATGACCTGGTGTTCTTCATGTCTTCATGCTTGTCCAAAAATATTTTAATTCATATTAAATCTTCAAATGAAATGCACACTAGTGCAGATACTTCATAGTTTCCACCCAATTATCTTGGGAAAACCAACCGTTCAAGAACAATTGGTGGAATTTAAAATACCTTTAGAATTTTCTCTTACTGACAATGTACGAAGTTTCTTCACAAGATATTCACAACTTTTGAACAACAGATGAGTTAGATAAAATAAAACAAAGGCCATGATTTGGACCTTCAAATCACATAAATACTATGATAACTCTCTGAAAAATGGATAATCAACCCATAGATAAGAAATATTAAAACTAAGTCCTCAGCAGAGTCACCATTTTCTTGGTTCTTTTTACTGTAACGAGGTTTATCTTCTATTCTACCTATATAATTTCTAATTCTAATTGAGGGCAGCTCGAAGGACCTGGACCAACTGACGAGGATTTTAACAATAAACCTCCTACACTTCGGGCTCTGCAAAACCTAGGAGGGTGGTCCCTATAATGTTTTATAATCTCTGCACCAAACTTATAAACAATCATTTTCAAATTAACAGATAATCCAATTTAATAGCTCAACAGAATAGGATAATACTGAATTGAATTGGCTTTTTATCAATAGTATCAACTATTTGGAGCATGAGATGATTAAAAAAATATTTCATAACTTAAGATAGTCATTTAATTTTCAATTTGGTAGAAAGCTCTAAGCACAGACAAAAAAACACAAAACCTCACAAACACATATGATTTAGACCAGTGTCATATACCATTGGGGAGTCAAATTCACAAGCATTTAAACTTCCATGACAGGTTCAAACACATAGCATATAATATCTCTGACAACAATTTCCTTACAACATTATCAATTTATATCCTAACCTAATACTTCTTACCAAGTCCCTTTACAAACATATCCATCTATAACTCCAATCAAGAATTTTAATTAATTCTTTGAATTAAAGCCAAAATGGAAGTCATACACACCACAATAGTTAGATGAATGCAATAACCCTTGATTATATTATTCAAAATTATGATATGCTTATACAAAGGAGAGACATGAGATTGAAATGAATCATTATAACTCAAATGCTAGTACTTTTATGAAACATCAAACCCTCATAAACCCAAAATCTAACTACAGAATGACACAAAACCTAAATTGCATTTACACTAAAATAATCAGGCTTTACAACTTTCTTTGCAACTATGCCTAGAATCGACCTCAAAATATCTAACTTGCCAACCCATTTTTCTGGCCTGGAAATCCTTCTTATAGAGAATGAAGGAGAAAACAAGCATTGGGCCAAAAAATTAAACAGGTCACCAGTCAATTGGACTGCTCTGTGACATTTAAAAAATATGATTACAATCACCAAGTCCTATAGAATCTTCTTGTTGATTCCACTCATTAGGGAATAGTCACTACATTGGCCAAAAACCCACCATGGAGACAAAACCATAATCAGTTATAACCATAACCGTTGAGTTGTTAGTTTCCAGTAGTAGACACAGTTTTACTCCTCTTCAGTTAAGTACTTTTCCACCCATTTCTGATACTCTTCATCTCTTGGCCAATCAAAATTCACCACCTCATTCACCTTAGTATTGTAAGGCGTATATTTCATTGCAACCTGATTGGATTCTCTTTCGAAAGACTCTAAAAATGTGTTGGTGTTAATTATTTTATCCATGCTACTCACCAACAAATCTAAATCTGAATCATCAAAAATCTATTTAATTTGTGCATTAATAATTTCTTCTACCCTATCCTGCCACTATTGCAATGTTTTAACATTTCCTTGTGCATCAATGATGTCTGGCAAAAATTTATCACTCCAGTCATCAAATCTCTGTACCAACTCCCTAATTCTTCTACTCAAGTCATCAAGTAGGATCAGGAACCCCTTCAATGATTTTACAAAGATTTGAGTAGGCCTCAATGAGTGGGGCATGTTGTCTGCATAAAACTTAGAAGCCTTATACATAATATATAGATTGTTGTCCCTAGGGATCCACTTCTCAGCCAAAGGAAAAACTATCTCTTGATCCCTATTGATGTTTTTTATTCCATCAAAAAATTAAAAAATAAGGAATGTACAGATGGTAATCTAGCATCAACCTTCTCATTTAGATGCCTCAAAAATATGTCAACCCCCTCATTTTTTTTGGCAATTGCACCATCCTCACTTGTCTTTAAGGCAACTTGCAATTTTGTGATCTTACTTAACATTTTCTTCTTGGTGGGATCCACAGAATACTCAACCTCTTCTTCAACCGGCATTGGTGAAGGACTGAGAATAGGTGTCTAGATGGGAGATCCAGAAGTAGAAATGATTGGAGTAGTAAGGGGACAAATCTTAAAATAGGAGGTAATGCTCTGATACCAGGAGCACTCAATGATTCTCCCACCTGTCCATATTTCAACCTATCTACTTCAAATTGTAGCTCAACATTCCTTTGCTACATCCTACTATATTATACAATTATTATATTGTACTTCTCCATCAAATTCTTCTTTTCAGCCACTTCTCTCTCAACTATCTTTTGGGCCAATTTGGCCACATTAAATGTTAGGCTAGTAGCTTCTATTGTTAAAGTATTAGAAGATCTATTGATAATTATCCCTCCCCTTAAGTTTGGTCTAATATTAGTTACATTTGGCTTTCTTCCTTGGGGTGCCAATGCCCATATTGCTAGAGTTTCATACTCTTCACTAAAACCAGAGTCTTGCAGAGCTGCCTTAACCTCTTCTTCACTATTTTGTATGGGTTGCTTGGATTGTAAGATAGCATTGAATGCTATAGCATCAGCTATGTCCCATTCAATAAAAATCAGGACACCAGCCTGAGTCATAAGTCTTCTTCCCTCCTCAAAAGTGATGATTTTTAATTCTTCCATTAATTCATCCTTAACCTCATCATCATTCTCCTATTCAGGCCTATCAAGCCTTGATTCTCTCCTTCTCTTGCACTTGTCTTGGTATTCTTCTAGTTTCATCATCCAAACTAGTTGCAAGAATATAGGAGTCTTCACAAATGCATCATCATCCAAGAATTCCTTGCAGGCCTCCATCCTGGCATCTTGTACACATTTCCCCTTTACATCCATGTCAAAAAACACTAATGGTGTTGATCTAGGAGGGGAAGGGATACCAAACTGCATGCCTTGATTAGTCAAAATTATCTCATCCATCAAAGTCTCTTGTGTATCCTCAAATCTCTGCCTCTTAGGGCTTGGCTTTGATGTTAGCACTGTAGGATCACTTCTCAGTGGTGAATCTAGATCAAGAATCCTTATCCCTCTAGATACTCTGAACTTTGGACCTAGTTGTGATGATGCTTAAATTATTTGTTTTCCCTTCTTATCCCCCTCATCCTCATAACTGCTATCATTCCTCTTTCTCTTGTATGGAGGCCTGCCAATTGGGGGCTCATAAGTTGGTTTTGTTTCTTGAGGCCTGACCTCTCGTCTTTGAATTCCAAAGTCCATTTCCAAATTCACCTTCTTGGTCATCAAGGTGCTCATGATCTCTTTAAAATTATCCAATAAGAAATCAATTATCTTGTGGAATGGAGTAAAATCCATTAATGGATCATATTTTGGATCCATTTTATGCACCATGGCCAATAGCTTCTCATAGGCAATCCATTTCTCTTTATGCAATTCCTGCATATTCAAATCAAACTCGTTTTTTATTATGTCTTCAGGAAATTTGAATTCATGTATAAATCTACCACGTTTAATTTATTGTCTTAACAAGGAAAAAAATCCCTCAAGCTCATGTTGCCTCCTAGATCCATTCTTTAAATGATAATCATCAAAAAACCTTCCAAAGTGGACCCATCCTCCCTTGAAAAAGACAAAATCTGAAACAACAGTATAATCAGGGAACAAAGTCCCTTTTCTTCTCCTTGTTAGGTTTTCTTCATGAATGCAACCTAGTTACCACATGACCTCAAAAAACCCCATTCTTGATTGTACATTGTATGGGAGAATATGCGGGGCTCCCTGGAAACCATACACTCTTAGGATAGTGCTTACACGATACAAGATTATATCACCCCAATTGTGGCATACTTTTAAATCAGGTTTCCTCCCCTTCGGTTGAAGGAAGTCATACAAATCTTTAAGGACTCTTGGCACATTTACCACCAACCAAGCCCTGAGTCTAGAAGCAAAGCATTTATCTAACTACACAAAGTTGGTACCTCCCCTGTTATAAGACAAATCTGCATTCCACGCCTGTACTGGTAATATTTCTCCACTCACCTCTTGCCTCAAGTCCATCTTCTCTAAGAAGAAGTCAAAATTCTTGTACAGGAACATATGCATTAATAGGGAGTACTAGAAGAAAGGAGTGCCAACATCCCCCACATGGAGAAGTTGGGATGCTGAATTTGAGGCCCCATGAACTTATATGCAATGGGAATCATTGTATTTGAGTTGAATCCCAAAATCTAGCATAATGAACAAAAATTTGCTAAACAATGGTTGGGAAAACAACTTAGTCTGAAAGGCTCCTCATCATTTGGGCTGATATAGATCATTGAGTTGCCTGCCCTGTTAGGGTGAGGAGAAAGAAAATTTAGTCTGAAGAGAGGCTTTGACCTCGCATATTCCTGCTTCATCTCCTCTAGATAAATTGGGACCAAGAATGAGCTAGAATCACTCAAATCAAAAACCCGCTGAATTTCATCTACAATTATTCTTAGCAGAATCCCACCATCGTTATCCCTAATTACCCTTGTAACTAGGTCATAACGTGCTGCCACTGCTCGGAGTAGGTCCACGTGAGTAAACACATTCGACACTGCTAGTTTCCCCATGTCATATCTCCAACCATTAGAAAAGGGGAGGGGTAGGTTTCTCTATCCATACCACAACCTAAACATTTCCTAACCAGTCATAGGATCCCTAGCATATGCAATATTATAATTCTTGCGCACTAGTCCTTTGCCTAGGGTTCTTCCACTCATTAAAACCAAACCCCTCTTCCTGTCATTTGATGATAATAGGAGTGGATCCAAAAAATAATTATATAAATTACTTTGAAAATAATCAACATGGCCAGAGTGTTGCTTTGTTGGTGCCATCTCAAACAATTAGGGCTTCTTTAAAATTCAAATTCTTGAACAAACTAGGGCTACCCAGAAAATGAAATTACAACACAACTATGTAATTTCCAACAATTCAAATGAACCAGTAACCCTACAACAATAACCAACAACCCCCTGACTAGAAAACCACAACCTTTCACAAAAATTATAGTCAAATTAAACCAGTGATATAGAAAGTAACTCATGGGATTTCGCGCCTTATAGAGAACCAAACTTTCACTGTGATTGCTTGAAAAACTTTATCTTTGGCTCTAAACCACTTCAAAAATTCTTGAATGCTTTTGTGGTGAAGATAGAATGAAATCAATACTTTATGTCGATTGAATTTAGCTAGTAGACATCTCATCCACCATTAAACCTCATTTGCATGTCGTTCCAATGACTACAATCGCATTTGATGTGAATTTAAGCTTCAACCGTCATTTTTTTTTTGTCAGATCATCGAATGACCACCTTTAAAATGTTGATGTAACCTCCATCTCAGCGTCGAGGGCCCACCACAATATGCAGTGCCAAAGGAGTACCCATGGCACCTGCCCATGATATCACAATCACTAAACATCTTGCATGTTTGGATCACGCGATGGCATGCAATTGTTGATTCCCACCATCGGAAATCATGTTTACTCACAACCATCACTAGCACCAAACATAACCTTCGAGAAACTTTCATCAAAATAATAACACCACCGTCGATTTTGAGCATGTGCATCTCACAACTATTTTAGCAACCCACTTTATAACATATTAAAGTCCGCACCAAATATTAAACACCTTATTAATACTTTTTTGGTATCAATAGCTGAGACATGTGGTGCTTGCCCGTGATTTCATAATCAGTTGAAACCATGCGGTGAGGCCATCACGAGGTCGTAGGGAACGATCAAGAACAACCATAGTACGATCGATGGTCATTAAAAATATTCCCTGCAAAATAAGATAATTATTAAAAGGGGGAAAGGGGACATCGCCTAGGCTGATGAAAAATGATGGCTTAAGGTTTTTCTTAAAGCACAAGGCATGGGCTGACCTAGACTTAGGAAATAATAAAGTTAGGAGAAATATTTAACACAATTTATTAAAGGGGCCTGACCTAGACGAGTCAATAGGACATAAGTCATTCTAAAACCTCCCTCAAAAAGGTAATGGCAAAATAGATCCAATCCAGGGTTTAAGATAGAACATTAGGATTCCATGAGGGAAAAAATAAAATCCCAACCCTAGGCTTCCTCCGAATAGCATGACAAACCAGTAATGTGGCAGAAAATTAATGGAAATTAAAGAATGAAATTTGAGACTCCATCATTGTCATTGGTGTCAATTGTGTAGTTGTTGAGAGAGATTGTTCCAGTATTGTGTTTTGGTTTTTGTTTGTATTTCTTCTAGGCTGAAGATCTTCTTGTTATGTTCCAAGATGATATATTTAGATTTTTTTGTGATGGATCATTGTACAAAAAAAATTATGTTCACCAGTGTGTGAGATATGCATTACAAATATTTCAAGGAGAAATGTCTTTGCTCCATGTTTCTTCATAGTTGAGTTTCAGGCCTTGTGATTTTGAGTGAGAGTTCATGGTGTTGGTCTCTTCCTAGTGTCAAGAGAATTAATGGTTTGATGTTTTGGTAGATGGTATTCCAAGTTATAGTGTTTGGCATTTTTGTCAGGATGTTCTAGGCTTGTACATTATTTAGGTGAAGTATTTTTAGAAAGGAGTTTGTTAGTTTTTAGGATGTTTTCGGATCATTTTTAGGTGAATATTGTTGTTAAAAGTTTATGTATTAATTAAAGGAAGAATGTACTTAAAATTTTAATGGTGTTTGCATGGGTAATAGTCAACCTGGTGTTTACACTACATGTGAAGCATCTTCAAATTTTTGGGAATTGTGTTGAGGAATGTTATGATAGATTTGGGTCCTAGCTAAGGATTTGTGTGGTTCGTCTTCATTCCTATCCACTGTGGGAATGTTTAAGTGATGACCTAATTTAAATTTGCACATTTGAGGTGCATTTCCAACCTTGGAAAGGGTTTCAAGGTTGAGGACAGTATAAGTATGAGTTGAATTGTTGAAGGGGGTGAAGATAGATGAATGACAGATGTGTGTGTGAAGTATATGTTGTGAGTGATGCAAAATTGAGCAGAGTAGTGCAAAATTTCAAGTCTTAGATTACTAGATGCAGTGAGCAAAAGGTGTCTACAATCATTTAAACAGACTATGAAGGTTTTGGATCTATTGTGGTGGAATCCCTATTGCATTGAGATCATGTTCTCTATGTAACATTTCTTCTCTATCTTATTTTCATTCCAGTAGTGAGCCTTGGTTGTGAGCCTTTTTTAAAAGAGTGTCCTATTCTGGAAGTGATCCTTTGTACTAGTTTTCCTATTACTTATATTATGAGATAATCTTCACCATGGTTTTTCCCTTCTTGGGTTTTCACGTAAATAAGGTGTTCTCTTGTGCATGGTGTTGAGTTTTTTAAGTTTCTATTATTTTCTTTTCATGCTAATTCATCATAGCATATTAATGGTTTAATCAATGTTTGTGGATCTGAATGTTAATGATGGTTTTGTTGTTTTGATAAGATACAACTAATTCACCCCCTTCCCTCTTAGTTGTCTTGTTCATTCAACAATATGTGCTAATATACATGCTTATAAAGAGGCATTCTAATTATAAATATTGGGTTTAGGATTTTGATTGTAGGATAGTTAAGACCAAATGTGATAGAGTGTAATCTAGATTTGGTTGTGAATCCCATGTAACATTATCATATTAGGTGTATATGAATTTTCAATATCAATCTATTTATGTGTGTTTCCTCAATAGTGTGTCCCACTTATGGCACATCCTAATTTGTCCTTGAACTCACATATTTATAGAAAATTTAATCATTTAATCCTTAAGGGGTTCTATCTAAGGATTTTTAATTATAGACTATTAGATCAAACCCCCTTGGATAAAGCCCCCTAGTCTTAAATAACACCCTCAATGGAGTCTCCTCCACACCTATCAAAATGCTGACAAAAAATCACATTTTCTTCACTTTTAGATAAATCAAATGAAGTCATTTAGAAATTTAGTTTTATAAGCATGTAGACCTTATTATAAGATTTCCAAAAAGTATATTTTTCAATATATTTAATTTAATTATTATATTTATTTTTTATTTCTTGTGAATGTACTTTTTTTACAAAATATCAAGATCTTTGTTTCACACATCCATAAAATAGAAAAATAGAGTCTAAAAAATTCAAAAAACTATATTTGCACTAGGTATTGATTTCTTTATTTCAACACTTTTTTATTTAAATATATGTAAATAATTCACGTGATATCGAATAAACTTATGTATAAATTATAATTAATCTTACTTCAAATATTAATAAAAAAAAGTTGCAACACAAAAATATGAAAAAATGTTTGTGCACTAGATATTGGTGTTACCAATCTATGTCTAAGAATTTATAATTTTATACTTTTATGTAAATAAATTATGTGGCATCAAACAAATGACACTTTTTTAAAATGATGATAACTACAAAAATAAGTAATTATAACTTAAGTATAAAATTTCACAAATCATTTTTGTTTTCCTAAATGCATTTATAATCTAAATAAAAAACCTAAAAAATAACTAGTTCACCTATATTGGCAACAAGAGCATGATGGTGTATGGAGTTTTCATTGATATCAACACATTGTATAATTGATGGTGTATTGGTATGTATATAGTTTAGAGAAGACCAAGTATTTTTGAAAAATTGACTGTCCCAGACTAAGATAGTATAGAGGAACAATTTTGTCATCCGCATTTATCCGCATTGAATTATATTTTCATACAATGTTAAGGTAATAATGGTGCATATTAAAGCATTCCATATCTAAATTTTTAGGGTTTTATGTCTTATGCATCAAGAGATACTAATGACAAAGTATCGGACTAAGTAAAGATAGAGTTATCACTACAGAGTTCATGTTGGAATGCTCCATATTTCACCACAGATGATCATTTTGTTTTGCAGATTTTGGGAAGTGTTTGGAGATGTTATGTGTTTTTTTATTCTGAGTTTCAAGTGTTTTGGTTGTCTATGTGTCAAGTTTTTGGAAGAATATTTGGTTCATTCAATTTTTTCTTTACTCCATTTGGTTGTGCAGTGCTAACCTAAGGGTTTTGGGGTTGTGTGGAACTAAATAAAGTATGGAGCATATTCAAGGGAGTATATATAGGTAATTATGACCTACTTTGGTGAAGAACAAAATTCGAATATTTCTGCAAGGCATGTGTGTTGGAGTTTTGAGCCAACAGATTATGGGGTCATATGTTTCATCCAATTAGGCTGACCTAATTGATGGTATGATTGATCAAGGAAGATAGATATGTAGAGAAGAGTATAATGTGATAGTGGTGATGTGACGTAGATATTGTGCATGGGAATAAGAGTGACAAAAAATTATGAAGTGTGTAAATTCAATTTAATGAGAAAAACAAGGAATTGTGTCTTCAACATATAATAGATGTATTGTAAACAGTTCAAACTTTGGCAGCGAGCCATTTTTGTATGTAATCTATAATTCTAGAAGAATTCATCTTCCTTGGGTAGTGAGTCATCTTATTTTTTGGACACTAAATCCCTTAAACTGTGATCTATTATAATCAATTATGATATATAGTGAGTTAATCATCACCATGGTTTTTCCCTTCCAAGGGTTTTCCATGTAAAATTTGGTGTTCATGTGTTTTTAATTATAGGTAAAATAGGTTTTGAAGGGACCCCAAAAACCAACAAAACAACATCCACAAAGAGGCACATAAAACAACATGCGCCTACAAATTCTTCAAGATGTCAGTTGCTTCCAAATCACCGTCAATGATATTTGGATGCAAATTCATGGTTTCAACAACCTCTTCACTATGAATTCCAGAATTAGCATTCATCTTAGTTTTATTTCAAGTTATATTAGAAGGACCCATCTCACACACCACTTTTTGCTAGACTAAAGGAAGATCACCGACTCCAACCATAACATCTTTCACAGTAGAATCATCCCCTAGCCACTTCTTGGATTTCTTGTTCAAAAGACACAAACCTTCAACTTCATTGCACATAGCATGATTTCTCACCTCAAGAAGCTTCTCCAAATTTTAATAAACACAATTTAATTTCTCTTCGAGAGTAGAAATTATTGTCTTAAAATAATTTTTCATATTCACCATCTCATCAGCACTCATTTTTAGAGTTTCAAGAAGTTGATTGACCTTGGTCTGGACCTTGTTAACTTGAGCCTTAAGATTAGGAACCCTTGAAGCAGAGGGTTCTTCAAAATTGTTAACCATCGCTCTAACCCTGAAATTGGTAAAATTCATTTCATGGAAGACCCACTTAAAGAGCTTAAACAAGGTTAAGGAACCCTCTTTCACCATGCCAAGAAAATTAGGAAAATCTTCCCTTTTAAAATTGAAACCATCCCTATCGACTGCCCACTCCTCTTAAGAGTCATTTCTAATATTTTCTTTATCAAGGGAATCCTTCCCTTTCTAACCAGGAACAAAAACATTATAAATGGTCACCTCAAGGCCGAGACCACCAAAACCACCTTTAACTAGATTCTGCTCCATCATCCGAACCTTAACAATGTGTGAATTCCCAACAATAGGTGACATAACAATCTCCTCATAATCTTTCCCCTCTTTCCTCTTATAATTCTTAAGAAGATTCCCCATCTTTGGCCCCTCGTTCATCTTTGAACCAGTAACAAGGGAACCTCCAACTTGTCCCTCAAACTAATTTCCTTCTTATTCACTTCACCCAAAATGACACCCTTCAAATTCTTACCTCCCATCGCCTTCACAATTTTAATATTCTGAATATCATAAGTATGGTCCTCATCCTCGTCATTGCCCATATCATACTCATGAGCCCTAGTGGTTTTGGGGCGATTCCACTTATTTCTTCTCTTTCCCTCAAAGGTGATCGGATATTTTGAGTAGACTTCCATAGAAGCCTCTGAACTAGGAACATAATCATCATCATCAGACCCATCCTTAAACCCTGTATCATATTCAAAATATTTCTTCTTCCCACCTTTTAAGATTTTGGGTTGATCAGGGATGATAAAAGACTTAACAAACTCTAAAATTTTGGTGTTCATGTGTTGATTGGTGTGGTGCATGTTCGTTTTGTATTTATTTTTGTTGCTACAAGTTTAATGAGATTCTTTGTAATGCATTTTAAGTTATTAAATTTTAGGGAATACTGATTCACTCCCCCTCTTAGTATTTTGGGTGTTCAACAATTGGTATCACAAAAAGGTTCCTCCAATTTTTCTAACAATAGAGGTAGATCTTGGAGATTGAAAACATGGTAGCTACAATGTATCTTATCCCTTTGAAATAAATTATAATGAAAGGGTTTACTGAAGAAGACTATGAAGTTGATATGGAAGGAGAACTCAGATTTTCTCTTGATGATCTAAATAAAGAAAAATGTGAGAATAGAGATTTGAAAGAAAATCTTAAGGAACCAAATGATTGTTCAAGAATTTGAGGAATCAAGTCAAGCAAGTGTCACATTTTGTTTTGTGCAAAAAAATTAACTAGTAAATAATTGTATTACATAAGGGTAAGTGCACCAAGATGGTTCCCAAAAAGGGGACTTAAGTGGACAACTTTTTTCTAAAATGAGGAAATACTGACCTTGGATGTGAAATTGAGGATACTTAAACTCAAAATTTTGAGATGGAACAAAAAGAAGGATTCAAGTGCTCCAAGTCTACTTTCTAAAATACTAATTTCTTTTGAAAATGGTTGAGATTAAGGGGTTAAAATGAGGGATGTACCCAAATTGGTGTTGTTTTTGTCAGAAAAACATAACATAGAAACTCTTGTATGACCCTCGTATGGTGAATTTTTTTTTAGTATTTTTTAAATCACAACGGTCAAAAGTTAGCTAATAGTATGTAGTTGATGCACGATTGTTATGATAATTTTTTAATGAATATTTGATTTTTTACTAATCTGTGAAGCAGACATATCTTGAAAATAGAATTTTGGCTATCCTACCCCTACAAATTTTGGAAACTAATCGATTTTTTTTTTTTTTTTTTTAATTTTGTAGAATGGAGTGTAGCTTCTAAAAATGTAATTTATTTGAAAAATTGATGAACGGTTAATTTATAATGAAAAAAATACCAAACACTTCTTTTTGGCCAAAAAAAGACATACAGATAAAATAAATTATGGATGAAAGACTTCACGTTTTCATAAAGTAAAAAAAATTACATCGTTGGATAGCTAAGAGATAACCCAACATTACCCATGTGCTCAATTTTTTCGATATTGAACCACATGCAATCCTGACAGTGAGCACAAACTTGACTATGAGAAATATAATGGATTTTTTAAAAACACATCTCTAGTCATTGGGAATGCCCTCCAAGCCTTTGAGTTGGTATTCCAAGGCAAATACCAAGCCTAAGGTTGAGGAACTCCCAAAGCAAGATATAACGAGAGCGCGTTATAACGCGCTCGCGTTATATCTCACTTTTGACATGCCTTTTGCTTCTACAGGGAACATGTCTACTAGCACATAATGTGAGCGCATTATAACATGCTCGCATTATATCTCACTTTTGCCATGCTTTTTGCTTCTATGGGGCACATGTCTACTAGCACATAACGCGAGTGCATTATAACATGCTCAGGTTATGTCTTACTTTATGTTAAATGCCAATATATTAATGTATGGTAATATATTTTTATGTACATTTATGTCATGTACGTATGTATGCTTGTATGGATGTAAGATTATATGTACATATGTATTATTCTTGTATGTATGCATTTATGTATGTCTTTAGAGGAAGGGAGAATTTAGAGAGAGTCTAGAGATGGAGAGGGGGTCGAAGTGAGAGTTTAAGAGAGAGGGAGTGGGAGAGAAGGGGTTGGATTGAGGAGTACTTATCTAGGTAGGGTGGGAGGGATAAAGGGAGGGAGAGAGAGAGAGAGAGAGAGAGAGGGGGGGGAAGAGAGAGAATTGAGGGGGAGGGAGAGACAAAGAGAAAGGGAGATTTATGTAGGTAGGGTGAGAGGAAGAGATTTCAGAGTGTGAGGGGGGTGAGAGGGAGAGACTTGAGAGATAGATAGTGAGAGGGACTGTGAGAGAGAGGGTGTGGGAGAGAGAGGAAGTGTGAGTGAGAGACCTGAGAGAGGAAGAGGGTGTGAGAGGGAGTGACCTGATAGAGGTAGAGAAAGAGGGGGGTGGAGTGAGAGGGACTTATCTAGGTAGAGTTCGAGGGATAGATAGAGAGAGGGGAGAAAGACAAAGAGAGAGTTACCTAGGTAGGTTTCCAGAGGGAGAGACATTAGGGAGAGAGGGGGTGGGAGGAAGAGACATGAGAGAGAAGGAGAGAAAATTAGTGGGAGGGACATAAAGAGAGATGGATAGAGAGAGTGAGAGAGGGTGGTAGGGATTGATTGAATGAGAGGTATGCAGAAAGAGGGAGATGATAGATAGAGACAACTAGAGAGCGTGGGAGGGAGGGAAGGAGGGGGAGGTGAGATGTATAGATAGAGAGAAAGTGATAGGGCTTGAGGGTATAGGGTTGAGGGATTAGGGTGGAGGACCTATAGGGTTGAGGGAATAGGTTTGATGCTAGAGGGTATTTGGTTGAAGGTATAGGGTAGAAGGTTTAAGGTTTAAGCGTTTAGGGTTGAAGGGTTTGGGGTTAAGGGTTTAGGGTTAAGGGTTAACTTGGTTGAGGGTAGAGGGTTTATGGTATAGGTTTGAGGGTATATGGTTGAAGGATTAAGTACAAGGTCCAATGTAAGGGGTGGATGATTTGGGGTTTAAGGATTGAGGGTTGAGGGATTAAGGGTTGATGGTTGAGAATTGAGGGTTGAGTGTTTAATGTATAGGGTAAAGGATAGAGGGTTTAAGGGTTGAGGGTTGAAGATTGAGGGTTTAAGGTATAGGGTTGAGGGATTAGGGTTGAGGGTCCAATATATAGGGTAGAGGTTATAGGGGTTGAGAGATTAAGGATTGAGGGATTAGGGTTTAGGGTAGGGAGTATTGGGTTGAGGGTAGAGATTAGAGGGTAGAGGGTAAAGGGTTGAATAGTTTAGGGTTTAAGGGATTAGGGCTGAGGGTCAAGGGTTTAGGGTTGAGTGTTTAAGGGTGTAAGGGTTAAGAGGGTTGAGGGATTAGGGTACAAAGTTTACTAAGTGGGTTTAAGGGTTGGGGGATTAGGGTTGAGGGTATAGGGTAGAGGATTGGCGGTAGAGGGTAGAGGGTTTATGGGTTAGGGTTTAATGGTTTTGGGTTTCGGGATGAGGGATTAATAAGTTATAGGGTAGAGGTTACAGGAGTTGAGGGTTGAGGGATTCAGAGGGTATAGGCATTGAGGGATTAAATTTTAAGGGTTGAGCATTGAGGGTTGAGGGATTAAGAGGCTATAGGGGTTGAGGGATTAGGATTTAATGGTTGAGGGTTGAGGGTTGAGAGTTCAAGGATTAAGAGGGTATAGGGGTTGAGGGATTAGTGTTTAAGGGTTGAGGGTTGAGGGTTGAGGGATTAAGAAGGTATAGGGATTGAGGGATTAAGGTTTAAGGGTTGAGGGTTGAGGGATTAGGGTTTAAGGGATGAGAGTTGAGGGATTAAGAGGGTATAGGGTTTCTGGGATTAGGGTTTAAGGGTTGAGGGTTGAGAGTTGAGGGTTGACGGATTAAGAGGGTATATGGGTTGAGAGATTAGGGTTTAGGGATTGAGGGTTGAGGGATTAAGAGGGTATAGGGATTGAGGGATTAGGGTTTAAGGGTTGAGGGTTGAGGGATTAGGGTTTGAGGGTCGAGGGATTAAGAGGGTATAGGGGTTGAGGGATTAGGGTTTAAGGGTTGAGCATTGAGGGTTCAAGGATTAAGAGGGTATAGGGGTAGAGGGATTAAGGTTGAAGGGTTGAGGGTTGAGGGATTTAGAGGGTATAGGGTTTCAAGGATTAGGGTTTAAGGGTTGAGGGTTGAGAGTTGAGGGTTGATGAATTAAGAGGGTAGAGGGGTTGAGGGACTAGGGTTTAAGGGTTGAGAGTTGAGGGTTGATGCTATAAGAAGGTATAGGGGTTGAGGGATTAGTGTTTAAGGGTTGAGGATTGAGGGTTATGGGTTGATGGATTAAGAGGGTATAGGGGTTGAGGGATTAGGGTTTAAGGGTTGAGGGTTGAAGGATTAAGAGGGTTGAGGGGTTGAGGGATTAAGAGCGTATAGGGGTTGAGGGATTAGGGTTTAAGGGTTGAGGGTTGATGGTAGAGGGATTAAGAGGGTATAGGGGTTGAGAGATTAGGGTTTAAGGGTTGAGGGTTGAGGGATTAAGCAGGTTGAGGGGTTGAGGGATTAGGATTTAAGGGTTAAGGGTTGAGGGTTGAGGGATTAAGAGGGTATAGGGGTTGAGGGATTTGGGTTTAAGGGTTGAGGATTGAGGATTGACAGATTAAGAGAGTATAGGGGTTGAGGGATTAGGGTTTAAGGGTTTATGGATTAGGGTTTAAGGGTCGAGGGTTGAGGGATTAAGAGGTTATAGGGGTTGAGGGATTAGTGTTTAAGGGTTGAGGGATTAAGAGGGTATAGGGATTGAGGGATTAGGGTTTATGGGTTGAGGGTTGAGGGATTAGGGTTTGAGGGTTGAGGGATTAAGAGGGTATAGGGGTTGAGGGATTAGGGTTTAAGGGTTGAGGGTAGATGGATTAAGTGGATATAGGGGTTGAGGGATTAAGAGGTTTGAGGGGTTGATGGATCAGGGTTTAAAGGTTAAGGGTTGAGGGTTGAGGGATTAAGAGCGTATAGGGTTTGATGGATTAGGGTTTAATGGTTGAGGATTTAGGGTTGAGGGATTCAGAGGGTATAGGAGTTGAGGGATTAGGGTTTAAGGGTTGAGGGATTTTGGTTTAAAGGTTGAGGGATTAAGAGGGTATATGGGTTGAGGGATTAGGTTTTAAGGGTTGAGGGTTGAGGGTTGAGGGATTAAGAGGGTATAGGGGGTGAGAGATTGGGGTTTAACGGTTTAGGGTTGAGGGATTAAGAGGTTTGAGGGGTTGAGGGATTAGTTTTTGAAGGTTGAGGGTTGAGGGTTGAGGGTTGAGGGATTGAGAGGGTATAGGGGTTGAGGGATTAGGGTTTAATGGTTGAGGGTTGAGGGATTAAGAGGGTATAGGGGTTGACCCTCTATATTTCTCCTACTCTCACTCTCTCTCCCTCCCTCTCTATCTCTCTCTCCCCCTCTCTCCCTCCCACTCTCTCGTTCTCCCACTCCCCCACTCTCTCCCACTCTCTCTTTCTCCCACTCTCCCCTTATCCCACTCTACCCCACTCTCTCCCACTCTATATTTTTCCCACTCTCACCCTCTCTCCCTCCCTCTATATCTCCCACTCTCCTCCACTCTCTCCCACTCTCCCCTTCTTCCAGTCTCCCCCACTCTATCTTTCTCCCACTCTCACTCTCTCTCTCCCTCCCTCTCTATCTCCCACTCTACCCCTCTGTCCCTCCCACTCTTTGTTTATCCCACTCTCCCCCACTCTCTCCCACTCTATCTTTCTCCCACTCTCACCATCTCTCCCTCCCTCTCTATCTCCCACCCTTTGCTTCTCCCCTTCTCCCACTCTCTCCCACTCTCCCCCTCTCTCCCTCTTTATATACTAAGAAAACCAAATTCCACATAACACGCTTGTGTTATAATGTGAGAACGTTATTTACTCCACTAGAATAGTAAAAAAATATATATACCCATTATTTGAAGGCCCACACTTTGTATATTCCCCTGGTTATGCACCTGCTCTGACAAAAAATAGCTTTTTGATGATGTTGTGAAATGTGTAAGCATCGTTTTCACATTCCATCACCTTTTCCATGATCTTTTTACCACCTTTGCATGAAATAGAAGAGTTTCCACATTGAAAGACATATAATATCAATTGAACTTTGAATTCCACTCAAAATTGATATACAATTGAAGTGTGGAAGGGAACAAGCTTTTGAACAACTCAAATTGCTGTGGAGTTTGAAGAAAGAAGAAGCTAAGGCTACATAATTAGGTTGAACTCCTCCATTTGAAAGTCTGGTTTTTAAGGTATGTGAAGTATTTACACATTTTCTTTCATTCTATTATTGCTTGATTTCATTTTTTTGTCATTATAACCTTAGGTTGTCAATGCATATTTTAAATTACCATTATATACACAATTATATACTTTCCAATTACCATTTTAATCTTGATGCAGAGCATCTACCAGGATCCACAAATCATCAAGGGTACTTCTGACCCTAACTTAAATTGAAGAAGATCAAGAAACAAACTCAATCATCTTTTCATCAAAACATTAGAACTTGGTTTGAACTCTTTTTCAGACTCACAAAAATAGATTAACCATCATAAAAGTGATTGTAACATAACATAAAGCTAACTAGAAACTCAGAACCATTCATGAAAATTCATGCTTTAAGACAACTCCAAGCCTCTCCCATTCCTCTGAAGGGTCCAAACACCTTCCAATAGTTTTGCACAAAATAATGCAGTACAAAGGAAGAAATCAACACCTTTCTTCACACACTTATTCAACTATATTTCCCTTCACAAAACATTTGATCCGTATACTCAAATTAGCATTAAGAGTTCCAAATTCCTTAAGGACCTTCAAAACTCCTTGAAAATCTTCAAAATAACTGATTACAATCAACTACGTTCCTCAAAATATCAGCCAATTATTATTTCAGTCACAAGTTGTCTTAAATCTTCCATAATGGCACCATTGTTTACAAACACAAAATATAATTCTTAAGGCACAACCAAACCATTATTTGCTTAATAAATCTTTTTTTGAGCTAGTAAACCGGAAATGAAACCTTTCAGAGGTCTTCCCTTATGCACAAACTTAGTTCCTTTGTTCACTGTCTACATTACTAGTATCCAAGCATCTGCAAACTGTCAGATGTATCTCCCAAACCATGCACACACTTCAAACTGTGATACTCATTTTTTATGCAGATTTAGAGTACCCAAAACCATTGAAGATGTCAACTTTCCTTCAAGAGGCATCTAAGAAGATTAAAAAGGTGTAATGGACCAATCCCAACTCTCCTCCCAGCTGGACAACAAACAAAAACATTATTTCCCACATTTCACCCTTGGAATCTAGTTATTGTGCAAAACCCAATTTTGGGCCCTTAACTCCAAAACTTTCCAAAACACCAGGAAAATAAAAGAATGATTTTAGCAAAAATTTCAGAGTTGCAAGACATATCTTAACCCATCATATGACTCCTTTGGGACAACTTTAAGAAAACTGACCTTTTCACTATTTTAGGCCTCCAAGTAGGCCAATTTTACAAAGGAACTACCTTTATATCTTCACACCAGACTTCCAAACCCAAAAAAGTCTTTAATTAGGTCTCAAAACAAGGTAATTTCTAGGTCTTAGGACCTTACCCACTCAACTAGGCTTCCAATACAAAAACCCCCATTTTTCAATGCAAAGAGGGAGGGTTTATAGAAAATCCTATATGTGGGCCTTCCCAGACCATTTGAAAGCATCAAACATCTTCAAAATACCCTGCGCAAGGTCAAAAGTTCATTACATAGACCACTCCTTCAACACTTTTCCAAAATCATTTCTTGGTTCGTCAAATTCTCATGGAAAAGTGCTTGTTTGAGCTAAGAACGGGCATCCTATTGTCATTAGTTTCATTCCAAGGCATGTTGAACAATAACAGACCCTACTCTAACAATGTACATATAACCGGTACATGGAAAATGTCTTTAATGACCCTCTTACAACATGAGGATACCCAAAATTGAATCAAATTTAAAAATGGAAGCATAGATTGTCAAGGTGCTCCTACACCACAAACTTATCAAACACTCACAATGCCATTACACTCATTAGTTTTCAGAATCACCATCATGGTTATTCACTTTTAGTTAGGAATGTGCTCTGGCCAGCCTAGTGCTTCCATAATTTGTACACATTTGTCTACATGCTAGGTTAACTTTTGTGCGCGATGATTGTAAGTATTATTTAAATGAAGCCTTCAATAACATATATTTTTCAATTAACTTCAATGGATACATTTCTCAGGAACTAATATTCATCTCATTACCATTGTACAAATAAAATTATCCACCATGCCAAAGAAAAAGAGAAAGAGGAAACTAATAGACAAAGTGAAGGAAACCTTGAAAGAAAAGGAGAGAGTTTGGGTGGCGACATATCATGAAAATAAGAAATTGGAAACGATTGATGAAAACAACCCGATTGTAGAGGAACCTCAACCATCAAAAAGAGAATGGCAATTGGAAGCAAAACATGCACAAATGCAAAAGCATCATCGTAAGACAGATTTAGATACCGTAGTTGGAGACACACCCTCTACGACAAGTGAATATGAAGGGACACCATTAAGCACAAGTTAATATGGATGGACACCGTGTAGTACAAGTGAATATGGACGGACACCATCTGCTGCAAGTGAATATGGAGGGACACCATGTGCCTTAAGTGAATATTGTTGGACACCATCCAACACATCTCAAGTTGATAGTATCTGATCACTCAGAATTGGTGAAGAACGTGTGCCATCATCCCCATGTGAACCTCAAGGTATGTCTTCTTCTCCCCTCTTGATCGAAGGTATGCAATCTAGCCCACCTCAATTAAATATTGATGAAATTCCTAATGTTGAGATGTATGTACCTAGGAGAACACCACCTAGAATTTTGCGTAGAAAGCCAAAGTATTTGATTAATATTGATGATGAGATTTTTTAGCACATGGAAGGAAAGATTTCAAGACACACTTGTAGAAGATATGCTGATAAGATTTGGGAATGATTCTTTGGAAGGCTAAATGAGACTGCAAGATGTCAACTATTTGTTGAAATGATGCGAGGTGTAAAGTATAGGAACATCATGAAGACTCTTGGGTTGAGAACATTGAATGCATCGAGTGAAGACACTATTGTGAAGAATCTAATGGATTCTTATGAGAGTGTGGGTAAGACCTCACAGTCAAAGGATAGTAATGTCACCCGATGTGTCACTACATCAACTTTGGTAAGCTGGTCTAATTGAAAAGACCTTTGAATAAACGGGAATTAGTAGAAAAACTTTATCAAGAGCCATTCAAAGGCGACAAAGAATTGAGGGCAATGATACAAATGAATTATGGGCATTCTCAGGGAGACTGTCACGAAAATATAAAGAAGCTGTCCAAGCCTTGAGAACACTAATTGAAGAGTATTGGAAGAATAACACAAGGCCATCTCTGAATCAAAAAGATGTGGTAAGAAGGAGAATCAGTAGTCGGAGTCGTGAGCCACATCCAAAGAATTTTTTGGATATGACTCAAACCCAATTTTTTTGGAAATTTGAAAATGATTATCCTCAAATTAGTATTTCTCAAAGATTTTTTGAAATGCTTAAACCTTTTTATGTCAAGATAAATCACACACGCACTACTTGTTGTTGTAGACTACATATTGAGTTTTTTAACCATTATGATGTTTATTGTTCTATATGTTTAGATTTTCATACTAACAATGTTTTGTAGGATTGTGGAATAGAAGCCCTGGGTATGTGCAGGATCATGATGGACCAAAAAGTGGCGATATGTAAGCCATTTGATGGCCCATGTGGCTAATGAATTTTTTTTGACCCAAAATTGATGAAACGAAAAGGGATTTTAGAGGATATTCTCAACTTCCACCAATATAAATTATGCTTTAATTTGAATTTAATAAATAATTATTATTCATTTTCTATTAGAATTACGAATAAAGTCCTGATTGATAAGTTGATTGAAAAACATCTATAACTTTCAAACAGTATCACATTTTTTGAATCCAAAACATGCATCACATTCTATGCTTTGCATACTATAGGATTGAAAAAATAAAAATTGAATTTCATGAATTTTTGACCAAGTTAAGGTGTTTAGACAGACGAGCTTTTATATTTTTCAAAAGTTGTAAGAAAAAATTCATAATTAATTATTTACTTGGAAACAAATTATAAAAAAATATGCATCACATCAGGACATGAGTCCTTTACTTATATCTAAAAGATTATAAAAAAATATTATCATTTTATTGTGGTTAGGGTGGTCAAACAGACATGTACTTCTTATTTTTACCCTGAAATTTAAATACTACTTCATTGAAATTTCAAATTTTCACCAAATAGATTTTATTTTTCAAAATAAAGGTCTAGTAGTTTAGAAACTACATTCAATTTTCTACAGATTCAATTTTTACATTTTTTTGAAATAATATAGATAACTTATTCAAACTTTTACGTCAAGTTGTCTAACTCTAATTTTATGTCTTTTTATTGCCACTTAAGGGCTTGTTTTTTCCATGATGATCTTGCACATACCCCCCCACCAAAATATTCAAGAGAGTTCTTATCAAAAGGATTATGTGAAATAGAGGATGGCCAGATATTCTATAGGACAACATGCTTGGATGGTTCATGTGAGCTTGTGGTGGCTTCCAGCGTATGCCAACATGTCAACATATGGAAATAACAAATGAGGTGGGACATAAACTATTAGAGTTCGAGAAGTATAAAATAGTGGTATATGATACAAAAGATGGTTCTCAAGCAAAAAGGTGTGATTTGGTTATTGAGAAGATTCTAGTGTACCAATTTATGACCACATTTTGTGATAGTATAATGTATGAGTATGCAATGCATTCCCATAGAGCCCGATGGTTGGACACACAGTTCAAGCTATGCAAGGAAACCTTTCTAGTTGGAAGCATAGTATCCATGGTTGACTTTGAAGAGAACTACACTCTACAACCACAACATGAGGTGTAGTCACTGTATTACAACTCCACACAAGTTTTGATATTTGTGCACATAGAATTCGTTCATGCATCTGATAGTACAAATGAGCAAAGGAAGGTATTGAGGGAGTACCACTTTTACATTAGTGATGATCGCACACATTCTCCAGAGTTTGTGCAAGGTTTCTTCTAGATGTTCTATAGTGGTTTGGCTCAGAGGGGCATAAGATAGGATCAACATATAATATGGTTTGATAAATGTGCAACATAGTTCAAGAACTCGCACATGTTCTACTATTTGTGCAGGATGCATGTCATTACAGGTGTTCAACATATGTGGAACTTTTGTGAGGCTGGACATGGAAAGGGGTAGCATGATGTTGCAAGAGCATGCGTGAAAAGAGCATGAGCATGAGAAGAGTTAAAGTAAAAAGATAGTGCAAAGTTGATAGATGCAAAATCAATCGTCGAGTGCTGTAATGTTTTGATGGGTCTAGGTAATGAAGGTTCATCTTCAGTTCATAGATTTTTTTTGTTGATGGATGATACTAACATTGCACCATATGAAGATTGTTGTACACTAATAGGATTGAGTGAGGTACACTCTTTCCTTAGCTCAAATTCAAGTTCATGGAGTATCAACACACGAAGTATGGCATACTTTTGTTCTTCATGTAAAATGCAAGCCTAGAATGATTGTGAGTTAGGGGAGTGGGTTAACAAATGGTTCACAAGTTATCTTACCCCACTTCACACGTATCACCCTCCAATGACATTGGAACTGACACAAATGGAATCATCAGTCGACTTTGACCACGTATTAGATCTAGTTCAACCAAGTGATATATCTACTTTCATAGTTGTTGAAATTCCATATCATTATCATACTATGTATTGTATTCATAATGTTGACAAATTTCAAGAGATTTTTTGACATATCAATGCAGGGAATGTTTATGCAGTTATTGCAGATGAAGACAATGAAGAGGGAACAGACTATTACTTGTGTCATTGTGTTGAGACCAAAAAAAAATTGGAGGCCCCAGTTATAGATGGAGAAAACATCGAATACCCTACAAGCATAGTTGTGGTTACTAGAACATGGCTTAGAAGGTACCCACATTTAAGTGTTAAACATTGGATATTTCACGACTTTGACATGCATCATAATATTCTTCATTACTTGAACCTTGTCATGGCATCGAATGTTCATTTGACCAAATATGGGGGTAGAACTTTGAACAAGACATTATGGAAGGTCCGTGAGTTTGACAATGAGGCAATACTTAACACAATAAAGAGTAGAGAAGACTCGGATGGTTCATTGGATTAAATTTTAAGTATATGCACATTGGTTCTTATTAATTTATACTTGTATGCATATTAATTTTTTTGATGCCAATGCTAGCATCTTCTTTTACAGTGACTGGTGTCCCATTGCAGAAAAAGAAAATATATGAGCCATCCAAGAGAATGTCAGCCAAAAAAGCAATGCAACATCCTTATTTTGATGCCTATACGCAATATCTGTAAGTGCTTTCCATCTATTTTTATTTCATTTCCATTTTGGATGCTATTTGTTTTTCTCTTTTACTTTGCATATTTGTAAGTAAACTACTAAAAATTGATTGATCTTTCGTTGCAAAAAATGTTGATTTCAGAGCCATCAAAGAGAATCTCAGCCAAAAAAGCAATGTGACATACTATTTTGATGATTTTGAAAAATCTCAATTTTTATTTCAAGCCATTATAAGAGAGCATGTGAAGCTTAGCAAGGGAATCTCAAGTTACTCATTTGAAGTTAACCTCATAATGAGCACCTATGATGTAGACATTTAAAGAGAATCTTGAATGTTTGAGAGAACGAAGTGCTAGAGGCATTGTAATAAGATTTAATTACATAATGAGATATAATCAAATATTGTAAGGTTGGAGTTCATATTTGGTGTAGTAGCACCTTGTTCTGTAAATGCCTTGAGTAGGAAAATTTGCAAACTTTGAATTTTGAAATGTAAACAATGTGAAAAAGGTCATATAAGGGTCATGTAAACAATTTGTACACATTTTTTCTGCAACTCGTGTGACCAAGCGGACTATTCCAACACATCTGAATAGGTATTTTTATGGTATTCATGGTCCTCTTTCACACTGAAACACGTGGAATCATTGCAAGCTATGTTCCACCGGATCGATCCCTTAAGGGTCCAAAGTGCAAAATGGCTGCAAACTTCAACATGCTATTACTCGGATATCGTGACACTTAGAAAATTCTCATCTGATCCTATAAAAAGGCGTTGGGCCCCTCTACAAAAATATCTCTTAGTTTTGGCTATCTTGGAGTGGTTTTCTTGTGGCGATGGATTTTCAATTGATGGAAAAAGCATCAAATTCAAGTAGTGCAAAGTTGGAAAGTGGTGCAACTTCCGTTCTGAAACTTGTGTGACCAAGTAGGCAATTCCAAAACGTCTGAATATGTATTCTTATGCTAGGCATGATCTTCTTTTGCACTGAAACATGTGGAATCGCTCTGAGATATGTTCCATCGGATCGATCCCTGAAGGGTCCAAAGTGCAAAATGGCTCTAAAATTCAACATGATATTACTTCGATACCGTTACACTTAGAAACTTCTCGTCTAATCCTATAGGAAGGTGTTAGGCCCCTCTAGAGAAACCTCTCTTGGTTTTGGCTATCTTCAAGTGGTTTTCTCGTGGCGGCATATTTTCACTTGATGGAAAAAGTGTCAAATTCAAGGAGTGCAAAGTTGCAAAGTGGTGCAACTTTTGCTCTGTGACTTGTGTGACCAAGCGAACTATTCCAATGCATATGAATAGGTATGTTTTTGGTAGGAATGGTCTTGTTCCAATGCAACTCGTGTGACCAAGCAGAGTGTTCCAAAAAATCCAAATAGGTATTTTTATGGTAGGCATGGTCCTTTTTCATACTAAAACACGTGGAATCACTCTGAGCTATGTTCCACCGGATCGATCCCTTAAGGGTCCAAAGTAGAAAATGGTTTTAAAATTTGGCATGCTATTACTTGGATACCATGACACTTAGAAAATTATTGTCCAATCCTACAGAAATGCATTGGGCCCCTCTAGAGAAACCTCTCTCAGTTTTTGCTATCTTGGAGTGCTTTTCTCATTGCGGCAGATTTTCACTTGATGGAAAAAGCATCAAATTCAAGTAGTGCAAAGTTGCAAAGTGGTGCAACTTTCGTTCTGCAACTTGTATGATCAAGTGTATAGTTACAACACATCTAAATATTTATTTTTATGCTAGGCATGGTACTCTTTCACATCGAAACATGTGGAATCGCTCTGAGCTATGTTCCACCGGATCGATCCCTAAAGGGTCCAAAGTGCAAAATGGCTACAAACTTTAGCATGCTATTACTTGGATACTATTACACTTAGAAACTTATCATCTAATCCAACAGGAAGGTGTTGGGTCCCTCTAGAAAAACCTCTCTCAGTTTTGGCTATCTTTGAGTGGTTTTCTCGTGGGGACAGATTTTCACTTGATGGAAAAAGTGTCAAATTCAAGCACTGCAAAGTTGCAAACTGGTGCAACTTTTAATCTACAACTTGTGTGACCAAGCAGATTGTTCTAACACATCTGAATAGGTTTGTTTATGGTAGGCATGGTCTTTTTCACAACAATACATGTGAATCGCTCTGAGCTACGTTCCACCTGATCGATCATTTAAGGGTCCTGTTATGCCTTGCATAACCACCACATCTTTTGTCTTGGTCAAAATAGGTCCCCCTTTGTGTTTTTGGAACAAAATTTGGAGTATAGTTTTGCCAAATATTTTGTTTTTTCTTTGTTTTCTCTATCGGAAGCGGAACCGGAGCTGAATCGAGTTTTGAAAGGTCTTTTGAGGTGTATTTTTGGTTCTAATCCCGATGGTCTTTTCTTTGCCTTTGTTTTTGCTCTTTAGCAGAAGCAGAGCAGGAGTGGGAATTGGAATGGTTCTATTCAAAATTTGTAAAATAAAATTCAATTCTAATTCCGACTCTGCTCCCTTTTTAATGTTTGTTTGTCTCGGTTTTTGTAATTTGTTTTGTTAGGTTGGTCTTTTACTTAACTTTTGTTTTTGTTTTTGTTTTGTTTTTAGTTATCGGACGCAGAGTCGGAATGGGAATAAGGTTTGGAAAGTTTATGATTTTAAGATCCTGTTTCCATTTTGGTTCCGACCCCGCGATTTTTTGTCATTGACTTTTTGACAGAAGTTGCACTATAGACCAGTGTTTGTTCTCTTATAGTTCCGACCCCGCCTTTACTTTGTTTTAATGCATTAATGGTGGTTGCCGATGTAGGTAGAAATTCACATTTTTTTCTTTATTAAGGGTTAAAGCTGATTATTATTGTGATTATTACAAGTCTGAGATCGCAAAGAGCAATAGCAGAGTTCGTTTGAGCGAATTGATCGAGATAGAGAAGGGATTGTGTGTGAATTGATTGAAAAAGTCAGCGTGGCTTTGTTTTCATTTGAGGTAGGTCTTTTATTTTTGTTGTTCATTGTTTTATTTGCAGTTGTGTTCGTTGTGTTTTGCTTTGTATCTGTTCCCATGTTCAATCATTGTGTTTTAAGCAATTTTATGATCAATGATGTGATTGAATGAGTAGGTTCTTGTTTTGGTTTGTTTTAGTTTTATTTTTATCTTTGCTGTTTTATTTTGTTGTGTTGTCTGTTTCTATTTTTGGGCATTGTCGTTTTCACGACTTAATCGTGATCGCGTCGGGTCGTTTTCGATTTGCAGTAGATTTAGATTAGATTAAGAATTTACAGTGAGGTAGATTAGAGATTTTTATAGTGAGTTGAGGTAGATTAGGTTTATTGTTTAATTTAGGGTTTCGTTGTTTGGTAGAATGGCAGGGTTTTAAAACCCGTGCCCTAGTGTTATTAAGTTTGTTAGATTAGGGTTTCATCAGTCTCTGCAATAAGTTATAGATAAATGGCTCTAAAATATAATTGTTCCCCCACGGTCATATGAGGGTAGAGTTTTTAAGCTCCTTTGCTATGTTATGGCGACCTAGGTTTAATCATGAAGTTATGATGAAAATGAATAAATTTGATGATGTCATGATTAGCATAGGCAGAGGCGGGATTGGAATGGGTATTGGCATAAGAGTTTGTTTTTACCAAAGATGTGAATTCCATTTCTATGTCATTTTTGATTTCGAGTTCTAAAAAGGTTTTATTAAAGTATGTGATAATTAGTGGAGGCGGGATTGGAACTGATCTTAAACTTAAGAATTTTTGTTTGTAAAGGTTACCAGTTCCATTTTCATCCCGTGTCCGGCTCCGCATATTGTGGAAAGTCTTTTGTCGAAGTAATGATAAAAAAATCGGAGGCGGAGGGGGAATGGAAATAGAATATGAAATGAGAGGAATTTGAAGAAAAACCAAATCCTTTTTTTATTCCAATCCTGATTCTGATAACTTCCCTGACTCCGACTCCGAGCCCGTTTGTTACTAGCTGAAGTTCCTATATTGGTTTTTGCTCCGAGTTTGCCAGTCTTGTAAAAATGATTATTTTGTGTTTCTGTCCGACTCCGACTCTGATACATATGTAACAGGTATGTTTTTAAAACAAGTTTTATAATGATATATTGGAAGGGATCTAATTAGAGGTTTGCTTGCAGGAGATTTGAGAGATGTCAGGAACGTCAGGAGAGGCTGCTCGAAGGAATCAACCGGCTGGAACATCAAAGCCTGCACCAAAGATCAAGAAGGTCAAACCAGAATAGTTACCTTATACATTAAGGTATGATCATAGGAATCGGGTGGTGAAGGCGAGCAAGGTGGAATCAAACTGGTCAGATATCATAGATACCAATCTAGGCCAGTATAGTTTCGGAGAATTACATGCTTTGTAGAAAGGGAAAACTTGACAGGGAGAACTCAAAGGATTGTTGACTCCGGTCTTGCACATATCACCGTGTTTCCTTTGTCAGTTCAGTGTTCAGAGTTGATATATACAGTGGCCAGTACTTATAATCCAGCTACAAGATTATGCATGGATTCACAGAATAATGTAATTATAGATCTTACTCTTTAGATGTTCCAAAACATATTCAATGTTCCTAATCCCAAGAATTTAGTGCAGCTAACTGAGGCTGAGGCATTGGAGAAATACTGTAAGCATAAAGACTCCAATAAGTCTCATTTAAACAAAAGATGGTTAAGTACTGAGAATAAGTCTTTGAGTGAATTGGAAGATCAGCCAAAGAGGGCAGACTTCAAGAAGGAGATATCTGATTTAATATTGATGTTGTCCAGAGTGTTTGGGAAGAGGGATGCCTTCCATTTCAAGGAATGGATGTTTCATTTTATTCAAGTGATTTTTCAGGGTGATTATCAATTTGATTGGTCCATGATTGTTTCTGATGCCATACATGATTAGCTCACAAGGGTTAGACAGACCAAATCTTTCTTCATGACTTCATATGTGGTCTATGCTTCAGTAAGATTGGGAATTTTCCCAGGATTAAACAGGGTAGGTATAATGGGAGCTTTGGATGGAAAAAAGAAGGTATGTGAACACTATGATCAATTATCCCTTCAGGTTGCTGAGACTCACTTCAAAAGGGTTAATGATGCATTTTTAGATGTGGTTATCAATCAGTTGAGTGGAGATGCAGGATACAGGTTAAGTCAGGAAGCTATGGCTTTCATTTCTGAATGGGGAAGTTGGTACATCCAATACCCCAAATTTACATACTTCAGATTGTTTGGGTTTGAAGGTCATCCTCATTTACTTCCAAGATGTTACAGCAATAGATAGTGCTTATGGAATTTGTATATCAAGCCATCGGAGTTAATGCTAGATTTGGCATGAAGCACAAGACAGGATGCCATAAGTTTCCTATGCCACTAGGGGAATATAGTTGTCAACACTTGAAGGCGGCTAAGGTGGTTTGTAATGAGTTGATACAATTGAAATTGGGATTGTATACAGCTCGTAAGTATTTTGATCCGAAAAAGAAGATGTATACTTTATTATCTTCTGTGTTTACTAGACACTTTAATTTGTTAGAGGATTTTTGGTGTGATAGGTAGGATGAATTTGACTTGAGGAGGAAGAATTATGAGAGATTACCAGTCTCACTTATGGTAGAGTTGGGCATTAAAGATAATATTCTTGACACTTTGGTGGATGATGGAGTGGTATTAGATCCCTCATACGAAGCTTTGAATATTGGCACCAAAAACTTAGATCCAATAGACTGGAGTGAAGAAGAAATGATTGACATTAAGAAATTGGGAAGAACAGTCTTGGATAGAAGTGTGCAATGGTTGATGATGAGGGCTCAAGCTCCTCAAGGACCAATCCTCAAGAAAGGTAAAGGGTATAAGAGGATTAAAAGAAAGGCACCTTCCAAGGAACCATTGGAATTCTTTCCTCCGGATGTTGAAGAAACAGAGTTGGAGGTGGTTGATGAAGAAGAAGAGACACGCAAGGGAGATGTTCCAATTGAATTTGTTGTTCCTATGCCCGCATTGGGTGAGTCATCTACACAAGCCCCACTCACAAGAAAGAAAGGCAAAGAAGTTCAAGGAGTGCTTTATGCCATGGCTGAAGCTACTAAAGGAAAAGAAGTGGAGGAAGAGTTGGTAGAAATTGAGACAGATTCAGATGAAACTCTGTCAGAGAAGGACTTGCAAGAAAACATGCCTCTAGATCCTACTATTGAGTAGATTCTTACACAGGAGGAGCAATGGAAACAGTTTGAAGATGCTACTAGAGAATCTGATGTAAGGGCTCCTACGGAGAAACAAAAGGAAATAGAGGCAAAGTTGCAATTTGATGCTCTACTTCAACAACAGGAATTGAAGGAAAGAGAAGTTGAAACAAGGACAACAACTGATACAATGGAGGAGCAAATGAGGCAACGAGAGCATGAGATCAAGGTCAAAGCTGAAAATGACAAGCTGGAATTGATACAGAAGATCCATGATCTCGAGGAGGACAAAACAAGAAACCGAAGGGAAAAGGAAGCCCTTGTTGCTAGATTGAAGGTTGTAGAGGAGACTCGACTGAAAGAACAAGAGGCTGAAGCTCTAAGGAAAGAAAAGGAGGCTGAACAGCTGGTAAAGAAACAAATAGCTGAGAAAGAAAGGGAAAAGGTAGAGAAACTCATAGCCTTGGAAAAGGAAAGATTGAGAAAAGAAGAAGAAGACAGGAAGATGCAGGAACAAAGAGATAGAGAGGAGGCTGAGAAGTTGGTGCAGTTGCATGTACTGCAGGAGCAACAAGAAAATGCAAAGGTTGATTCTCAACCTAAGGTAGATATTCAGCCATCATCTATAGTTGCTGCTTCCTCTTCCATGATGATGGCTCCTGGTGCTCCTACTTGGTTGGAATTAGATCTACAGAAAAGAGCTAGAACACCTTTTCAATCTCTTAATTGGGAGGACATGATGAAGGAGATTGAATAGGAAAGGCCTAAGAAGAGGGCTAAATTTTTGCACTCTACGAGACTCACAGATAAAGGGGAGATAGTTGCTAAATGTGCTGTGCCTATGATTGAAAAGGAGGTAGGGGATATGTAGCTTACAAACTATCAATTAAGTACGGTTAACTTGGGAAGACCCACTAGAAATCAACAAATGAATTTGATTGATGTGGTGGCTTCAACGACAAAATCCAGAATGATCAAGGACAAACAAAAGAAAGATGAGCTTAAGGCTCAGTTAGATCAGTTACATTCATTTTTGAAGAGTGTCTCCTCTCCAAGGTCACAAAAGGTTGCAGCAATTGAGACTCCTATTTTGCTAAGCCAAAAGGAGGTTGATGATTTGATGCAGGTTAGAGGTAAGGCGGAGATGGTTGACAAGTGGATAGAAAAAGTGAACCGGGAGGTAGGTGAGGTTTTGGAAAAGGGGTTTGAAACCTATAAGGAGGCGGAAGGAGTAATAAAAGAGATGCATTAATATATTGAGGCCTCCAAGAAGTTAGAAGAAGAGTACAATGAGTATAGTGAAAAGTTGGAGAAGATAAATACATTGCCTCTAACTACTCTTTTAGAAGAATCTATACTCGAAGATGATAATAAAGATTTTGTAGAAAAGACTTCTCGTATTCTTAAGTTTAGGAATGGCTTCTTGAGCAAACATAAGGATGAAATTCAGGGAGCAGTTAATAATTTAACTGAGGAGTTGGAAGAGTTGGAAGTGGTTATGGCTATAATAGTAAATGTGAATGTAATGACTAAAGATGGCATACCGTTAAGTCAGGTTAGAGAGAAATGGAAGGAAATATTCCAAGGACTCATGCAGGATGATGGAGAAGACTTGGTGATAGATCGACTTGTAGAGGTCAAGGAAGAGATAAAAGCTGTAGGAAGAGAGTTGGTCAAGGTAAAAAGCATGAAAGAATTTGCTGCAGTTGAGTTGGATCGCATCAAATTTGAAGATAACTAGATTGATGGACCAGATATGGATATGCTACAATAGGTCTTCACCAGTTATGATGAGTTCATAGCGGATCCAACATCACATGCATAAAATCTTGCATGCATGATATTCTTCTTCCTTGCATGATGCATGATGATCTTCTTCCTTGCATGTTGCATGCATGCAACACTAGCAGTCTCAAGGACGTGGGATCTTCTTTTCTCCTATTTTCTATCTTCTATTGTTAGATCAAACTGAATGTGTAATGTAAGAACTCAAGATCAAAATTGATATGAGTTTCCAAGACAGTTGATTGTTCCTAAAAAGGTGGAAAGCCTAAGATAGAAGTAAAGTTTAAACTTTATTTTTATTTGTATTCTATAAATACCAGTGGGGTATTACATTGTAAAGTTCAGCTAATTGAGAATTGGATTGGCTTACCTAGTGTTAGGAGATAGAATTTTCACAGAGCATTTTGCAAAGATACATTGTACCAGATCTTGTTTACAGATAATAGAATTACAGGTTTACGAAATATGGAGTTTGGCATTGAATTGTGTGTTTGATAAGGTTAATGAGTTAGAATCCACTTGAATACCAGTGATTGTGCTGAAGCATGATAGTTTCTTATATGATGAAAGTCATTAGAAGAAACCGAGTTTAAAGATTATCTTGTTAAATTGTCATTGAATTAAGGTTATTAAAGTCTGTTGATCTATAGTTTTAATGATGAATGAATGTGTGTGGTTTTGAGATCTTGGAAATATTTGTGATAGGCGAATAGAGGAATTGAATTAAGCACCTAAGATGTATATGATGGTATAGTTATACTGTGGGTTGTGTCATGTTATGGTTTTTGTGATCGGTTAAAAAAACATTCATTGTTAAAAGCATATGTCTAGATAGTAGATAAATTTAATTCATACTTACTAATTTACCCCTTGGATCTATCTTTTTCTTTTATTTTAAACCCCTTGATTTACAAAAACTATTTTGACAAAGTGAGTCATAGCTTGAATCCTTTGTTACCAAGCCAGGCCCCTTGAATATTACAGTTGCATGAACCAATTGAGTGACATCAGATAGTTGAGAACCAACTACCAGGACCTTGGGAGTTAGGCCACTACATGTAGTCTTTCTTTTTCAGGAGAAATAGAATATAAATATTTTGTTTTAATGTTGTTTGTGTCATTTTAACCATCAACAGAAATTGGCGCTAGAAGGAGGGCCTGAAAGGACAAGCTGGCTCACGAAAGATATTTTTTGCCTGAGGGATACAAGAGGGTTCTTAGATCCTCTACTAATCGTGAACTATTTGAAGAACTTCAAACCCTGGTTAGATCAAGACCTCATGCTCATAGGGTAGAAATACCTACATTACCACCAACGCTTACTCCACCAGGATTTCCACCAATTCCATCCACACCACCACCAAGTAGGCCTTTGTCATCACCAAATCGGCCTTTATCACCACCACCTGCCAACCAATCCCACCAATGGCTTATTTTGTAGGTAATCCCTCCCCGTTAGGGACTATTCCAGGTGGATTCCATGATTTACCAAAGAACCTAGAGAAGTTCTGTCCAAAATACATGCATGGAGAATCAAGAAGTGCAGAGGAACATATACAAGAATTCAAAGATGCATGTACACGAGCTCAAGTGGCTCATCAAGATGTGGTATGTAGACTATTTCCTTACTGTTTAGGAGATATGGCATATAATTGGTATCTAAATCTGCCCCAAGGATCCATTCTAGGTTGGAATGATTTAGAGAATGCTTTTATTAATCAGTTCAAGGTTTATGTAGACCCTGCAATACTATATCACCAATTTGCCACTATTAGAAAGGAGCATCATGAACCGTTGCCCTTGTTTAACACTAGGTTCCATAGAATGTATCGTAGGCTACAAGAGCCTTACCTAGTACCGAAAGCCATGGCTATACAGGCATATCTGAGAGCTATTGATCCTTTGATTGGTCTATTCTTACAAAGAACTTATCAACTTGATGATATTGACTCACTATCTAAGATTTATCATTTGGCTATCAAATTGCAACAACAGACAAATCTACAACCTGGAGGGTTGGGAGTATCTTTTTCTCCAATGAATTATTAGATGCCTAATCCACCGTTATATAACACTGTCCCAGGGACGTCTTATTCCCATTATGGACCTATATTTGAGTTGCAAGCTCCACCAATTGTGCCCTTCTTTGGCAATAGCATGCATGATTCCCCACATCAGTCCCCGCAGCAAGGGGGAGGACCAACCCATGTCCATTCCCCAGCTATAGTTCAAAATGTGCAGAATGATCAAACTGTTCAACTTACAAGTGAAGTAGAGACTCTCAAGAAAACTATCTCTCAGATGTCAAATGACATGGCACAGCTCAAATAGAATTCTCCCAATAATCAAAATCAGAATTACAACCATCAGGGCAATTGCTCTAATCAGAATACCAATAGAAACTTCTAGAATCAAAACTACTCGAACCAGAATTATCAAAATCAAAACAAAGGATATAATCAAAGGTTCAATAACAACAACAATAACAATAGGTAGTGGAATACTGGACCTAAAAATGGAGGAGTTTCTCATAGTTATCAAATAGGTGAAGAGAGATCAAATACTACTAATGTTGCCGATTTAAATTTTATGACAAATTGGTGTAGGTTGCATGATACAGTAGCCCATTCTGAAGTCAATTTCCCAGAAATGGAGAAGATGGTGAAAATTGCACAGGTTGATGCCCATCCTCAAGTAGGAAATTCTAATCAAGGCAATGGGCCGATCAACACTGCTATGACTTATGAAACTATTGAAGAAAAGTATCAATTCCCTATGCAAGGGGATAATGAGCTGGAAGAAGATGTTTATGATGCTCAAGCCTTCCAATCTAAGGGTGGTCACTTTTTGAGGAACCAGAATAAAGGGCCATTTACTACATTTGCACCCCCTAACAACATGGTTCCACCAAATCAGAATGCAGATAACAATCCACCCCCACCAAAGGGACCTTCTAATACTCATAATAGAGGTAATCAGTCTTCTTTTCCTAAATATCAATTTAGGACTGATTCAGAGTTTGATTTTGTGGCAGAATTGCAAAGGCAGAAGACATCACTATCCTTTTTTGATATCATGAAGTGGTGCCCAGCTCAGAGGGAAGTAGTATTAAAAGCTTTGGAAGAAACAGATCGCTTGAAAGGGAAAGGTAAAGTGACTCCTGCAAAGGAGACGAATGCTGCTATTTATAAAGGTAAGACCAGTACCCCACCTTTCTTGTTAAGTTTTAGGATCTTTGGAAAGAACCTACACAATTGTTTATTAGATTCTGGAGCATCAAGGAATGTCATGCCTTTTTCGATTTGTAAAATTTTAGGATTAAGTCCTATTCCAACCAACAAAAAGGTAATTCAATTGGATAAAACTGAAGTTAATGTTGTAGGTGAGTTGAAGAAAATGCATGTGCAGGTTGGATTAGACCCAAGGATCCATACCTATATAGATATTCAAGTTGCTGATATCCCAGAAACATATGGGATGCTTTTAAGTTGAGAGCTAATGAAAAGCATAGGTGGATATTTGTCCCTGGACTTCTCGCACATGTGGTTACCTTGGAAAGGGGTTGCCACTCAGATAAGAATTGAAAGTGAACCAAGGCTCAAACACATGATTACAGAGTATGATACTTCAAATGAAGTAGCATTCTTTGAAACTGAGATGGGTGTTTACAAGTAAGAGGAAGTTCTTACTTTTTCTATAGTTAGTTCTGAGGGTACACTATCTTTAGACCACACTGATTCAATGATTCAAGTTAATCAGCAAGTTCTAATAAGGAAATTGCAACAAGATAGGCTGGTTTTAGGAACAGAAACTGATTTGAGTAATATATTGCTTCCTAATTGGTGTAGAATACACTATCATAACCATTTGGAGTTGACATGTCAGTCATGCATAGATATTCTAAGGCATGTAGATTTACCCAAGCAAGAATCTCAAGAGGTAACTGAGACTCCCATCAATGAGTTTTTTTTTCAAGCTAAGGATGCCACTATTCTTACACAGATTAGTCTTCCTCAAGAGGAGGTTCCTTTACCAGTAGAACAGACTCAGGTCTTAGGGTTTTTAGATCAAAAAGAAGAAGTGGAAGTATCTTAGTTTCATTTTAATACCCCTATTCTAGATGCTTTTCCACTGCCAAAAGAGTTAATAGAAGATGAGTTAGACCCTGACTCAGCCCAAGAAATCACTCAGGAGGTAGTTGTTGAACAAATTAAGGAACTAGGAAAGTCGTTAACTGACCTTCTTCTCAACGCGAATTTTGATAAAAAGCAAAAGTCCAAGCCGTCACATGTCACAAGTGATAAAATCCCTATAGTTTCTAAAAAGAAAGAGCTCCCAGTTAAAGACCAGTTATGGACTCTTAAGTTTTATGGTTCTAAATCTAAAGCAGGAAGTGGAGCTAGAATTGAACTAACAAACCCAAAAGGGAAAACTTATTTTGCTTCTTATAGATTACAGTTTGGTTGCACTAACAATGTGGCTGAATATGAGGCACTTGCAAGAGGACTTATGTTTGCTCATAAGAAGAAAGTAACTGCTCTTATAGTGATGGGAGACTCTGAGGTAATTGTGAAGCAGGTACGTAGTCAATACACTTTCCATAATAAAATATTGGCTGCTTATAGGAATAGGGTGTGGAATTTAATAGAATATTTTGACACCTTTGGGATTACTCTTATTCCAAGGGAAGCAAATCAAATAGCAGATGCTCTTGCTATTGCAGCAAGTACATTAGAGCCCATGCAGGATTCAAATCTGAAAAGGTTTTCTATGGAATTGATTTCAGTTCCTGCAATTCTTGATAATGTTAGACACTTCCAGGTGTTTAATGATGACCAACATATTTTGGCCTTTTTGGAGAGTTCTGATGTATTTCAAGGGCAGGTAATTGATGATGTTGATAGGGATCAAGGAGACTGGAATCCAGGAAGTGACAATATAGAAAGTGACAATTCAGAAGGGATAATGGATTTAAAGAGTAATAATATTCCAAAAGGAATGATAGCATTGGAGAGGATATTTGATTCAGATCCGCGAGCTTATCAGAGAATGCCTACAAAGAGTGAGGGAGACAAGTATGAATCCATTAATTTGACTCACTTAGGGGTAGAAAGGAATGTTCTTATAGGAAAGACTTGTCCTCCGGAAGTAAAGGATGAGATAATCAAAGTTTTAAAACAAAATATCAAAGCAATTGTTTGGAGCTACGATGATCTGAAGACTTTTGATACATCTGTCATCACACATACGATTCCTCTTAAGCTAGAAGCCAAGCCGTTTCACCAAAAGCAATGCCCAGTCAATGCATTAATCGAGCCTCTGATCTAGAGAGAAGTACAAAAGCTTTTGGCTGCAAGAATAATTTTTTCAGTTAGACACTCTACCTGGGTGGCTAATCTAGTTCCTGTGAGGAAGAAGAATGGGGAAATCAGGTTATGTGTGGATTTCAAAAATTTAAATAAAGCCTTTGAGAAGGATAATTATCCATTACCTTCTCTTGATAAAGTATTGCAAAAGGTTAATGGATCTCAAATGATGTCTTTCTTGGATGGATATTCAGGATATAATCAAGTATTGGTAAGTCAAGAGGATAGGATGAAGACTGCTTTCACTATAAAGTGGGGCACATTTGCCTACAAGAGGATGCCATTTGGTTTGATTAATGCTGGTGCTACTTTTCAGAGAGCGATGGATGTAGCATTTAAAGATCTAATAGGAAAGTGTATAATCATCTATGTTGATGATCTGACCATCTTTTCTAAGAGTAGAGAAGATCATGCTGCTGATTTAGAGAAAGTATTGAAGAAATGTATTAGTTATGGTGTTTCTCTCAATCCAAAGAAATGTGTATTTGGAGTTTCTAAAGGGAAGCTTTTGGGTCACATTATATCAGAGGAGGGAATTTACATAGATCCTAATCGAGTAGAGGCCATTTTGAAGTTAACAAGGCCAGGAAGTAAGAAGGAGATGAGATCTTTCTTTGGAAGGGTTAATTTTGTCACTAAGTTTATAACAGGGTTTGCAGAAATTGTTAAACCACTTAATGAAATGATGAAGAAGGATGCGAAGATTGAATGGAGCGAAGAGGCTAAATCTACTTTCATGCAGATTAAACAAGCTATATCTGAGGCTCCTGTTTTGACAAGCCCAGATTATCTAAAACCCTTTTACATAAACTTTTGCTTCTGAACATTCATGTGCAGCAATCTTGACAGAGAGAAGAGAAGAGAATGAAGAGAGGCCTATTGCTTTTATGAGATCTCCCTTTAAGAATGCAAAGGTAAGATATTCATCAATAGAAAAATAGGCATTTGCATTAGTGCGAGCAGTGAAAAAATTTAGACACTACATAATCCGAAGTCAAGTGATGGCTATAGTCTCAGATCCAGCTGTAAAGTCCCTCCTGATGCAAAGTGAACTAGGGGAAAGAAGAGGGAAATGGATGGCCATTTTACAAGAATTTGACTTGGAGATTCACCCAATGAAGCTTGTAAGAGGTCAAGGTTTGTCAAAGGCAATGGTTGAAGTGGACAGAAGTATAACTTGTCAACAATACACTGTTCAGTCATTCACAAAAGATCCTTGGTATACAGACTTAGTTTTTTTTCTCCTCAACAACAAGTGTCCAGAAGGGATGAATGCAACTCAAAGAAGAGCACTAAGGATGAAAAGTGCTCATTATATGCTTAAAGGAGGTTCAATCTATAGGAAGAATTTCCAAGGAATCTATTTGCGTTGTCTGGATCAACAAGAAGCTAAACATGCTATGAGTGAATTTCATGGTAGGCATGGAACAGGACATGGATCTGCTGATGCATTGGCTCATCAGATTTTAAGATCAGGTTACTATTGGCCTTATGTATTTAGGGATGCACATCAACACTGCAGAACTTGTCATGTATGTCAAACTTCTGCATCAAGAGAAAGAAATCCTGTGATGCCTCTATAGCCAATTTATGAGGTAAGGCCATTTGCTCAATGGGCACTTGATTTTGTAGGGGTGATTAATCCAAATTCTTCTGCAGGTCACAGATTCATCTTAACTACGACGGATTATTGTACGCATTGGATGGAGGCTTTCCCTTGCAAAAATAGCACCACGGAGGTGGTTATTAAGTTTATAACAGAGAACATCACAACCAGGTTTGGAGTTCCATTTGCTCTGGTATGTGATAATGGCCCTACTTTTTCCTCTTTTGAATTTATTTCATGGGCTTATGAACATAAGATTGTATTAAAATATTCTTCCAATTATTACCCTCAGGGGAATGGAGTGGCTGAGTCCACAAATAAGAATTTATTGGAAGTAATAAAAAGGTTGTTAGAAAGTAACCCTAGGGATTGGCATACCCAGTTGAGATTTTCCTTATGGGGGGATCGAACCAGAATTAAAGCAGCCTTAGGTAATTCACCCTTTAAGCTAGTTTATGGTCAGGATCCAATCTTTCCCATACATTTACAAATACCTATTCTGAAATTTATGCAAGAGCTATATAATAGGGATGATAGGATTGAGGTAAGACTGCTTAACTTGTTGAACATGGAAGAACAAAGAGATGCTGCTTTGCAACAATTCTCTAAACATCAGGCTGTTGTCAAGCGCTGGTTTGATAAAAGAGCCAAAGTGAAAGCTTTTAGAATATCAGACCTTGTGCTATTATGGGATAAGGCTAGAGAAAGGAAGGGAGAACATCAGAAATTCGATAAAATTTGGTTAGGTCCCTACCAAATAGCTGAAATATTAGGGGAGAATGCCTTTCGTTTGAGTACCCTAAGAGGAGAGCCTGTTCCATTACCAGTTAATGGTCAGTTTCTCAAGCACTATTTTGGTGCATAGAAAGTCTGGTGTTTTGAAAAAGAATGTATTATATTGTATCATATGTAGTTAAGTTTAGTTTTTAGGTTTTACTTTTTGTTTTTGCTTGTTTGTTTGTTTTGTTTTGTTTTCTTTCTTTGTTTTTGTTTGTTTGGTTTTGTTTTGTCTTGTTTCATTGGGGATTCTTATTTTTCTCATCTCAAGTTAGGGGGTTGTTATTCGAAGTATACTATTGGTACTAGGAGAGAAATTGGTTTAGGTATTCTCATTATAATCACCGAAAAGGATTTCATTCTAAAACTTATGTTTTATGGTCATTCTAGTTTGGGTTGGAAAAGTTATTAAGGATAGAAGATGTAAATGTGAATATCTCATGAATTGTGATCAAAGATCTGTCACCAAATTAGAAAAACATCTGCATGAGTAGTTACCTATTTGTTTTAGAGTGACTCTATCTATGTTTCAAGTGAAAAATTAGATTCCAAAACTATCATGAAATCCATTGTAGTACTCAACCCACATTTTAGATTCATTGAATCTGAGTATTGAGAGATGCATAAAAGATTTTTGTTTAAAAAAAAGAGAGAGAAAGAAAGAAAGAAAGGCAAGCTCAATATCAAGTGGGTAATCAAGTATCTCTATCGGGGCTATGGACGCCTATCAGGTAGTAGAGCAATGCTTTGAGAGGACTAGAGGTATCTCCGTTGGGGCTGTGGATGCCTGTCTGGCAGCGGAGCAATACCCAGGATTTTACTGCACGATAGTTGAAGGACTCAACTTATGTAGCTTGAAACTTAGGTATAGTTGTTTACGAGTAGAGAAAGTATCTACAAAGAATGATGCACAAATAGGCACACACTCAAATTCAGAAATAACTCATGAGCACATTGTATTTGAGATTCAAACTCAGGATTATCCTACAAATATCTGATCTCATTCAAGGTAAGATGTTCATAAGCCAAGTAGTTTTTGGGTGACTAAAATTTTCTTTGGGTATTTTGAAAATAGGTAAACCATTTTCCCAGCCGAGTCACCATTTTTTATGCCTTGCATAACCACCCCATCTTTTGTCTTGGTCAAAATGGGTCCCCCTTTGTGTTTTTGTACTTAGTTGTTTTTGGAACAAAATTTGGAGTATAGTTTTGCCAAATATTTTGTTTTTTCTTTGTTTTCTCTGTCGGAAGCGGAACCGGAGATGAATCGGGTTTTGAAAGGTCTTTTGAGGTGTATTTTTGGTTCTGATCCCGATGGTCTTTTCTCTTTAGCGGAAGCAGAGCAAGAGTGGAAATTGGAATGGTTCTATTCAAAATTTGCAAAATCAAATTCAATTCTGATTCCGACTCCGCTCCCTTTTTAATGTTTGTTTGTCTCAGTTTTTGTGTTTTGTTTTGTTAGGTTGGTCTTTTACTTAACTTTTGTTTTTTTTTTCTTTTGTTTTTAGTTATCGGATACGGAGTCAGAATGGGAATAAGGTTTGGAAAGTTTATGATTTTAAGATCCTGTTTCAATTTTGGTTCCGACCCCGCCATTTTTTGTCGTTGACTTTTTGACAGAAGTTGCACTATAGACCAGTGTTTGTTCTCTTATAGTTCCAACCCCGCCTTTACTGTGTTTTAATGCATTAATGGTGGTTGCCGATGTAGGTAGAAATTCACATTTTTTTCTTTATTAAGGGTTAAAGCCGATTATTATTCTTATTATTACAAGTCTAAGAGTGCGAAGAGCAATAGCAGAGTTCGTTTGAGTGAATTGATCGAGATAGAGAAGGGATTGTGTGTGAATTGATTCAGAAAGTCAACGTGGCTTTTTTTGCATTTGAGGTAGGCCTTTTATTTTTGTTGTTCGTTGTTTTATTTGCGGTTGTGTTCGTTGTGTTTTGCTTTGTATCTGTTCGCGTGTTCAACCATTGTGTTTTAAGCAATTTTATGATCAACGATGTGATTGAATGAGTAGGTTCTTGTTTTGGTTTGTTTTAGTTTTATTTTTATCTTTGTTGTTTTATTTTTTTGTGTCGTTTCTTTCTATTTTTGGGCATTGTCGTTTTCACGACTTAATCGTGATCGCGTTGGGTCGTTTTCAATTTGCAGTAGATTTAGATTAGATTAAAGGTTTTTATTATGGTGTAAGTTAGATTAAGAATTTATAGTGAGGTAGATTAGCAATTTTTACAGTGAGTTGAGGTAGATTAGGTTTATTGTTTAATTTAGGGTTTCGTTGTTTGGTAGAATGGCAGGGTTTTAAAACCCGTGCCCTAGTTTTATTAAGTTTGTTAGATTAGGGTTTCGTCGGTCTCTGCAATAAGCTTTAAATAAATGGCTCGAAAATATAATTGTTCCCCCACGGTCATATGAGGGTAGAGTTTTTAAGCTCCTTTGCTATGTTATGGCGACCTGGGTTTAATCATGAAGTTATGATGAAAATGAATAAATTTGATGATGTCATGATTAGCATAGGCAGAGGCGGGATTGGAATGGGTATTGGCATAAGAGTTTGTTTTTACCAAAGATGTGAATTCCATTTCTATGTCGTTTTCGATTTTGAGTTCTAAAAAGGTTTTATTAAAGTATGTGATAATTAGCGGAGGCGGGATCGGAACTGATCTTAAACTTAAGAATTTTTGTTTGTAAAGGTTATCAGTTCTGTTTTCATCCCGTGTTTGGCTCCGCATATTGTGGAAAGTCTTTTGTCTAAGTAACGATAAACAAATCGAAGGCGGAGGCGGAATGGAAATAGAATATGAAATGAGAGGAATTTGAAGAAAAACCAAATCCTTTTTCTATTCCGATCTCAGTTCCGATAACTTCCCTGACTCCGACTCCGAGCCCGTTTGTTACTACCTGAAGTTCCTATATTGGTTTTTGCTCCGAGTCCGCCAGTCTTGTAAAAATGATTATTTTGTGTTTCTGTCCGACTCCGACTCTGATACATATGTAACAGGTATGTTTTTAAAACAAGTTTTATAATAATTTATTGGAAGGGGTCTAATTAAAGGTTTGCTTGCAGGAGATTTGAGAGATGTCAGGAATGTCAAGAGAGGCTACTCGAAGGAATCAATTGGCTGGAACATCAAAGCCTGCACCAAAGATCAAGAAGGTGAAACCAGAACAGTTACCTTATACATTAAGGTATGATCATAGGAATTCGGTGGTGAAGGCGAGCAAGCTAGAATCAAACTGGTCAGATATCACAGATACCAATCTGGGCCAGTACAGTTTCAAAGAATTACATGAAGAGACCTTTGCAGAAAGGGAAAACTTGATAGGGAGAACTCAAAGGATTGTTGACTCCGGTCTTGCATATATCACTGTGTTTCCTTTCTCAGTTCATTGTCCGGAGTTGATATATACAGTGGCCAGTACTTATAATCCAGCTACAAGATTATGCATGGATTCACAGAATAATGTAATTATAGATCTTACTCCACAGATGTTCCAAAACATATTCAATGTTCCTGATCCCAAGAATTTAGTGCAGTTAACTGAGGCTAAGGCATTGGAGAAATACAATAAGCATAAAGACTCCAATAAGTCTAATTTAAACAAAAGATGGTTAAGTACTGAGAAGAAGTCTTTGAGCAATTTAGCAGATCAGCCAAAGAGGGCAGACTTCAAGAAGGAGATATCTGATTTAATATTGATGCTGTCCAAAGTGTTTGGGAAGAGGGATGCCTTCCATTTCAAGGAATGGATGTTTCATTTTATTCAAGTGATTTTTCAGGGTGATTATCAATTTGATTGGTCCATGATTGTTTATGATGCCATACATGATCAGCTCACAAGGGTCAGACAGACCAAATCTTTCTTCATGACTTCATATGTGGTCTCTGCTGCAGCAAGATTTGGGATTTTCCCAGGATTAAACAGGGTAGGTATAATGGGAGCTTTGGATGGACAAAAGAAGGTATGGGAACACTATGATCAATTATCCCTTTAGGTTGGTGAGACTCACTTCAGAAGGGTTAATGATGCATTTTTATATGAGGTTATCAATCAGTTGAGTGGAGATGCAGGATACAGGTTAAGTTAGGAAGCTATGGCTTTCATTTCTAAATGGGGAAGTTGGTACATCCAATACCCAAAATTTACATACTTCAAATTGTTTGGGTTTGAAGGTCATCCTCATTTACTTCCAAGACGCTGTAGTAATAGAATAGTGCTTATGGAATTTGTATATCAAGCCATCGGAGTTAATGCTAGATTTGGGATGAAGCACAAGACAGGATGCCATAAGTTTCCTATGACACTGGGGGAATATAGTTGTCAACACTTGAAGGCGGCTAAAGTGGTTTGTAATGAGTTGATACAATTGAAATTGGGATTGTATATAGCTCGTAAGTATTTTGATCCGAAAAAGAAGATGTATACTTTAGTACCTTCTGTGTTTACTAGACACTTTAATTTGTTAGAGGATTTTTGGTGTGATAGGTAGGATGAATTTGACTTGAGGAGGAAGAATTATGAGAGATTACCAGTCTCACTTATGGTAGAGCTGGGCATTAAAGATAATATTCCTGACACTTTGGTGGATGATGGAGTGGTATTAGATCCTTCATATGAAGCTTTGAATATTGGCACCAAAAACTTAGATCCAATAGACTGGAGTGAAGAAGAAACGATTGACATTAAGAAATTGGGAAGAACAGTCTTGGATAGAAGTGTGCAATGGTTGATGATGAGGACTCAAGCTCCTTAGGGACCAATCCTCAAGAAAGGTAAAGGGTATAAGAGGATTAAAAGAAAGGCACCTTCCAAGGAACCATTGGAATTCTTTCCTCCGGATGTTGAAGAAACAGAGTTGGAGGTGGTTGATGAAAAAGAAGAGACACCCAAGGGAGATGTTCCAATTGAATCTGTTGTTCCTATGCCCACATTGGGTGAGTCATCTACACAAGCCCCACTCAGAAGAAAGAAAAGAAAATAAGTTCAAGGAGTGCTTTATGCCATGGCTAAAGCTACTAAAGGAAAAGAAGTGGAGGAAGAGTTGGTAGAAATTAAGACAGATTCAGATGAAACTCTGTCAGAGAAGAACTTGCAAGAAAACATGCCTCTAGATCCTACTATCGAGCATATTCTTACACAGGAGGAGCAATGGAAACAGTTTGAAGATGCTACCAGAGAATCTGATGCAAGGGCTACTGCGGAGAAACAAAAGGAAATAGAGGCAAAGTTGCAATTTGATGCTCTACTTCAATAGCAGCAATCGAAGGAAAGAGAAGTTGAAACAAGGACAACAGCTGATACAATGGAGGAGCAAATGAGGCAACGAGAGCATGCGATCAAGGTCAAAGCTGAAAATGCAAGCTAGAATTGATACAGAAGATCCATGATCTCGAGGAGGAGAAAGCAAAAAACTGAAGGGAAAATGAAGCCCTTGTTGCTAGATTGAAGGTTGCAGAGGAGACTCGACTGAAAGAACAAGAGGCTGAAGCTCTAAGGAAAGAAAAGGAGGTTGAAGAGCTGGTAAAGAAATAGCTAGCTGAGAAAGAAAGGGAAAAGGTAGAGAAACTCATAGCCTTGGAAGAGGAAAGATTGAGAAAAGAAGAAGAAGACAAGAAGATGCAGGAACAAAGAGATAGAGAGGAGGCTGAGAAGTTGGTGTAGTTGCATGTACTGCAAGAGCAACAAGAAAAGGCAAAGGTTGATTCTCAACCTAAGGTAGATATTCAACCATCCTCTATAGTTGCTGCTTCCTCTTCCATGATGATGGCTCCTGGTGCTCCTACTTGGTTGGAATTAGATCTACAGAAAAGAGCTAGAACACCTTCTCAATCTCTTAATTGGGAGGACATGATGAAGGAGATTGAATAGGAAAGCCCTAAGAAGAGGGCTAAAGTTTTGCACTCTACCAGACTCACAGATAAAGGGGAGATAGTTGCTAAATGTGTCATGCCTATGATTGAAAAGGAGGTAGGGGATATGTAGCTTACAGACTATCAATTGAGTACGGTTAACTTGGGAAGACCCACTAGAAATTAACAAATGAATTTGATTGATGTGGTGGCTTCAACGACAAAATCCAGAATAATCAAGGAAAAACAAAAGAAAGATGAGCTTAAGGCTCAATTAGATCAGTTACATTCATTTTTGAAGAGTGTCTCCTCTCCAAGGTCACAAAAGGTTGCAGCAATTGAGACTCTTGTTTTGCTAAGCAAAAAGGAGATTGATGATTTGATGCAGGTTAGAGGTAAGGTGGAGATGGTTGACAAGTGGATAGACAAAGTGAACCAGGAGGTAGGTGAGGTTTTGGAAAAGGGGTTTGAAACCTATAAGGAGGCGGAAGGAGTAATAAAAGAGATGCATCAATATATTGAGGCCTCCAAGAAGTTAGAAGAAGAGTACAAAGAGTATAGTGAAAAGTTGGAGAAGATAAATACATTGCCTCTAACTACTCTTTTAGAAGAATCTATACTCGAAGATGATGATAAAGATTTTGTAGAAAAGATTTCTCATATTCTTAAGTTTAGGAGTGGCTTCTTGAGCAAACATAAGGATGAAATTCAAGGAGTAGTTAATAATTTAACTGAGCAGTTGGAAGAGTTAGAAGCGGTTATGGCTATAATAGTAGATGTGAATGTAATGACTAAATATGGCATGTTGTTAAGTTAGGTTAGAGAGAAATGGAAGGAAAGATTCCAAGGACTCATGCAGGATGATGGAGAAGACTTGGTGATAGATCGACTTGTAGAGGTCAAGGAAGAGATAAAAGTTGTAGGAAGAGAGTTGGTCAAGGTAAAAAGCATGAAAGAATTCACTGCAGTTGAGTTGGATTGCATCAAATTTGAAGATAACTAGATTGATGGGCTAGATATGGATATGCTACAACAGGTCTTCACCAGTTATGATGAGTTCATAACGGATCCAGCATCACATGCATAAAATCTTGCATGCATGATATTCTTCTTCCTTGCATGATGCATGATGATCTTCTTCCTTGCATGTTGCATGCATGCAGCACTAGCAGTATCAAGGACGTGGGATCTTCTTTTCTCCTATTTTCTATCTTCTATTGTTAGATCAAACTGAATGTGTAATGTAAGAACTCAAGATCGAAATTGATCTGAGTTTCCAAGACAGTTGATTGTTCCTAAAAAGGTGGAAAGCCTAAGATAGAAGTAAAGTTCGAACTTTATTTTTTTTTGTATTCTATAAATACTAGTGGGGTATTACATTGTAAAGGTCGGCTAATTGAGAATTGGATTGGCTTACCTAGTGTTAGGAGATAGAATTTTCAGAGAGCATTTTGCAGAGATACATTGTACCAGATCTTGTTTACAGTTAAGAGAATTGCAGGTTTACGAAATATGGAGTTTGGCATTGAATTGTGTGTTTGATGAGGTTAATGAGTTATAATCCACTTGAATTCCAGTGATTATGCTGAAGCATGATAGTTTCTTATATGATGAAAGTCATTAGAAGAAACTAGGTCTAAAGATTATCTTGTTAAATTGTCATTGAATTAAGGTTATTAAAGTCTGTTGATCTATAGTTTTAATGATGAATGAACGTGTGTGGTTTTGAGATCTTGGAAATATTTGTGATAGGTGAATAGAGGAATTGAATTAAGCACCTAAGATGTATATGATGGTACAGTTATACTGTGGGTTATGTCATGTTATGGTTTTTGTGATCGGTTAAGAAAACATTCATTGTTAAAAGTATATGTCTGGATAGTAGATAAATTTAATTCATACTTACTGATTTACCCCTTGGATCTATCTTTTTCTTTTATTTTAAACCCCTTGATTTACAAAAACTATTTTGAGAAAGAGAGTCATAGCTTGAATCCTTTGTTACCAGTCCAGGCCCCTTGAATATTACAGTTGCATGAACCAATTGAGTGACATCAGACAGTTGAGAACCAACCACCAGGACCTTGGGAGTTAGGCCACTACATGTAGTCTTTCTTTTTCAGGAGAAATAGAATAGAAATATTTTGTTTTAATGTTGTTTGTATCATTTTAACCATCAATAGGTCCAAAGTGCAAAATGGATTCAAACTTCAGCATGCTATTACTCGGATATCATGATACTTAGAAACTTCTCATCTTATCCTAAATAAAGGCATTGGGCCCCTCTCCAAAAACCTCTCTCAATTTTGGCTATCTCGGAGTGGTTTTCCCGTGGTGGCAGATTTTCACTTGATGGAAAAAGCATCAAATGCAAACAATGCAAAGTGGAGCAACTTTCGTTCTACAACTTGTGTGACCAAGTAGACTATTCCAACACATCTGAATAGGTATTTTTAGGCTAGGAATTTTCCTCTTTCACACCGAAACACATGTAATCGCTTCGAGCTATGTTCCACCAGATCGATCCCTTAAGGGTCTAAAGGGCAAAATGGCTCCAAACTTCAGCATGCTATTACTTGCATACTATGACACTTAGAAAATTCTCGTCTAATCCTATAGAAAGGAATTGGTCCCCTCTAGAAAAACCTCTCTTGGTTTTGGCTATCTTGGAGTGGTTTTATCGTGGCGGCAGATTTTCACTTGATGGAAAAAGTTTCAAATTCAAGCAGTTCAAAGTTGCAAAGTGGTGCAACTTTCGCTCTGCAACTTGTGTGACCAAGCGAACTATTCCAAAATTTATGAATAGGTATGTTTACTGTAGGCATGCTCTTGTTTTTCACTGAAACACGTGGAATAACTCTAAGCTATGTTCCACCGGATCGATCCCTTAAGGGTCCAAAATGCAAAAAGACTGCAAACTTTAGCATGATATTAATTGGATACCATGACACTTAGAAACTTCTCATCTAATCCTATAGAAATTTGTTGGGCCCCTCTAGAAAAACCTCTCTCGGTTTTGGCTATCTTGGAGTGGTTTTTTCGTGGCGGCGGATTTTCACTTGATGGAAAAAGCATCAAATTCAAGTAGTGCAAAGTTGCAAAGTAATGCAACTTTCGTTCTGCAACTTGTGTGACCAAGCAGACTATTCCAACACATAAAAATATGTATTTTTATGCTAGGCATGGTCCTCTTTTGCTCTGTAACATGTGGAATCGCTCTGAGCTATGTTCCATCGGATCAATCCCTGAAGGGTCCAAAGTGCAAAATGGCTGCAAACTTCAGTATGCTATTACTTGGACACTGTTATACTTAGAAACTTCTCATCTAATCTGATAGGAAGGTGTTGGTCCCCTCTAGAAAAATATCTCTCTATTTTTTCTATCTTGGATTGCTTTTCTCATGGCGGCAGATTTTCAATTGATGGATAAAGTGTCAAATTCAAGCAGTGTAAAGTTGCAAATAGGTGCGACTTTTGCTCTGCAACTTGTGTGACCAACTGAATTGTTCCAACACACCCAAATAGGTATGTTTATGCTAGGCATGGTCCTTTTTGCACCAAAACACGTGGAATCACTCCGAGCTATGTTCCACCAGATCGATCCCTTAGGTTGGAGGAGTCTAAAGTTGTAAATTTGTAAGTTGCTTAAAGCAAAAAATTTGAAATGATATTGAATGGACTAGTTATCACTCATTACATCTAGTTGATTCTCATAGAGGTGAGGCACTAGGCCTTCCCGAGAGGTCACCCATTCCAGTATACTCCAGCTCAAGCACTTAACCATGAATTTTTTCCCGAAGGTTAAGCCCACTTAGCTTGCAACCCCATTTGCAAAACCTTCAACAAGTGTTGCACCTTATGAAACATTCATTATAGAGCCTCTTTAGCTCATCAATTGATAAGTAGGAGGTATTTTATACAATGTGTCAGATTGTGATATTGCTATCAGGATTCCATTGAGTAGTCATTTGTAGTATTAGATATAGCTCTAGCTTCTATAGTATTGCACATGATTGTAGACAGTTTCAAAGATCTAGATGACATCAATAGTTCACATTACTCAAGAAGGATGAACATCTTAAAGATATTTGCGGAAATCAGGACAAGTAACCTTCTTGTGGACTTAAGGGTTGCAATATTTGATCTACAACATGTTCCACCATTTCTTCAGTAGGATCAAGAACACACATGTAATGAAGATGTGTTTGTAGCCATAAAATATAATGGTTTAAACTATCTAGAAGATTGATGTTTTATCTCGACCAACCATATCTATACCATGATTTTTTTGGAAACATGGATGGGTTCTCTCTTCATCGACATATACATTATTCCTTGATGTGTTCACACCAGTGTTACAAGACTATGACTCGCCTCGGACTTGACAAGCCATTTTTTGACTTGGACTCGAGCTCGGAGCCCAAACTTGACAAATAGAAAAACCTAAGAAATTCAAAGATTTTTAAGGATTTAAAACTTGTTTCATGCACCCTTTAATAAATAAACCTTAAAGACACAATAGAATCATCAAATAGAAATTACAATGATCCCATACACAAACATACATCAATCACATAAGTATAAGCACAAATTTTAGCTGAAGTAAATAACACATTTAGATATATAAATATTGTGATATTGCTATCAAGATTCAATCGTGTAGTTTTACAAGGAAAACTCATTGACCCATGATTCATCAGTAGTGGTTCACAAGAATACGATCACTCATGATAATGAATGGTTCCTAAGGAGGAAGATAAATCTTCATACATTTCTTCTATCACAAATGAGATAAGTGCTTGGTTTCATGAAGGTCATGAGACAACCATTAATGGGGAGTGGATACATGAAGAAATGATGGAGAATGATAATGGATTCAAACCTACTATAAAGGAAAAAAAAATCGTTTCAATGATGCAAGAGGTTTTTGGTTTCACTACCAAAATGAGCCTATGAAGAATGCATGTGAAACTCCTTTTGACCTTGAGGGTGTTCTTACTCCATCTCAAGGATCATGCATTGAGGATGACATAGATCAATGCTAGGGCTAACTAATTAATAATTATACATGTGAATAAGTCAAACATGTACATGTCAATAAGGGAAGTACAAGTACTCAAAAACATGTAAGCCTAAAAAATTATACACATGAATACATAGTATACACAAATTAAAAGAATTATATGCATGAATAAAAGGTATATGCATGAAAACATGTAAGCCACAAAGTATACATTCGAATGCACGTAAGTCACAATGTATACATGTAAGTTGTAAAGTGTACACTTGAATACACATAACTCATATCTATTGAACCATCAATTTAGAATGCAAATATGGATAGGCATCGATAAAATATATTTGTATTAACCAAATATCCATGTAGGAATACATCAATATATGTCAATATAAGTATGAAATATATGTACAAAATAGTCATATAGGCTTACAAGAATGCCGTCTAGGCATACAATGTCAAATATGTCCAATAAAAATTATGTACAAAAGTGCCATGCAGGCATACAACAAAGGACTCTAGAATCAAAGGTCATTGCTCTCCATGCCCTGGAAATAAAATCTTTCCCTTTATTTTTTTCTTGGATGGTGATAGGTTTTTCACTCATTTTTGTTGTGTTCATGGAGTGCTCCTGCTACTCCTCCTAGGGTTTAGTTCATGGTGAAGTTTTAACTGTTACAATAAGAATTAAAGACATGAATATATAGAAATTACATTATAAAAAATGATATATTTGACAAAATAATCACTTACAGCCATCTCACAATCTCTCTCCATGAGGGAAATATTCTCACACCCATGCTTAGGCGTGCTCAAGCCCTGTATAAACCATACAAATAGAAATAAAACTATGTCAATCAATAATGGTTTGATTTTTCACTAGCTAACATCTATAACAACAAATGTAAATGTAAATTTACTAATTTTCCTCATACCTCTTCAGTCAGAGCCATCGAGGATTGTATAGAAAATGTCACACCAATATCCATTTCCCTCATCACATTCGGAGGTGTATCATCTCACAACAACTGAAAATAAAACAACAAATTATTCAATGTAATCAATGATGTGCATGTATAAACTACACAAATCTATTAAGTACTTGATTCATTAGTTAAACTCTTTATTCTATTACCTGCATGAGGGTTTGAGTAAATCCACCACCATTGGGAAGTGTTCCATCAAAACCTCCAATATTAGTCTATTCAACATCCAAAATTGCATATTAAATTACCATTTGTAAAACAATGCCATTAACTTGCAATACATTTATAATTGTTTACTAGTTACATACCCTAGCGATAGGTGTACTACAGAAATAGGTTGGTGGGGGCTTGGTGTATCCAGTCTCAACACTGTGACCTTCCAATTTTATTAAAATCATAAAACATTTTTAGTTAATCTTGCATTTCAAAATTGAAATTTAATAAATTAAATTCAATGAGCACATGCACTAAATTTTACCTGACTATCAATGCCATATGCCTCATGCAAAATGTCGGCTGCCCTCTCCATCTCCATAGCTATAGACAGATCCTACGTACCAGTCTCCTGAGGGTCTGTGGGGTCATGTGAACAAGTAGCCCCGCAAGATTGAAACACATGTGTTTGAAGGCCACCACTCGAAGACTCCCCTAGATGGCGTTGTAGAATAGGGCTAGTATGATGGATTACACTCTGGTTCAAAGTGTTGATTGCCTATAATGTCTCTACGTCAGCACTTTCCTTCATGATGGAGGGCATAACAATGTGCTCATGAGGTGGCCTAGTGAGAGCTCGTCTACCTTGCCACTTAGGATCTGACTGTGCACCAGGTCTATCCTGAGCTGATCCCCCACCTCTCCCCTTGAAATCCCTCATATCAAACTAATTTGGAATTTTCTTCAATATGAACTCACTGTATAGTTTCCTAAGGAAATATTGTGGGACCTCGCAATTGTTGCACGGTAGGTAATCGAAGACCATGTACCACCTATCATAAAACCAGTCCCTAATCAGTCAGTGGTGGCACCAATGGATAGGAAACCTCTTCGCATTGAGGGTAAGATTTTGATTTATGCATGGGTTAGTGAATAATGAGCACAAATTACATTTTGTAATTTTTAAATCTTTCACATCCTTGTATGATAGTTTATTTTCATAATAATCCCTAACCGACTGCCTCCTATCTTCCCATCCAGTTATTTGTTTGCTAATTGAATCTATGTTTTCTAACATATCTTTCAATGAATTTGCTAGGGTGATTCTTTCTGTGGTTGAACCATGTGGATCACTCAACCTATTGATCAAATCCTCAATTTGTTTTTTGTTGTTCTTAATTTCACTCATTAAATTTTGTTGAGTTCTAGGAGGGGGTTGAGTAATTGGTGGAGGAGGTTGATGTTGTGGTTGATATTGATCTTGAGGATTTGGTTGGTCTTCCTGTTGAGGATTTTGAGGGTTTGTAGATTGATTTGTGTCTCCTAAAAATTGAAAAACAATATATATCAAATTCAACCTAAAACTAACACATTCAAAACAAAAACCATAGAATCCTTACCTCTCACAGGTCCTTGTCATTGTGGTGCCATCATTGTGAAGAAATACAAATTGTTGGTGAAGAGATTCACCTCCTAGAATGCGAGCACGATATTGTGGGGTTTTTGGCCACGGGTGCAACAAAAAAATCAGTCGAAATGCAAATGAGAGATTTGCATTTGTTTTTTTTCTTTTAATAGTCAATAACGTGAGTGTGTTATAACACACTCGCATTATTTCTTTGTAGTTTTCGAGAGCTAGTCTAGGCTTCATGAAGAAATAATGCAAGCGCGTTATAATGCACTTGCGTTATGGTTTTCCAATTTTTTTTTTGAGGGTGTCCACGAAATTGCTACCCATTTCCATGCACCCGCCCATAATTATTATTATTAAATAAAAACATATGCACCCGCCCATAATTATTATTATTAAATAAAAACATATGCCCTATGTTTATTTTATTCTATTTTGAAAAGTATATTGAATGATAGAAAGAACTAAAAGAGTTATATTTCTTAATAAATTGTTAGATGTTGATAGTTGAAAAATAAATTGCATAATATATATTAATAATAATAATATATTTATTTTATTTATTTGATTTTAAAATATTACTTAAATTATTTAAAATAAAATAAATAGTAATTAATATTCACTTTAGCCATGGAAACTAACTTGAAGAAGAACTAAGAGTTTAATAAGCTCACATTAGGAGAATATTGTAATGCATGTCAATGAGGTGAGTTTAAAAGATAATTGAAAAATTATTTAATGTTCATTATCAATTTTGGAAGGGGGAGTTTTCAAATGGTTTCATGTTTTCTTCATGGCTCATTAAATATGGGAGGTACTTTTTATATTCGTTACCAATTAAGAGGGAAACACCCCCAATTTTGAGGGAAATCAATGCAAAATAACGTGATAATTAGTTAGAAATGAGTTAAGAAAATTATGCACAAGAGAAGGGATGCAAAGGGGTCTCAACTATTAGGAAATATTTCATTCAAACCCACAATCTTAAATCATTTCATACATAACCCATGAGAGATAAATATGCATACAAGTTTTCCAAACTCATAGATGAAATAAACAAGCCACAGGATAACACAAGATATACCCTAGGAAAACCCTCAAGAGGGAAAAACCTAGCCTCCAAAAGCATCCATACTCCATCACATTATTCAACAATAAAGAAATACAAGAGCTACAATGAATACATCTAAAACATCAAGCCCTCCAATGCATCCCCATATTTGCAAGCATGAATCCATACATCCCATGCCATGCTTCACAAATGCACTCCTTAGAAAGACTCAATAATGACAACCAACCCTCTCAGCCAACCTAAACCACTACACATTTGTTTTCTTTTATAGACAGAAGCTCACACACAATACAATTAGTGGTTTAGGTTAAACCATGTGAATACAAAACCACTAACCCCTTATTTAATATTTGGTACTAAGACATCACATTATTTAATATTTCCCCAATATTAAATTATAATTACATGTATCCCACACAAATAATAATAATACAATGTTAAAATACAACATAAGTGGGTCCCCAAATAATTACCTAGTGTGATTAACAACACCACCAAGGTGTATGACAACTAAATAATTATTTATATACAATAATATAATAAATCAATTCATGCAATGGTGTAAAACACCATATCCCAACATTCTCCCACTTGTTGTATGCATTGCATAAGGGATCGATACATGATATACATCATCATAGCCATACATGAAACCATATGAATTTGTAACATGCTCTCATGCTCCATCAAGATACTTGCAATAAGAACCAAGTGACCACCATCTGAAGCAAGAAATCCTCTCATCCTCCAATGTGCCACATGTGGAATAAAAGGAACATTCCAAGGTGAAGATTCACCAATCCATGAGCACAAGTATCAAATCCAAATGATAAAAAGGGCTCTAACCAAAATTTTGTCAATTGAAAAACCCACATGATCAGAAATAGCATACACAACACATGATAATACATCCAACCATGCATACTTCCAAGGTATCAATACATAAGTAAACTCATGACAAGAACATATGTAGCTTCTAAATTGCAATCAAGCACCGTGTATAAAACCTATCAATGAAGAACATACATATCAAGGAACTCCCACTGCATAGGTAATGTCAAAGTATATCAAGTCTACCAATCAACACTATACGTCAAGGTGTGATAAGTAAATCAAAGAATGAAGTATCAAGAACAATAACAATGATCCACACATACAACCCAAAGAGTTGCATGATATCTCACAACATGTTGCCACCATCCTCCCAAACCATGAACATCTAGGAAGGAACCATGAAGAGAGAAAACCTGTAAACCATAATGTCCTACCAACACCTCAAAAGTGTATTGTTGTGTTGAGTATGATCTCCTAATAGATGAAAATTCTCAACAACATCCATAATACCCAATATCATAGATCAAGTACAACATACGAATCAATGTAACAATTCAATCGTGCATGTAAGACTCTCTAATCAAGAAGATCATACTCAAGGTGATCATCCCTAGAACTGGAAATCAACCCATAATCCATCTCCTCACAATCCTCATCAAAGAATTATATAATAAACTAAAATTCACAAGGACATAACCATGCCATAACATCCCTCAAAATGAATCCTCCAAAACTATCTATCCATAGATCAAGATCCATATATATGAAAGATAAAACATCATAAAACCATGCTAAACCATCCTCAAATAGGTATCCACAAATCACCATGAATCAACTCAATCCCATGAGAAATTAAAGCACAAAACATAACACATTTGAAAGATATAATGGAAAAATACCTCTCAAATCATAAAATGCCAAGTAGACCAAGAGTGGGGAATGAGAATGCTCCTCTAGGATAGCCAAGTCATCATGACTCACTCCAAGAACAATATCCTCTATCGATCTATAACTAGGTGAAAGCTCCTTGGTCTTCTTGCTGAAACCCCTAAAGAGTAACCGTCTCAACAAAATGTCTCTAATCACAAGAGAACTCCAACCATCACCTACATCTCTAAGTATCCACGAGCACCTGTAACCAATCAATACATGCCAATATCCAAATTAAAAACCACACCATCACGAAGTAATCAAGAAAATGATCAATGTACTCAATACAAAGAGAACCACCAAGATCAAAGTCAAAGATCCAACCATAGAATCATGAACCTGTCATGACAACATGATCTAATCATCTCCTCCTAAGAGATCATATGTACCAAAACATACGTACATACATCATGGTCTCAAGAGAATAAATATCATGCCAAAAATCTAACCTAGCATCAAGAGTAAACCATGACATAATATCCAACATACTTTAAACCAAGAAATCATATCTCCAATGACATAAATATAACCATACCAATGATGCATCCACATCACTGACAACAACTCCCACTGAACCATGATATTGAGCTACACTGAACCATGATATTGAGCTACACATGTAATCATGACTACCATTTTTTCCATGAAGATCATCCAGGTCTACACACTCAACTGCAATGTCAATAACATATAAGTAAACCAAGATCTCCAAGCCATGAAGATACATACAACTCCCATCAAAACATCACAAACAAATTCAACACTGCCAAGTCATCACTATCAAAATATCCTACTAAATGTGTATAACCAATGAATATACCAAGCCATCATGACATTGTGATCAAACCAAATGCAACAAGTCCCATGAACTGACTAATCAAGTACAAAAATTATCCATCCCCTCAATCCATAAACAACATACTAATGGACAAATGACCACAAACAAGGCCAACTACTAAAATCTGAAACAACAATGAATCAAACCTAGTGGATATAGACAATCCACATCTGAGTCATTCCACTACAAGTGAATGGGTAGCTAATCTACAACCTACATGAATTTTAGATCCAACCACTGAAATATGCAAACTAATCATCATATTAGTAACTACAAACTGAGATACCAAAGAAAATAACCATGTACACTAAATGACTCAAACACCAAATCAACCTCAGATTTGATTTTCCAAACATGTCCAAAAATGAGTAATCATAGTCAAGGAACTAAATAATCAACAAGAAAATAATACCAATCTCCTAACATCAAACAATATCACCACCAAACACCACATACATGACCATATCGTGCCAATGCATCAAATGTACCTATATATCCATGACACCATAACCATAGATTTACTTGCACTCAACGATCACCCATACAAGACTCCAAGTCTCAAACCATGTCCAACCATGTCCTCAAAACTGAAGGCAACCTGTATACCAATTACCATCAAAATCCCAACTTTAAAAATCACCTGTAAACCTATATCAGGAAGCACCAATCGAATAACCATTTGTAGCATCATAAATAACATATAAAAGCATGTACTCCCTCAAGGTTTTGTCTCTTGACTTGTTTGGATGCTTACACAATCACACCCTGAATCTCAAGCACCTAAAAGTGATCAAACAAGTAACAAGCTCAACCAACTCCCGAAATTTATAAAAAATCTGAACCACTATGTAGTACACTGCAAATTCTCTCCAACTCCTCTTCCAAATCAAAAATTTGATTTCGTATGCAAAAATTATGACCAAAACTGTGCAAACGAGAACATCCGACTTCCAAGCCCCACAAATATGTCAAAATGGAAAAAATAGGTAGCCAAACCTATACCACTATGTAGTGCTCAGAACCAACATTCTAATGACTACAAGAAGTCGAAAATCAATCATAGGTGAAATTTATGCCTCCCAAAATAAAATTGCTTCAATCTGACTATAGGGGAAAATCAAGGTGAACCCCACTCCAAAGAATCAAATTAATTTTTTTCTTCACTTTAAAAGACTAATGGATTTTATTTTAATCTTCCATTTAATCTTCTTTTAATCTTCTTTTAACCTTTAATAAAGATGGAAGTGGGGGGAAGGGGGGGGGTTAGGACAAAGCTAACTGCTAGACAAAATTCACCCATGTATATAGTATAGCATATGCGCCCATACTACATAGAGAAAAGAGCCATGATGGAAGAGGTGGGACCCACGACGATGAAAAAGGTTTCCAGATGGAATGAAAGACACGTCTCATCCCCCATGCCATTTTTTGTCCCGTCATCGGGAAATCATGTCACCGCCGGCAGTTTTTCAAAATAATCATTTGGCGTGGATGGACAAAAAGCCAAAAATGTGGCATTCAAAACCATTATTAGAAAATATCAAAAATCCTAGACAAGGTCCCATTTTCTTGAGGTTTGGATGACAATGTTTTGGTGGATAGTGAGGGAAAGAGTAGCAGCCTTGTGGAGCTCATTCAAGTATGTATATTTGCTCTGTGTATGTCCATCTTGCCATTATGCCATGAACAACAAAGATATGAACGAGAATTCGTTGCGTGTTTTAGGGTTTCTTATTTTTAGTTGAGGGTTTTAGTTATTTGTCTCTCTCATCTATGGTTTTAAAATTTTGGGGTTGTCGAAGAAACTATTTAGTTGAAAGGGGTTTTTTCTATTGAGGGTTTTGAAATTTTTGTTCATTTCCTCCCCATATGCTGGTTTTCAAATTTTTCCCTTTCTGAATGAAATAAGCGACAACCCATTGTACAAATATGAGCAAAATTACTAAATAATGTTTGTAGAAAGAATAATCTATGGGTTCTTGAATGAAATGCTATATTCATAATTTATTTCTCCACTACTATTTTTGTTAGGTTTTTCAATGGTATGCTATATTTCGAAAATCATGTAAAACAAGGAATGCCGCCATTGTTTGCATTGTTTTTTGGAATGGATAGAAAAGGGCATAAGGTGGTATTCGAAATTGTAATTGGGAAATAGAAAAAATCCCACATCCAATCCCATTTTTGGTGCCATTTTATACACTGTTGTTTTGGAAAACACACTATCTCCTAAAACTCGCACTATTGTAAAACCCACTATTTCACTACGATGTCTCCTTATGTTATGTATGTATCCATGTATGTTCCTAATTATTTTTTTCATGCATTTTTTGATGTACATAGGTGATTTTTTTCTAGCAGTTAGCCAGCTCCCATTTGGCGAAAGCTAATTGGGAAATAGCAAAAATCCCACTGAAATACTCCACATTGTGTTTCCCAAATTTCAAATTAAAACATCTTGTAAAACCCTCTGCTTGCAAAAAAGTTATCCCTCACCTCGATTTCATTTGTAATCTCCTCCAAATACTCCATGTGCACTCCACACTTCAGCTTATTTGGTCGGTATTCTCCTCAAAGTCATCCACGTACACTCAGACCTTCAGCTTTCCCTTTCAACATGTAGATAGGAAACAAAAAAAAATGTATTTTTGCCTTGCTTTCTTCAAACAGAAAAGGTGCACGCCATTCCCTTCCACTTTTCCCATGCAACACAAAAGAAATAGAAAAAATTCCACATCCAATCCCATTTTTGGCGCCATTTTATACACTGTTGTTTTGGAAAACACACTGTCTCCTAAAACTTGGACTATTGTAAAACCCACTATTTAACTATGACATCTCCTCATGTTATGTATGTATACATGTATGTTCGTATGTATTTTTTTCATGCATTTTTTTATGTACATAGGTTAATTTTGTCTAGTAGTTTGTTGAAATGCAGGTTTGATAATGTTTTTTCTGTCGAGGGTTTTGAAATTTTGGTTTTGTTTCTTCCCCATATGCTGGTTTTCAAATTTTTCCATTTCTGAATGAAATAAGCGACAACCCATTGTACAAATATGAGCAAAATTATTGAAAAATGTTTGTAGAAAGAAAAATCTATGGGTTCTGCAATGAAATGCTATATTCATAATTCATTTCTCTACTACTATTTTTTTTAGGTTATGCAATGAAATGCTATATTTCGAAAATCATGTAAAACCTAGAAAGTCACCATTGTTTGCATTATTTTTCAGAATGGATAGAAAAGGGAAAAACGTGGCATTTGAAATCATAATTGGGAAATTGAAAAAAATCCCACATCCAATCCCATTTTTGACACCGTTTTATAAACTATTTTTCTAGAAAACACATTGTCTCCTAAAACTCAGACTATTGTAAAACCCATTGTTACACTATGACATCTCCTCATGTTATGTATGTATCCATGTATGTTGTTATGTATGTTTTTCATGCATTTTCGATGTACATAGGTTTCTTTGTCTAGGAGTTAGTTGAAATGCAGGTCTGATAATGTTTCTTCTATTGAGGGTTTTGAAATTTTTGTGTTGTTTCCTCCCCGTATGCTGGTTTTTGAATTTTTCCCTTTTTGAATGAAATAAGTGACAAACCATTGTAGAAATATGAGTGAAATTACTGAACAATGTTTGTAGAAAGTAGAATCTATGGGCTCTGCAATGAAATGCTTTATTTCAAAAATCATGTAAAACCCAAAATGTCGCCATTGTTTGCATTGTTTTCAAGAATGGATGGAAAAGGGCATAACATGGCATTCAAAATCATAATTGAGAAATGGAAAAAAGCCCACATCCAATCCCATTTTTGATGCCATTTTATAAACTATTTTTTTGGAAAACACACTGTCTCCTAAAACTTGGACCACTGTAAAACCCACTGTTTCACTGCGGCATCTCGTCATGTTATGTATCTATCCATGTATGTTCTTATGTATGTTTTTCATGCATTTTTCGATGTACATAGGTGAATTTTGTCTAGGAGTTAGTTGAAATGTAGATCTGATAAAAAAATTTGTCGAGGGTTTTGAAATTTTTGTTTTGTTTCCTCCCCGTATGCTAGTTTTTCAAATTTTTCCATTTACAAATGAAATAAGTGAAAAAACATTGTAGAAATATGAGTGAAATTACTAAACATTGTTTGTAGAAGGCAAAATTTGTGGGTTCTGCAATGAAATGCTATGTTTTGAAAATCATGTAAAACCTGGAATGTCGCCATTGTTTGCCTGCATTGTTTTTCAAAATGGATAGAAAAGGGCATAACATGGCATTCAAAATCATAATTGGGAAATGGAAAAAAGACCACATCCAATCCCATTTTTTGCGCCATTTTATACACTATTGTTTTGGAAAACACAGTGTCTCCTAAAACTTGAACCATTGTAAAATCCATTGTTTCACTAGGACAACTCGTCATGTTATGTATGTATCCATGTATGTTCTTATGTATGTCTTTCATGCATTTTTTGATGTACATAGGTGAATTTTTTCTAGGATTTTGGAACCGAAATATCCTATGTTATATACATACGTGAATTTTTTCCAAGAGTTAGCTTGCTCCCTCCTTAACTCCTGGAAAAATTTCACATATGTATATAACACAAAATATGCCCCCCATACCACATGGGGAAAAGAGTCACGACGGAAGAGGTAGGACTAGCAAGGGAAAAAGGTGATCAGATGGGAAGGAAAGACTTAAGGGCGAGACGTCTCCTCCCATGTGCCATTTTTTGTCCCGTCACTAGGAAATCGTGTCAGCGCCAATGGGTTTTCAAAATAATTGTTTGGTGTGGATGGATAAAAAGCCAAAAACGTGGCATTCGAAACCATTATTAGCAAATATCTTGTTCAATGACAACAATTAGTGTTATGGACACAGTAAGAGGACAATGTATTCAATTTGAGGTTCATAATTTTTAACAATCCTTAAGTTTAACAAAACACTCTTATTCGATATCTACCCAACACATTATTCACATAACAGTTGCATAATGGAAAACATAGTGGGTTGTGGCTCACTTATTATTTTATGGAGGTTGTGAGAAATGAATGTTTTGAAGTTCACGTTGTAGTTTCTTAACAACACCTACTTTGAGAAAAACACTCTTTTTCAATATCTACCCATATGTTTCCACTAGAAAATTTACATAACAGTAGCATCATGGAAAACATAGTGGGTTGTGGCTCACTTATTTATTTCAATATCCTTGTTTAAATGTAAATGGAAAGCTAAAGTTCTGATTGCACATGGAGGATTTGGAGTAGAATACCGACGAAATGGAGGTGAGGGGTAATTTGAAATTTGGGAAACACGATGTGGAGTATTTCAGTTTCTTGAATGTCTTCCAAATCACACATTCCATTGTTGTGTTTAAATTTCGCACCATTGAAAAAAAAAATAGCAAAAAATAATTCTGAATGGGAAACGCAATGTTGGCTTTCAATTAAAAAAATGTAGAAAATATTTGTGAGTGGGAAACATAGTGTTGGGTTTCATTTATTTGAATCTCCTTGTTTAAATGTAGAGGGTTTTGAAAGTTCTTTTAATTTGAAATTTGGGGAACACAATGTGGAGTATTTCAATTGCTTGAATGTATTAAAAATAACACATTCCATTGTTGTGTTTAAATTTCGCACCATTGAAATTAAAAACAGCAAAAAATAATTTTGAATGGGAAACACAGTGTTGTGTTTCAATAAAAAAACTGTACAAAATAATTTTGAATGGGAAACACAGTGTTGGGTTTCATTTATTTAACTCTCCTTATTTTAATGTAGAGGTTTTTATAAGTTCTTTTAGTTTAAAATTTTGGAAACACAATGTTGAGTATTTCAGTTGCTTGAATTTCTTCAAAATCACACAATCCATTTTGTGTTTAAATTTTGCACCATTGAAAAAAAAAACTGCAAAAAATAATTATGAATGGGAAACATAGTGCTAGGTTTCAGTTATTTTAATCATCCACTTGAGATGTAAAAGGTCATCTCATGCTGAGTTGCTTGGTTCTTAACACCCATGGTTTTGTAAGATGGAATGTTACAAAATAGTATGAAAGTCTTCCAAATCACACCTTCCATTGTTGTGTTTAAGTTTCAAGTATATAAAAAATTGCATGCGTCATAAAACATTGCATTTTTCAACCTCCACATCACAACATACCCAAGCCCTTTCTGGTTTTTAAACCAGTATATCTAGGTGTGCGCATTGGGTAGTGCATGTTGGAAAACACAATGTGTTTTGAAGCCCGCCTTCACGTCATTCTGTTTTGCAACAATTCATGTTGGAAAACCCTTGGTGTTAAGAAAGAATCAACCCAAATATTATTGTAAAACCCTTTGCAACACTATTGGATAGTACGTGTCACCTCAATTTGGTTTGAGTTCTCCTCCAACTTGTCCACGTGCATTGAAACATTCAAATTTCCCTTTCAATGTGTAGACTGGAAACAAATAGTATTTTTACCTTTCTTTCTTGAAATAGAAAAGGCCCAATACCTGCAACCGTTACTGGGAAAATGTGTCTATGCTGGCAAGATTTCAAAATAATTTATCAGCATGGACAAAAAGCCTAAAACATGGCATTCGAAAGCATTATTTTCAAATATCAAAAAGCCTAGACAAGCTCCCATTTTCTCCATTTTTGGATAGTGACGTTTTGGTGGATAGAAATGGGAAGAGTTCTAGGTGTTTGGAGCTCCCTAAGGTATGTATATTCACTCTGTGTATGTTCTATTTCGCCATTCTACCATGAACACTAAAGAAAGGAACAGCTATTTGTTGCTAGAAAACAATATTTTCACCTTTCTTTCTTGAAACAGAAAAGGCCCGATAGAAGGAAACAAATAGTATTTTGACCTTTCTTTCTTGAAATAGAAAAGGCCCAATAACAGGAAACAAATAGTATTTTCACCTTTCTTTCTTGAAATAGAAAAGGACCACATCATTCCCTTCCACTTTTGTTGTGATAGAAAAAAGAAACTTGTCCACAAAGCTAACCCGCCCACTTTGTTGCATAGAAATAGGCTGGAAAACCCACCTGACCATTGGCTAGACGTTTTGTTCCATCTACCGGTTTCATGTTGATCGTCGGTTTGGCGAACCCTGCACTACGATGTCTCATCATGTTATGTATGTTTCCATGTATGTTGTCATGTATGTTTTTCATACGTTATTGAACAGCTCTTTTCTACAATCGAAATGTCATTTTGCTTTCTTTATTTGATTGGAACAAATAAATTGCTTGCAACATTATTTGTGGAGTTGGAAAACACACTGTCTCCTCTCAATTGTAGAGGGTTTTACAACACTATATGAGTTGCTTGTTTCTTAACACCTCATATCGACACATTGCGTTTTCCAAATGTGCAGATAATGTGAGCATTTATTTGGTTGAATCAGATGAGGAAAATGAAATGACATTTTGATCTCATGTTACATGAATAGGTAATTTTTTTTTGAGTTAGTTTTCTCCTGATTGGAACAACTAAATTTCTCTCATTAATTGCACAGTTGGAAAAAACACTATTTGGGTTGCTTTTTTCTTAAAGAGTTGGCTATCTCCTAGACAAAATTCACCTATGTACATCAAAAAATGCATGAAAAACATACATGGATACATACATAACATGAAGAGACGTCATAGTTGGAAATCATATTGTCTTCTCTCTATTGCAGAGGGTTTTATAACACTATTTGGGTTGCTTGTTTCTTAAGGATCCACCTAACTCCTAGAAAAAGTTCACCAATGTACATCGAAAAATGCATGAAAAACATACATGGATGCATACATAACATGACCAAATGTCATAGTTGGAAAACACACTATTTCCTCTCTGTTGCAGATGGTTTTACAACACTATTTGGGTTGCTCGTTTCTTCACACCTTATATGGAGAAATTTTATTTTCCAACACTACAAATAGTGCGAGCATTTATTTGGTCAAATCAGATGAGGAAAATGAAATACCATTTTTATCTCATGTTACATAGATAGGTGCTTTTTGTTTATGAGTTAGCTTTCTCCTGATTCCTGATTGGAACAAATGAATTTATCCAACATAATGAATGTTCATTACTTCACAGTTCTAGCAGAATGGAAAAATGACACATATGATTGTTGATATATATACTAGTGTTAGTGATAGGCTAAATTGGAAATTAAATTCCCAATGTACAGTTTAGTATGTTTGTTTATTGTTTGTGCAAGCTGTCATTTTGCACTAAGTAGAACATATAAATTGTATATTGGGGAAATTTAGAAGAAATAAAATTATTTCTAGCACCAGTTGTCTTTAATTTGCCAATTTAATCTATCGCTAGCACTTGTATTTCTTTTAGGTGGTTTATATAGGCCACGAAATAAAATTGAATAAAACAAGGGTAGGTGAATTATGAAGGATGCTTAAGGAGATGTGAACTTTCTGCAGTAAATATAGGTGATTTTGGCTACCATAGCTCAAATCGCAAGTGTAGTAGACAGTTAAATTTCCAAAATTTAATATGCATTTAGAAGTGCTGATTTTTTGAAATTGTGAAATGTTGGGGTTTTCATTCAACTGTCATTTTCATGTCATTCTAAAGTGTTTTGCAATAATTTGAAATCTTTCACCAAAAGAGTTTAAATGTGGTTCATAAGTTTTTTCATACTAGTTCTTTTTACAATTTCGCTATTTGTATAGAATATTTAGTAAGTTATAAATGGTTCATTTTTAACAACATCTGATGGAAATTTTGTATAATGTTATTTATATATTCTATTTCTCCTCTTTTTCAGTATGTTTTGATTTGACCACCACACTGCAAAAAGATGTGCACATATAACAAGCGACTACTCCAAATAGTTCTATGCACTGTATTAAAAGAGAAATCATAAAGCCAAATGGGTAGGAATAACTTAATTGATAATTTGGCCTACTCCCATTACTTGGCCCTAAATATTATAGACAAATTGTAAAAGAGATATTAGAATAACAACATACATGGAAACAAAAAGTGACGAAACGAGTAGACGAGACCAAACATCCAGGCAACGGTTACGTAGGAGTTAACGGTGCTATCGGGTGGGTTTTCCTGCCTGTTGTCGAGTGAAAAAGTGGGTTGGTTAGCTTTGTTGACAAGTTTCTTTTGTCTGGCATGGGAAAAGTGGAAGGGAATGATGTGGGCCTTTTCTGTTTCAAGAAAAAAAGGTGAAAATACTATTTTTTTTGTTTCCTCTCTGCATGTTGAAAGGGAAAGCAGAACGTCTCAGTGCACGTGGATGAATTCGAGGAGAATACCGACCAAATTGAGGTGATGTGTACTATCCAATAGTGTTCTAGAGGGTTTTACAACACTATTTGGGTTGCTTCTTTCTTAACACCTAAGATTTTCCAACATGAATTCTTGCGAAACAAAATGAAGTGTGTAATATGAGTTACACTGTGTTGAGGGTTATTATTGTCCCCATTAAATGACAGATGCTCTATTTGATAAAATAAAACACCATCTATACATTTTTATATTTGCATTATAAGACAAAGGTTGGGTATACCGTATAAGTAAAGGAAGGCTTCAAAACACATTGTTTTTTCCAACATGCACTACACAATGTGCACAACTAGATATACTGGTTTAAAAACCAGAAAGGGTTAGGGTATGTTGTGATGTGGAGGTTGAAAAATGCAATGTGTTATGAAGCATGCAATTTGTTATATACTTGAAACTTAAACACAACAACGAAAGGTGTGATCTAGAAGACTTTCATACTATTTTGTAAAATTCCATCTTACAAAACCATGGGTGTTAAGAACCAAGCAACCCAACATGAGATGACCCTTTACATCTCAAGTGGATGATTAAAATAACTGAAACCCAACACTCTATTTCCCATTTAGAATTATTTTGTGCATTTTTTTTCAATGGTGCAATATTTAAACACAACAATGGAATGTGTGATTTTGAAGACATTCAAGTAACATTCCATGTTGCAAGACAGTGCGTGTTAAGAAGCAAGAAACCCACCATGAGACGACCCTTTACATTTAAACAAGGAGATTTAAATAACTGAAATGGGATAGTGTATTTTTTTAACACTGCAGACCATCTATAACAACACTATGCCTTGCAAGTATTATAACATAATACTTGCAAGGCACAGTGTTGTTATAGATGGTTTGCAGTGTTGAAAACACACTATCCCATTTCAGTTTTCCAATTTAATTACATTCTTGGCACCTCATTTTTCTATTTGGAAATAATGGTTTTGAATGACATGTATTAGTATTTTTGTCCATCCATGCCGAACAATTATTTTGAAAAGAAGCTGATTGTTCTGATGCATGCGACACTCATTTTTTTAGGGAAAATAGCCTACTCCCAATTGTAGAAGGTAACCTCCTTGCGACATGGCTTACACATGATAATTTATTGACCTTCTTCAGGGATAAGACATATTTGTTTATCATTGCTAGTTGATTTGGGATTCAATTGTCTAAGAATTTTTTCATCAACGTTGCAGATGAGACTTTGTGATCCAACATCATGATGAGTGATGTTTTCTTCTTCATCCTTATTTTGGATCATGGAGTGTGATTCCAAACGTTGATGCAAGAATTATTACACAATTGAATCTAGTATTCAACTCGCAATAATCAATATAGATTGTGGAAAATTCATATCGTTTATGTCTGATTATGTTATCATTTCAAACACATCTTTTTCAGTGCTAATAACTTGATTTTACTATATTTCATAGGGAGATTAACTTCTACGTCACAATTGGACGTCACTATTATCCCTAGAAGAATGTATGTCAGAGTCATCATAACATGTAAAAACTCACTGTGTTTTCCATGATGCTACTGTTATGTAAATTTTTTGTTGGAAGTTACATACGAGCAAATATTGAGAAAGAGGTCTTTTCTCAAAGTAAGTGTTGTTAAAAAACTACAACGTGAACTTCAAAACATTCATTTCTCATAGCTTGCATAAAATAATAAGTGAGTCACAACCCATTGTGTTTTCCATGATGCAATTTTTATGTGAATAATATGTTGGGAAAATATCGAACAAGAGTGTTTTGTTGAAAGTAACAGTTGTTAAAAATTATGAAGCTCAAATTCAATACATTTTCCTCTTGCTGTGTGCATTACACTAGCTGTTGTCCTCAAACTATTTTTACAAAGTCCGAGACAACCCAGTGTGTTTTCCATCTTGCAACAGTTAAGTAATTTTTTTTTTGGAAACATATGAATAGATAGTGCACAAGACTGTTTTCCTTAAAGTACAGGGTGTCATAAAACAAGAAGCAAAGTTGAAAACATTATTAATTATAGTCCAGAAATAATAAGAAGTTAGCCACAACCCGCTGTGTTCTCCATGAAGCTACTGTTACGTTAATTTACTATTCGAAACATATGGGTAGATATTGAAAAAGAGCGTTTTTCTCAAATTAAGTGTTGTTAAAAATATACAATTAGAACTTAAAAACATTCATTTATCATAGCCTGTGTAAAATAATAAGTGAGCCACAATCCACTGTGTTTTCCATAATGCAAGTGTTATGTGAATAATGTGTTGGGAAGATATCGAACAAGAGTGTTTTGTTGAAAGTAAGGTTTTTTTAAAATTATGAAGCCCAAATTCAATACATTGTCCTCTTATTATGTGCATAACACTAGTTGTTATCTTTGAACTATTTTTCTTAAAGTAAGGGGTGTCATAAAATAATAAAGTAAAGTTGAAAACAATATTTTTCTACAGTTCAAAAATAATAATAAGCGAGCCACAACCCACTGTATTTTCCATGATGCAAATATTATGTGAATAATGTGTTGGGAAGATATCAAAGAAGAGCGTTTTATTGAAAGTAAGGGTTGTTAAAAATTAGGAAGCTCAAATTAAATTCATTGTTTTCTTACTGTGTGCATAACACTAGATGTTGTCTTCTTACTATTTTTGCAAAGTCCGGGACAACCGAGTGTGATTTCCATCCTACAATAGTCAAGTAATTTTTTTGTTGGAAACATATGAACAGATAGTGAACAAGACTGTTTTTCTTAAAGTAAGGGGTGTCATAGAACAAGAAAGGGAAGTTGAAAAAATTATTTTGTTATAGTTCGGAAAAAAAAAAAAGTTAGCCACAACCCATTGTGTTTTCCATGATGCTACTATTATGTAAATTTTTTGTTGGAAACATATGAGTAGATACTGAAAAGGAGTGTTTTTCTCAAAGTTCATGTTGTTAAAAAACTACAACGTGAAATTCAAAACATTAATTTCTCACAACCTCCATAAAATAATAAGTGATCGACAACCCACTGTGTTTTCCATGATGCAACTGTTATGTGAATAATGTGTTGGGCAAATATCGAACAAGAGTGTTTTGCTAAAAGTAAGGGTTGTTAAAAATTATGAACTTAAATTTCAATACATTTTCCTCTTCCTGTGTGCATACACAGAGCGGATATACATACCTGAAGGAGCTTTGCATTCCTATAACTCTTGCCCTTGCTATCCACCAAAATGTCACTGTCCAAAAATGGAGAAAATGGTACCTTGTCTAGGATTTTTGATATTTGCTAATAATGGTTTTGAATGCCACATTTTTGGCATTTTGTCCATCCACGCCAAATGATTATTTTGAAAAACCGTCGACACTGACACAATTTCCCGACAACAAGACAACAAATGGCATGGGGGATGAGACATGTCTTTCCTTTTGTCCAACAATATTTTTCGTCGTCACGAGTTCCACCTCTTCCATCATGACTCTTTTCTCCATGTGGTATGGGCACATATGTTATATTATATACATAGGTGAATTTTGTCCATGAGTTAAGGAGGGAGAAAGCTAATTCCTAGACAAAATTCACATATGTATATAACATGGGATATGTCAGTTCCTCTGCAATAGAGAGGAGATAGTGTGTTTTACAACTATGATGTCTCGTCATGTTGTGTAGTATCCATGTATTTTTTAATTACATTTTTCAATGTACATAGGTGAATTTTGTCTAGAAGTTAGCAGGTTGCCGATTTCACATTCCTAGACAAAATTCACCTATGCACAATTAAAAACGCATGAAAAACATACATAAGACCATATGTAGATACATACAAAACATGAGGAGACATCGTAGTGAAACAATGGGTTTTACAATAGTCCAAGTTATACGAGACCGTGTGTTTTCCAAAACAACACTATATAAAATGGCGGAAAAAATGGGATGGCATATGGGTTTTTTTCTATTTCCCAATTATGATTTCGAATGCCACGTTATTCGTTTTTCTATCCATTCTGAAAAAACTATGCGAACAATGGCAACATTCCAGGTTTTACATGATTTTCAAAATATAGCATTTCATTGCAGAACCCACAAATTTTTCTTTCTACAAATATTATTTAGTAATTTCACTCATATTTCTACAATGGTTTGTCCCCTATTTCATTCGGAAATGGAAAATTTTGAAAACCAACATATGGGGAAGAAATAAAACAAAAAATTCAAAACCCTCGACACAAAAATAGGCTGTAAACCGGCATATCCTATGTTATATACATATGTGAATTTTTTCAAGGAGTTAGCTTGCTCCCATTATCTATAACCTAAATGATCCTAAATATTTTAAATAACCATAATTTTTTTAGCTTTTGAGAAGTGACGAACAACCTGCTAGGTTTTCCATACAACAACTTTATTTATTTTTGTGTGCAACTTTTGTTGCAAGCAAGGGCAGTTATAAAATATGAAAGTGACCTTCAATACATTATTTTCTTATGATGTGCATAAAACTAAGTGTTGTCATTGAACAAGATTTGAAAAGTGTTGAACAACCCAGTGTGTTTTCCATCGTGCAATATTTTTTGTGCATCTTCTCTTCGAAACATATAACAATATTCAAATGGAATGTTTAGTGCATGTGATGGATTGTTATAAAATATAAATGTGAACTTCAATATAGTGATTTGTTATAGTCTGCATAACAGAAAGAGTTGTCTTTGAATAGTTTGTGGGTTGCATGGTTTATAACACCCTATGTTTTCCAACTTGAAAATTCGAATAACAGTTTGAGTGTCTTGAAAATATTTTCTTATTTACACTGTATGAAAGTAAAAATGGAACCTCCAAAAATTACAACTTTTAGTTATTGTATAAATTGCAATTCAGTATCTTCGTGTGATTGAAAATAATAATTGGACAAAATAATTGCATGTTGTAAAACATAGTGGGTTACTTGTATCATGTTTTACAATAGTGTGGGGTGTGCGTTTCAAATTCTTATTTTCACTGAAAAAATATATGCTTGATTACTGCAAAATTGTGCAATAAATTTTGGAACTTTAACTTTCCATAACACTTACAACAATTTTATAGTTTACAGGAAACCAAGGATGCGTGCTATAAAACAAAAATTGGTTCCTGTAGTGAAGAATGTCATTGACGTGGACAACACACCTAAAAGGTTTTGTAGTAGGGAATCTTCATTGGGGCAATCACATTCACCAAATGTGCAGGTAAGATATGGTAATTAAAAGATGCAATCAAATGTATAATTTTAATCTCTCATAAGTGGTTATGAGGTTGATTGGAAAGTGGGAATGTTTTATTCAGGAGGCAACAACCACGGTATGGAGGAAGTCCCCTCGGTTTACAAAAATGTTCAACCGTAAGGCAACGACGTGTTTGGTAATTGATTATGAACTTGAAATTACCCTTCCCTTCCTCTGCGTGAATAAAAATGCTTTTTAATTTCAGTTTGAAAATATCATGTCTATTACAAATATTCTAATTTTGGGATATATCCTTCCTTTGATTTAGGAAAATAATCAGGGAGATGATCTCACTCTTTCCATAGTCCATGACCAGAAGGAAAAGAGTGTTGAGGGAGACCCTAAGGATGGGGAGGGATCCAATGAAGCACAGGGTGATGTGGTGGACCGGAAGGTAGATATAATAACTGAATTATTGTATCGTTTGGCTATGTGTATATGTTGTGCATTCAATTTGTTTGAACATCAAATATATTAAGCAATTTTCTTTTCCAAATTCATTGTGCAGGTTGTTGCTGAATACAAAAGAGAAATGTTGAATGGTAGATATATATATTATTGTATTGTAGAAGAATGTACGAGAAATTATTATGATTGGAGAGTGTTCAACATGCATAGGTTTCAACATCACCACCTTCCTATTCTTGAGGCACCAAAGTTTGGTTGAGCTATGTTTGGGGGGGAACCAAAACAACCCACTCCTCCCCTTGGTAAATTGAAAGAGTAACTTCTAAAGAAGGTGGAAAATACATAGTACCAAATGAATATAAGACAACAACTGTAGTAGAAGCATGTTATTAGATGTGTCTCTTAAAATTATGGGAAACAAAACTTCATTCAACTTCCCCAAGAAGGAAAGGATGAGGTGAAGAAGAAAATGGTGTTATACAACAGTGAGGAGATGAAGGAGCAAAGACAGAAAATAATATTACAATTGCAGGAGAGAAAGAGATAGGAAGGAATGGTAATGTCAAATTGAACTGTTAAATGTCAATTTTCCTTGCTTCATCTTTTTTGTTCGGATGCATACAAGGTTCACTTAACGTTAACTTACATGACATGACAGGGTGATGGTCGAGAAGTGGTTTCTTCCCCCCAACAGAGTAGGGTTGATTTGCTAGAGTAAGTTGTGCCCATGAAAGGCGAAGATGATGTTGTTCCTCCCACCCCTGTGTCTAACATTCAAAATAAGCATCCTACACAATTGAAATTTTCAAGGCACCCTCTCAAGAAGAAATGAAAACAAATGGTGATCTCAAAATCTTATGTTTACTCTAAATTTTGTTTTGATTATTTGAATGAATTAGTTGCATGCATCTGAGTTTGGTGCAATGTTTCAATTCCTCCTATTACATAATAATGATGAACAACGAACTGTTGCCCTTGAGAAGGTTTTTGTGATTTTCGATGGTGAACGATTGCCCATGGAAGCACAAGATGACATTCTTCCTCCTAAACCGCCATCTAACAATGTTCAGAAGAAGAAGAAGAAGAATGAGCATATGTCGTCAAACATGTTAAGGTGCCTTGACATGGAGGAAATAGAAGAAATGGTGAATTGCAATTCTTAAATTTAATGTTTGTTTTGATTATTTCAATGAATTGGTTGCATGCACCTGAATTTGAAATGACCTTTTAATTCCTACTATTACAGGGCAAGGATAAACAACGAAGTGTTGGCCTTGACCTGATTGGAAATGTCATTGTGATTGAAATGAGAGAGGCTAATACAAATGGACATGCGAATGGGGAGAGAACTGGCCATGAAGTGGGATAGGGAAACATAGATAGTCATCGGGATAGGGAGAACACTGGCTTGAATGTGAACTGGGTAATAGAGATGGACATGGGGATGGGGAGAGCAGTGGCTTGCAAGTGGGAGAGGGTAAAAAGGATGGACCCGAGAAGGAGGAGAGTGTTGGCCTACAAGGGGGATATGGCAATAAAGATAGAAATGGGGATGGGGAGAGGTGTGGTGTGCCATCTATATCAATATGAGACCCAAAACACTTACATGCTCTGTTCTTATTTATTTTAGAATCTTTTAACATGCCTTCAATTATGCTTCATGTCAATGATGTTTCCATTGCAAGAAAATATGGTGGATGAATAGGTGATAGAGTTCAATGGCATAACTTCTAAGGTCAGTGATCATGTCAACCTTTGGAGGCCACATAAACAGGTTGTGAAAGGCATTCTACATGTTGTCGCTAGAAACACTCACACCCACTGCTTGAGGCACCCAAAACATTGTGCGAGAGTCAGCATTGTTGATGGCATTGATGGTCAATGCTACATGCCTTTTCCCATGCCTAGCGTAGAGACCATCGCAGAGTGCATCGGTGGCTTTGTCATATGGCATCTCACTGAGCTGAAGGATTTTGTTCCAGAGGTACACATAAACAATATGTTTTTGTATATTTATCATACTACATATATTGTTTCCATGCATATATTAATTGTCATTAATTTTTTCTAGAGGGTGAAGGTGTTCAACCTGACACAGGCAAAGCACAGACTACGAATAAATCTTTTGTTTCACATTCATCATCTGTGAGGGTTCGTGGATCTGGAATCACCCCTCCTTAAATACACAAGGACCCTAAGAAACGTGCCATATTTTAATCTGACCTGAACTCAATTGCAAGGAATAGGCAGCATAGGAATTGATGAGATAGGCTCTAAATACTGATTCTGCTATGTGGGTTTCACTATTTGAATATTGAAATATTGTCATGTAGAGATACACCATTTTCATATGTTTCAACACTATGGTGTTATACATTTGATACGATACTTTTCATGGGCTTATTTAATTATTTTATTATTGTACAATTATGCATACTAATTTCATGTCATTGGAAAACATAATTGTTATCCATTTCATATCAGACTTAAAGAAAAACAGTCTTGTTCACTATCTATTCATATGTTTCGAACAAATTTTTTATATGACTCTTGTGTTGTCCCCTCTGCCATGTGTTGCCATTAATGTCAAAGCAATAAGAGAATAAGATGTTCTTGATTGGTAAACAAGTCAGCAGTATTGGTTTCGTAATTCAGTTGATGGTCTCTTCATTTCAGTTCTTTGACAATCACTTGACTTGGCATACAAGTGTTTTTCAAATCTAGTACACTACATATTGTTTCATGTTCATTCATCTTGTATATTGTGATAAGGACCTAAAATTGTGACTATATGTAAAAACAATTATATGAGTTGAAACAATTATGAAGATAGTTTTGGTCCTCATGTTCATGTATTTATCATGTCATTCAGTTCTAAAGTTATCGTAAGATTATGTTATCTTGTAAATATTTCAACTTTTGGGTTTCTATAATGTTCTCAGTCTCTGTGATATGGTTATAGTATTTATGTTCAATCATGTTAAAAATCATCAAACATGCTTGATAACTAAATTTCTCTAGATCTTGCACTTTAAATTTGGTTATTAATTCTAAAGTGGTTGGTATGGGAACAATTGATGTCACCATTTATCAAGAAATTTGAGAAATTATTTTTAAAAACAATCTATGAGGTATGGGATTTGAAACCCATCAAGTGTTGGTAATCTAGTTTTGGATTGTGATAATCCATACAAGTGGATAGGATGATATACTAATTTTTGAAGTGCACCATTTGTAATGCATATTATATATATAACTACCTAAAAAATATATTGGGTCTCAATCCTAGAAACATAAAAATAAGAACTATCCATGAGTCACTCACAAGATCAAGTCAAATTTTGAATGAACAAGTGAAATGCCTCAAGAAAAGAATGATGAAAATAATACTAATGTCAACAATTGCAAAGGTTATTAAAATAGGCCCATCAAAATATCGTAATCAAGTTATGCACCCTTGATTCTCATTACATACCTTCAACCATATGGTAATGACAACAATGTGATTGGTAAAGTATTAATTTTAATGGTGTACCCTTACCCAAATGCCAACGACAAAGCAAAGCATATATTGGTGGGTTAGAAAACCCTTTTCATCCTTCTAGAAAACCTTTAAAGTAACGTTTTAAGTCTTAATATTCTAAAACACCACTCTATATGAGTTTTTTATCCTCTACAAACTTCCCTATTCATCCTTCTAGAAAACCTTTAAAGTAAGGTTTTAAGTCTCAATATTATAAAACACCACTCTCTATGAGTTGTTTATCCTCTAAAACATCCCTATTCATCTTTCTAGAAAACCTTTAACGTAAGGTTTTAAGTCTCAATATTCTAAAACACCACTCTTTATGAGTTGTTTATCCTCTATAAACTTAGTTGTTCAAACCTCTTCTCCATTTAAGGAGGGTAATTTACTTCTAAAAAAATATTTATCTCCGAGTATTTTCTCCATATGACCTGAATTGGTTCTTGTATAATAGTTTGTATACATAACTGTCGGAGGATGGAAAACACACTAGGTTGTCCCATACTTTGCAAATCTTATTCAAAAACGACAGTTTGTGTTATGCACAGAGCAAAAAGATAATGTATTGAATTTGAGGTTCATAATTTTTAACCCTTACTTTCAATAAAACACTCTTGTTCGATATTTTCCCAACACATTATTCACATAACAGTTGTTTCATGGAACACATAGTGGGTTGTGGCTCACTTATTATTTTTCCCAGACTGTAAAAAAATACTATTTTCAATTTTTCTTTCTTGTTTTATGACACCCTTACTTTAAGAAATATAGTCTTTTTCACTATCTGTTCACATGTTTCCAACAAAAAATTTACTTAACTGTTGGAGGATGGAAAACACACTAGGTTGTCCCAGACTTTGCAAATCTATTTCGAAGACAACAAATACTATTATGCACACAGTAAGAAGATAATTTATTGAATTTGAGCTTCATAATTTTTAACAACCCTTACTTTAAACAAAACAGTCTTCTTTGATATCTACCCAACAAATTATACACATAACAGTTGCATCATGGAGAACACAGTGGGTTGTGGCTCAATTGTTATTTTTTCGGACTGTAAAAAAATACTATTTTCAACTTCGCTTTCTTGTTTTATGACACCCTTACTTTAATAAAAATATTCTTGTTCACTATCTATTCATATGTTTCCAACAAAAAAATTAATTAACTCTTCAAGGATGGAAAACACACAGGGTTATCCCAGAATTTGAAAATCTTGTTCGAAGACAACAACTACTATTATGCACATAGGAAGAGGATAATGTACTCAATTTGAGCTTCATAATTTTTAACAACCTTTAATTTTAGCAAAACACTCTTGTTCGATATATGCCCAACACATTATTCACACAACAGTTGCATCATACAAAACATAGTGGGTTGTGGCTCGCTTATTATTTTTTCCAAAATATAACAAAATAATGTTTTCAACTTCGCTTTCTTGTTTTATGACACCCCTTACTTTAAGAAAAATAGTCTTGTTCACTATCTATTCATATGTTTCCAACAAAAAAATTACTTAACTATTGCAGGATTGAAAACACACTAGGTTGTCCCAAACTTTGCAAATCTTGTCTGAAGGCAGTAGCTACTGATATGCACATAGGAAGAGGACAATGTATTGAATTTGAGCTTCATAATTGTTAAAAACCCTTAATTTCAGCAAAACACTCTTGTTTGATATATGCACAACACCTTATTCACATAACAGTTGCATCATGCAAAACACAGTGCGTTGTGGCTCGCTTATTATTTTTTCCGAACTATAACAAAATAATTTTTTCAACTTCATTTTTCTATTTTATGACACCCCTTAATTTATGAAAAAATAGTCTTGTTCACTATCTATTCATATGTTTCCAACAAAAAATTTACTTAACTGTTGGAGGATTGAAAACACACAAGGTTGTCCCGGACATTGCAAATTTTGTTGGAAGATAGCAACTACTGTTATTTTGTGTGTAGAAAATGCGTAGATTAAGTAAACAATAAACTAACACACCGAGGAGACATTAGATTGAAAGAAAGCTAATCTAAAAAGCATAAATGAAAACTCTCATAGCAGCAACTCTTTCAAATTCGTCCCATCATCCTCTATCTCCAAGGATTTGATAAAAGATGTTGGATCTCAGTTGTGTAAGCAGCAGCTTGTTGAAATGACAACTTAGGAGAATGAGATTGATTAAAAATGCATATTTATGACTATATGATTTAAGCTATGGAATTAAAATGCTATTGATGCTAAATGCTTGATAAAACTAAAATGCGACTATAATAACTACGTATGAAAATCTAGAATCTGACGTCCTTTTCAACTCACAAGAGGGTTATATTTATAGATTTTTGAAGGCAAGAATCCAATTGGCCAAGATCAATGGTTGAGTTCAAACCTATTAGAATGAACGGTGAGAGATCGAGAATTTGAAAAGAAGATAGAATTTTAAGAGATAGATGGAATATTAAGAGACAAATGGAAGACATGTCCATAATTAACATAGATAATATGTAATTATGTGTGAGAAAAATATGGAAAGGCCTTTTTTATTAAATATTAAAATATTTAATTATGTGAGAAATGAAAAGATTTTTCATTAAATATTAAAATATTTAATTATTTGAGAAGAGTGAACATTTTTAGAAAGTGTTTAATTAAATATCAAAAATATTTAATTAAATGTGAGATGAAGAATATCATTTAAATTCAGAATTTAAACTTGTGATTATTAATATAAATAAATTATGAAATCTATTTAATTAATTTAAGAGGAAGATAGCATTAATTAAATAAACTTATTTATTTAATTAAACTAGAAGAATTGGAAAAATGAACAATATAAATAAATAATTAAATATATTTATGTGTAGATGACTTAAGAATTTTAATTAAATAATTCATATTTAATTAATTAACAAGTTTGATTAACCGTGACCATTTTTAGATGTGTACATTATTCCCCTCTTTGAAGTAATGTGTTTTACGCATTGCTTCAAAGAATTTTTCCCTAGAATATTAGAAATTACCAATTCTATATGCCCCCTCGAGAGATAAATTGCATAATAAAAGAATCAGCATGATTTTTGAAGGAGAATTCATGATTTAGCTCTCGAAATAGTGCTTTGCCTTAGCAAAAATTTGAATATTTTCACACTTTTACCCCCTTAAAAGGTGAAAAGGGTGAAAAGTCATTGTCATTCGAACAGTAACCTTTGTTAAATTTCAGAGCTTTGAGAGAGATATTCGCGATGCCGATCCATTATGAGCACCATAGATTCGAGCAAGCTCACCGGTATCAGAGACCAGCTGTGTACAGACCTCCAGTAAGTCAACTTGATCCTCTTCGTAATTTTTTTTTATGACTTTACACATTTTTTTACAATTTTTAAATTTTTAGCATCCCGGTTTCATGCATACGAGTCATAGTTTAGCACATAGGGTAGATAAAGTCACGCATCCTGGGAAACACATAGATGTGAAACAGTCGTGCATAGCGTAGAATGGCGCATATGGTACCTGTAATAACGCATACATAAATGTTGCCCGCGTAGGATGCTAGATTGACGCATAGGGTGAAATGGCGCATAGGATGACTATTATAGTGCATGTGAGAGATAAAATAGCGCATAGATGAAATAGTGCATAAAAAGGTTTTTTTTGGCACACATAGTAGATAGAGTCGCGCATTGACAAAGTTTTGCATGGCAGCTCTGTTTTAGCGCATCCATGGTTTAGAATTGCGCATACAAGGTTTAGCACATTGATGACCTATTTAAGCACATCCAGGGATTTTTCCCGAATTTGAAATTTTGAAGAATTTTTTGATAACATGCTTGATGAGTGTTGCTAGATTAGACAACTGATTGTATGCTTTTGAATAACATCAAGAATAGAGTAGCTTGATTTGATAATTTTGTCTTTGTGCTTGAAGAACAAATAGGTCTGATAAATTTGCTTCCATGCAATATGAAAAACAAATAGTAAAAATGATAGATTTGCTTTCCTGATTGAAAGTCAAATAGATAGATATTGAGTCATGTTGACTGTTAGATTTGTTTCCATGTGATATGAAAAAAAAATAGTAAATTTGATTGATAAATTTGCTTCCATGTGATATGTAAAGCAAATAGGTGTTGATTTGATTTGATGTGAACTTGCTTGATGATGTATTGATTGATTGATATATCCTTTATTGATTGATTTGCATGATTGTTTGATGATGCTGTAAAGGGGGAATTTAACCTTCTTTAGATTAGAGAGAAATTTCCTCAGCCATGGGAGATGATTCCTCGACTGTCCCATGAGGATTTAGGAGTTATAGACCAGTTTGATTTGGGAGCTATGTTGAGTATCCCACAGTATCGGGTCAACAAAGCATTGCTGATTGCTTTGGCCGAGAGGTGGCATAGCAAGCATAACACCTTCCATTTGCCGACAGGAGAGATCACAGTGATGCCAAAGGACATGTATAGGATTTTGGGTATTCCTGTAGTTGGAAAGCTTGTGATCTATGATCACAAGGAGATTGGAGGGACCGATGCTTTGAGACGAGTGTTCCAGGATCCTCATGTCTCCAGATATGAGATTCCCTGGAAGGAGATGGTGGAGAGATATACCCCATTGCTGTCAGTCTTAGCAGGTATGATCAGTGGCTTCCTTTGTCCTGATCATTGGGAAAAGGGACTATTAGTTGGTTGGGGTAGAATTCTGGAGGACATGCTTCTCCGTGGGAATAGATATGCATGGGGCTCATGTATGCTTGCTCATCTATACCACGATCTTCATCAGGTCATGTACATAGATGGGAAGAGTCTCTCTTGCAGAGTTTCTCTTCTACAGATATTCACATGGGAGAATTTTTCCATCACGCATCCCATTGTTCGGAGGGATTATCCTCTTGGGTTCCCATATGCCTATGCATACACAGGGCCACTTATCCAGCCGAGGCTGGGCAAGTTGGAGTATTAGCAGCGCGTGTTAGATGATTTGGATACAGTCATCTAGAGACCATATGTAGATTGTGATCCATGGGAGACAGATGATGTAGAGTTGCCATATGTTACTAGATCTAGATATCTAATTGGGCAGACTCCTTATATTATTGAGTGGTTTTTGGTGATGAGAGTCTTGAGACAGCTTGGGCTAGTTCAGATGATGCCGTAGGGTGTGGCACATTATGTGAGACATTGGGAGCATGTACTAGAGTGGGGTCTTGTTATTACCATTGAGGCAACTTGAGCAGAGTACTTTGAGTTATAGCCAACTCAGTGGGCTATGCATCCAAAGGTTACCGATGCAGGGATGACCAATGATTATGCTGCCTTCTTTTACACACATCCCTTTTCGAGATTTATCAGTCCTGAGGAGCCTGCCCCATTATTGGGAGGACCGATCATAAAGTAAGGATGAGTAAAGGCACAAGCATAGGCAGTCGTACGAAAGGCAGAGGTAGAGGATGCAACAGCCATGGATATTGATGAGGGAGGAGATGAGGGGGATGACTCTGACAACCAAGATGATAGCAATGATGACAATGGGGATGATGGAGGTGGTGAGGGCGGAGGATAGAGATACTTCTTTGATGTTCTCTTTAGGATGAGGCCATGGACCTCAAGAGTAGTGGACCAACCGAGTACTTCGGCTCTATGGATCATTATCAGGGCTCCTTCACAGGGATAGATAGATACTTTGTAGGTAGAGGTTCAGACTATTGGAGTTAAGAAGATACAACTTCAAAGGAGCCCAAATATCTTTGCAAGCAAATAACCTGTTATAAGGAGAAGCAAAGAGAAGCAACAAAGGAAATGCTCAAGAATGTGGAGCAATGTATTCACCTGAAAATGTAAAATGAATAATGATACAAAAGATAGTTTTCAACCATATATAGATGAAAACCCTAAAAAGGAAAACCCTAGGCTTGCACAATAATAATTAATAAAGTAATTAATTATTATGCACCTAATGTTAGCTTAAGTGAAAAAGAGATAAAAGGGAACTTTACGTAATTAAACGAATATTGTTTAATTAATAAATTAAATGTTCAATTACTCTAACACCCCCCCTTAAGCTAGACTTAGGGAGAAGCTAAAACCTAGAAGAAGCTACTAAAAGCAAAAGCAATGGGTCCTGGCAACAAGGCCAGATCAAGTAACCATGTACAAAATCAATGCAAACTAAATGAAATGGGGTAAAGGAGAAAACCCAGTGGGAACAAAACTCCTCCCCAAAATAGAATGCAAGGAAGGAATGCAATGCCCTAATTAAAGAAGGATAGTAGGTGGATAACATTATAACCCCTATAGACAACTTCTATCATATAAGTACATGCACAATGGTCTCCATAGGAGAGATAGAAAGAGAGAAGAAGGCCCCCCCACAATGAAGAAACTCCTGTCACAATGGTAGATGCCTGATGTAGAATCCAAAAGGAGATCCCGAAGTGGAAAATGATATTCCTCCCCTTGGGAAGAAACCCTGTGAAGAATGATGAACCAATCTGTCTCAAGATGTGTGCCATGATAGGATGCTGAAGAGTCTCACTGTCTGAATGGAAACAAATAATGCCGAATCCAAACTGATGTGGAGAATACTAAAATGCAACCTCTGAATGCATGGATAATGGTGGGAGAATAGTGATAACCTGACTGTCATGGTAGAGGAGATGAATGTCCTCAAAATAATCCTCCAAATCTGCAATATAGGACTCCACAAACAAGAAAGATATGTCTGCAACATAAGAGTCCAAAGTAGCTATGTCTGGAAGATGTATGATTCCCTGCTACACTGAATCAAGAATAACAAGAGATGCTGATGAAATCTCAGTCTGAAGAGTAGGAATTGCGAGACAAACCTCTGATCCATCGGAACATGTAAGGGTGTCTAAATACTCAAGCTCCTCTAAAGTATCATGATCAAAGGGTGTATTTTCTCTCCAAGCAATGGGTAAGAGACAATCTAAAGTAGGATCCTCTGGGAATGGAGAGAGAATAGGGTCATTATAGATCTCCCAAAGACGTGTCCAAAGTGGGTGAGGACAATCAATGTCCGATATAGCCAACATAGTGTCATGATCAACACTAGATAATATAAGTCCTACTATGTGATTTCTAATGATATCCCATGCTAATTTTCCCTCTAAAGTTGTTGAGTTAGGTATGAGATCATACAAATAAGGCAAAATATTAAGCCACCTACGATGTGTAAGTATACCCTTTGCCCATGACTCATAATTACCCCGTTCCAGAAGAACAACTGAAGGGTGAGTAGATAACCCATGATAACTCTTCAAATGAAAATTTCAGAGACTAATGATATCATCAATGATAAAGCATATCAACATAACCCATCCAATGCAAACAAAGCTCATGTAGGAGCCAAGATGACTAAGTAATTGAGCAAAGTGTAAAAACACACAAAACTGAATAAAAAATTCTTGGTAAATATACTAATAAAATAGACTATAGATCTAGAAAGTGCACTGTAACACCTTTCCAATGCCTATTCGTTTGCGTAAAATAGAGTTTGGACACAAAAGATACGCCCCTTGGAGTGAAAAAACAAAGTTTTGACTTTGACTAGCAAAAAAGACTACAAAACTACAAAATTAGGAAAAACTACTAGTACCACTAGAAAGGCGCCAAAACCAGCTTTACAGCGATATCTCATTTTCGAAAATCCGAGAAAAAATGCCTATTTTATGCCCAATTTAGCGCAAGCTGCTCCAATGTGCTAAAAAAAATGTTCACAGCCCTCAAGGGCTAAAGTCTTCGGCCCCTGGTCACGTGGACGACCAGGGGGCTAGTGGCTGGGTGCTAGGCGTGCGGCCCCTAGTTTCTCATATGACCTTGATGGTGGGGTTTGAAGCCCGTGGGGGCTAGAGGGGCCGACAGAAGTTGGCGGAGCCCGCCGTCGACGAGTTCGGTCGGTGCGGGGAGCGCGGCAGTGGCAAGGCAGGGAGCATGGGGAACCTGGAGGATGCAGCCAGTGAGCGAAGTGACGGGGAGTAGGTGGAGCCTGGTGGACGCAGCTAGCGAGTAGAGTGGCGGGGAGCAAGTGGAGCCCAGTAGACGTAGCTAACGGCAAAGCGGTGATTGGCGGAGCGCAGGAGGCGACCGAGCTGGATGGAACACGGCAGGCGGAGCGGCCGAGCACGGCGAGTAGAGCCGGCTAGTGGCTAGTGGCTGCTTGGCAGCGTAGTCGGTGGCCAAAGAAAATTGAACAGGATGCCAAAAATTAATCAAAAACCTTAGGTTTTTAATTTTTTTAATTTTTTTTGTGATTTTTTTGCTGAGGGGGTCGTACGACCAAACCCAAAAAAAAAATTTGAATCCCTGGTTGACTGTAACCAAAATCGATGATTTGACAGTCGATTTAGGGGTTTTCGGGCGCTACGAATCCAATGGAACTATCTGTTTAGGCCCAAAGTGAACCTAAAATTTGGAGTATGCTGAATCCACAAGAAGAAACCTTAGAACCCTAGATCTGCTTCCAACGCAAAAATCTCAAAACAAGAACAAGTAGTTGAAGATCTGAAGCTTTGATACCATGTTGGAGTTGAGAAGATACAACTTCATAGGAGCCCAAAATCTCTACAAGCAAATAACCTGTTACAAGGAGAAGCAAAGAGAAGCAACAAATGAAATGCTCAAGAATGTGGAGCAATATATTCACCTGAAAATGTAAAATGAATAATGATACAAAAGATAGTTTTCAACCATATATAGATGAAAACCCTAAAAAGGAAAACCCTAGGCTTGCACAATAATAATTGATAAAGTAATTAATTATTATGCACCTAATGTTAGCTTAAGTGAAAAAGAGGTAAAAAGGAACTTTACGTAATTAAACAAATATTGTTTAATTAATAAGGTAAATGTCCGATTACTCTAACATAGACTTTGCAGAGTTAGTTGGCATAGGCCCAGGGGACGATTAGTCAGTTGGAGGCATAGGTTGCACAAACACCACCTCCTAATCCATAGGTAGCCTAGCTTACTGCTCAGAGAGATGCATACATGCTGAGGGGTTAGCCGAGAGACTTCTCAGATCAGTTGAGAGCACCTCTATTGGAGAGGTTGTTGCAGAGGGACTAGAGACTACTCTGGAGGCTAAGTATTACCAGATGAGATACTTCGAGGTAGTACCACCTGAGAGGAGGATTGCCTTTACATAGTTAGGTACTCGGTCTCAGACCCATTCACGTAGTCACTCAAGGAGTGCTACCAAGAGTGTGGGTCAACTACTTAGATGAGAGATTAGAGCTTCTGGGAGTAGAGATCCATCTAGACTGAATACCTTAGGAGGCAGTAGTAGTCTTGTGCCCTGACTAGATGCCCCTCAATGATTTGATATGTTGTACACATTTATGCCATTGTATTTCATATATTATTTTGAAACATTTGATATCCTTGTATTTCTAGACATTTGTTTTGATGAGATTTATGAGATGAAGTGGTGATTCAATTATGTATGTGTTATGAATGATTTATGCTCATGTGATGGATGCATGCTTTATTTCTATATGCTATGTCATGTATGATTTTCATGATGTATATTGATGCAAATGATGATATAAATGATTTTCTTTCATTTTATGTATGATAATGTAGGATGTAAGATGTAATGAAATGATTTTAATATGAAGACGTATGATGCAATTTTTAAAAATGATTTTCCTTCATAATGAATTTAAGATTTAATATGTAATGAAATGATTTTAATGATGTGAAAATGATATAACGTAATGATTAAAATGGAAATGGATAAATGATGTGATTTTTTTATGAATTTCATGTCATGAATAATGATGTACTATGATGATAATGATAATGCCATAATTGGTGAACCAATAATGCATGATGTAATGGAAATGGACATGATATCCTAAATGATGAATGTAAAATAAATGGAATGGGTGCAACCTTACTATGAATGTTTATGTATGTGATAAGATGTGTATGCAAGTGGAAATGTTAATGTGATGAAGTGATAATATGAGATGAATTATGAAATGAATGAATTATGCACTTGATATGAATATGATGAACTAATAATGAAATGATGATGTAAAATTTAAATGCATGAATAATGATGATGAATGATAGTGAAATGATGTGAATGATAATGAAAATGAGATGTAACAAATGTCCAATCGTACTCAAATTTTGTTTTTAAAAGATATATGAGAATTTTACCAATCCTTCAAAAATCTATTGAAACAACCCCCAAAATGCAAATCTAGATGACTTATGTAGTCCTAGAATGCAGTAATGAACTATTCTCCTTATTTTCATTTCATGTTGTGCTTGATTGTCATCATTGAGCTTTTTGATATGTTGAAAGTTAGTACAAGCATCAAAGGGTATGTTAGCACCAATGATGACCTGAGTACCGATTTCATGGTGTTTTATATAGCAAGTTAATACAAGCATCAAGGTATAATTGAACTAAGATGACCTGAGTATTGTTTGCATAAACAAACAAAAGTTAATAATTTTCCTATGCAAATTCTAAAAGGTCATCAATGATACGTTGTAGAGCATGTCCCATGACAAATTTGCGCAATACTAATGATTAGCTTACAGACAACAGGCAAAGAAAAATCATACTTCTTCCTTGTGATTCTAGTTTAATACATCATTGAACCACTCCAACGATATGATGTCCTCAAATATCAAAAAAACAATTGCAACTGATGCTTTTAAGGTTTTCATTCATTTTATTCAGATTAAGATCATCCACTTTGTTTCTATCAAACAGTTGTATATAATCAGTTTGTTTGGATAGGGCTTGCTGCTCCAACATTCTGATTTTAGACACATGTTGCCGACTAACTTCTAAAAAAGCTCCAAGAAGCGAACTACCCCTAGTGACCTCATACTCCGACTCTTGCTAGACACAACTACAGCTAAGGATAACCTTCAAATCATCAAGCCACAATGAGACCCTTGTTTGTTCCAAGGAGATGATGCAATGCGAATGTGATGGCGAGGTGTGTGTGTGATGCCGATGAAAAGATGGATATACAAAATGAATCATAATAGATGAGAGAGCCAAATAAAATCACAAACAATTCCTATTTGCCAGGTTTTCACTGTTTGTTTTTATTGCACTTTTTCCTGATTTCCTAATTTTTTTTCCTATTACCAAGACTCCTGTTTGCCAGGTTTTCATTAAGGCAACGATTTTTTTCTATTTATTTTTTTTCAGAACTTTTTATATTGTTTTTGATATTTTCTCAAGTGTAGAACTTCTTCAGATGAATGTTGTTGGTTGGATCTTCAAATAGGTCCCCTTCTACAGTTGATAACTAATATTCCCCTAATCCATATGCAGTAATGATAATGAATGGGCCCAACCAATTAGGTTCGAACTTGCCTTTCTTCTCCTGATCTTGTTGATTACAAGGGTTTTCTTTGAGAACCAAGTCACCCACTTGAAAATTTTTTGGTTTGACTCTGTGATTGTAGCTACAGGCCATAACTTGTTGATATCCCTTCAAATGATTAACTATAGTTTGACGTCGTTCATCAAGCAGTTCTAGCTCTTGCAATCTTGATACTCAATAATCTTCATCATTGATTAACCCTTTGAGTGATACTCAAAGTGAAGGAATCTCCACTTCCAATGGTAGAATAGCTTCTGCTCCATAGACCAATGCATAAGGAGTAGCTCCTATCAATGTGTGAATACTTGTTATGTATGCCCATAATGCTGGATTCAATTGGACATGCCAATCTTGACCGGCTTCATTCACTGTTTTCTTCAAAATATTGAGAATTTTTTTATTTGAAGCTTCAGCTTGACCATTCCCTTGGGGATAGTAAGGCGTAGAGAATTTGTGTTAGATGCAAAATCTTTCACATAGCTTGTCTACATCCTGATTTTTAAAGGGTCTTCCATTGTCTGTGATAATAAAGCTGGGAATACCGTATCGACAGATGATATAGTTCAAAATGAATGAAGATATTTGTTTGTTAGTAACAGTTGTCAGGGGAACAACTTCAATCCACTTAGTGAAATACTAAGCGGCTGTAATGATAAATTTATGTCCATTTGAAGATGATGGGTGTATCTTGCCAACCAAGTCCAATCCCCACTGAGTGAAAGGCCATGTTGTGGTGAAGGGTTGTAATTCCTGAGCAGGAGCGGAATGAGATTCCCATGAATCTAACATTTTGCACATTTTCTTACAAAGATGAATGATTCCTTCTCCATGGTTGGCCAATAATAACCCAATCGAACAAGTTTCTTTGCTAAGGTTAGTCCACTTGAGTGTGTCCCACAAATTCCACCATGTACTTCTTGTAAGGCCTTTTCAGATTCATCGTGTTTGAGACATCTAAGGAGGGTACCATCAATACCATGCCGATATAAGACATCAACAATTAAGGTGTAACAAGATGATTGATGGATGAAATTTCTTTTCTGATTTCTAGACATGTTTAAGGGTAAAATAGTATCCTTTAGGTAAGTGTAAATTTGGCTATATAAGGAAGAATCAGAACTGGTTAAGTGGCAAATGACTTGAGTTTCGGGATTTTCATGGGCGGGAGAAAACAATTGTTCCACCAAGAAATCGTATCGTGTTTGATTTTCTGTCAACTGAAGTAGAGAGGCAATTGTAGCCATAGCATCTGCTGCTTTATTATCGATACATGGAATATGTATGAACTTGATATTAATAATGTATTTCTTTAAGTCATCCACCATTCTTTTTTAAGGTATGAACTTGTCATCTTTAGTGTGATATTCGTCATTGATTTGATTTATAACAAGTTGTGAATCACCAAAAACCTGAAGTTCGATGATTTTCAGTCTACTGCAATCTTCATGCTGATTACCAATGCCTCATATTCAACTATGTTGTTGGTGCATGGAAACACTAGCTAATAAGATTTTGGAATTGTATGTTGTTGAGGTGTAATAAAAAGAATCCTTGCTCCTGAACCATGTTGAGTGTAAGAACCATCAAAGTAGAGCACCCATGACTGCTGGATAACTGTTGTGAATACATCAGCATTAGGAAAATCAATGTGTACTGGGTTTTCTGCCAGTATTGGTGCTTCTGCTAATTGATCCGCAATTTCCTAGCCTTTTATGGCTTTGTGATCCACATAATGAATGTCAAATTCACTCAGGATCATGACCCATTTAGCCACTAGCTTTATTGTATGTGCTAACATGTAGTGTCGTAACTTTTGAGAAGTGAATACTACTGCTAAGAAATATTTTTCAATGAAGGTATAATTCAACTCATGACTTGTCAATGTTTGACTGATGTAATAAATTGCTCGCTCTTTTCCTTAGTTGTCTTCATGTGCCAATAATGCTTCTAAAGATACTTCTGTGGTGGCAATATATAATATGAGAGGCGCACCTTGCACTGGCAGAATCAATACTAGTGGATTCATGAGATACTGCTTTATCTGATCAAATTTTGCTTTTCATTTGTGCTCCCACTTAAATTGAACATTCTTGTGTAAGAGATGTGTAAATGGTAAACTTTTATCCGCCAATTGAGCAATGAATCTTTGAATAGATTGTAACCATCCTTGTAAAGAGCATAGTTGACTAATCCTTGGCAGTGGCATATCAAGAATTGCTTGTACCTTAGCTAGATCCACTTTAATTCCCTTTTCTGATACAATGTAACCTAACAACTTTCCAAATTTTACTCCAAAAACACATTTCTTAGGGTAAAGTCTCACTTTGAATTTTTCCATTCTTTTGAATTTTTTTGATAAGATATCTATGTGTCCTCCTCTGGTGTTAGATTTGGCTAGGAGGTCATCAACATAATCTTCCATGAATGTATGCATCATATCATGAAAAATCATTGTCATTGCACGTTGATATGTAGCTCCTGCGTTTTTCATCCCAAAAGGCATTACGTTCCAGCAATAGGTACCTCAAGGACATGTGAATGTTGTTTTATCCTGATCTTTTGGTGTAATATTTATATGGTTGTATCTTGAAAATCCATCCATTAATGAATACATCACATGTACAGAAGTTAAATCAACAATCATATCTATGTTTGGTAAGGGAAAATCATCTTTAGGACATGCTTTATTCAAATCCCTAAAATTTGTACAAATTCTAATCCTTCCATCCGGCTTTGAAATAGGCATGATATTGGAGATTCATTCTGCATAGTCCATGGACTAGATGAATCCAACATATAAAAGCTTTTTTAATTCCTCTTTAACCAACAATGCAACATGCGGATGCATTTTTCTGAGTTTTTCTTTTACAGGCTTTGCCCCTGGTGTAATAGATAGATGATGCATGATGAGATTTGGATCCAATCCAGGCATATCTACATAGGACCATGCAAAATTGATTTGATTATCTTTTAGAAATTTTGTGAACTTGGGTACTTCTTCATCAGTTAGAGATGCAGCCAATTGCAAAACTATGGGTTTTTCTGTAGTACCTATATTGAGTGCCTCTGTTGGTTTGATTAGAATGGAAGACCTTTCTTGATAATGCTCCGGAAGAGTGTCAAGTTTCTCATCCTCTGGGACCTTTGAAAGGTTTTCACCATTGGATATGCTTTTTATTTTTCTCTTTTCTTGATCTAATACTGCCTTTGTTAGGTTTTCACCATTAGATCTTTCCTTTATTTTTCTTTTTTCTTGATCTAATACTGCCTTTGTTGGGTTTTCACTATTAGATCTTTCTTTTATTTTTCTTTTTTCTTGATCTAATACTACCTTTGTTATGTTTTCACCATTATATCTTTCTTTTATATTATTTATTTCATAGCTGAGAAACTTGGCACTTTCCTGTCGAAAACTTTGATCTTGTGATTCCCTAGTGGAACTTGTTTCGGGATGGGATGAACAAAGAAAGTTTATTATGGTTTCATCATTTGGAAAAGTTGGAACATCAATGGGTGTGATTTGTTCCCAATCAATGAGTTTGAGATGTATCAAAGGAAATGGATCATTAGGATGGGTAAGGTCATTAGCTATAAGGGTCAAAATGTGATTGTTAATATCAATATAGGGGAGATCTAAGATGGTATCCTCCTATGGATAATCTGTTTCGCTTTGAATCGAGTTGATCTCACTTGAGTCATGATCACATTCTAGGACATAATCAAGCGGAGGCCTTGAGCTTTCCCCTTGTAAGAATGCGGGTGAGAATTTGTATGATGTCCAGCCTTTTCTCTGAGGTGAAAGTATCATCAGAGAAGTCATCCCATTCATATTCATTGGAGTCAATGTCAGAATTGCTTCAACTAACTCCTCATTTGATGGCCTTTGTGCTACTTCTTCCTTAGTATCTTCACCATATCCTAACCCAGTCTTATCTTTTGGGTGCATTATTTTTAGTTGGACTAGCTCAACAATACCCTCTTTCCTTTTACCTATAGGGCCATTTCCTTCATAACCCATTTGTTGCATGATAGCATAACCTTTTCCATATTGTTCTATGGGTAACTTGACATGTAGTACTGATTCTTTCTCATCTTTATAGAGCCAATCAAGGATATCTCTATCTTCCATTTCATTTTATTTGATAAATGTCCCATTAAACTTGGTGATAGGAGCTGAAGTTGAGGCTAAAGTTGTTCTTGCCTATTATATGGAAGTTGAGGGTTGACCATGGGATCTTGGAGATATGGGTAAATTAGAGAGAGATAAAGAATATTCTCCCACTGCATCATGTTTCAATTTTAGCTTGGTGCCAAAATTACTTATCATTTCACTTGCTTGTTCATGGTACTTGGAGGTAGAGATGGCCAAAGCCTCTTTATTGTGTGGGACAAGCGTGTCCTGAGTTGCTCTAAGGTTAGAGAAAGTTTGACTGCTAATGTGATCAGCAGGTATTGTTACTTCTTATCCATCATACAAAAACTTTGAGCATTGATGATAAGTAGATAGAACAGCTTGCATGTCATGGATCCATGGACGACCCAGGAGTATACTATAGGTTAGATCCCGATCTAGAACCTGACAAAAGGTATTCTTCACAATAGGTCCCACTTTGATTGGTAGCATGATAAGGCCTTTGGAAGTCCTTTCTTCATCATCATATGCCTTGATTGTAATCTTTCTTCATGGATCTATAGATTCTTCAGAATATCCCAAAGCGAGGACCAATTTTAAAGTACAAATGTTTAATCCATCTCCCCCATCTATTAAGACACATCTAATGTGGGCTTTGTGAACCATGACCTCTAAGTAGAGTGATGAATTATGTGTATGGGTTAAGGATGAATCATAAACATGTGTAAGAGGACAGGTGTCCCACCATGGCTTGAAATTTATTGATATCCAGATCAGGGGATACAGTTGTATCAACAAGTTCTTTTTCCAGAATGTCCTTATGGGTAGGTGACAACTTTAAAAGTTCCAAGATAGAAATTTGGGCTATTGTTTTTCGCAGTTGATCAACCAAATGTATTGGTTTGGAGGGGGAATTTCTGCTTTAGATGAACTTCCTTTGATAATTATTTTGGCTTGTCCCCTTGTCGTAGCATTGACCTCTTGATATTCTTGCTTACCTTTGATTCGGATAACATTGATTTGAGGATCATCAGTATAAATATGATTGATAATGACATCATGGATATAATTAACCTTCTTTCCTTTATCACCCAAAGATTCCCCTTTTTGATAATTAGGGAGTGGATTCTTGAATGCTTGATGGTCATTATTGACATTATGTCCCTCAACCATGATGGTATAGTTAGCAATCAAATCTTGAACAATATTCTCGAACACTTGGCAATTTTTTGTCTTATGACCTTTGCACCTATGATAATCACAAAAGTGTGAGTCATTCCACAATGGTGGTTTAACTCAAGGCTCATAGTCTCTTTGCAGTGGCAATGTAATAGCATTTTCATTTAATAACTCTTTGAGAATGGACTCCAAAGATTGGCCCAAGGGAGTAAAACTCCGTCGATTTGAATAATATGAAGATCTAGGCGTATTTGAATTTTGATTATTGCCAAAATTATTTCCGCTATTGTTATTCATGTTTCCTTGATTAGAAACATTGCCTTGGGTGCTAGAATTTCTAGCATTATTGCTACATTGAACACCTGACACATTAAAGATGATAGGCTTCATATTTACGTTGTTAGCACCTACTACCCCATCATTCACAACATTTTTATTTTGGGTCCAATATTGTGACTTTTCAATGTTGTTACTATGGTTGTTGTTGTTGTACGAATTTGAACCCTCTTTATCAATTTTCAAAACTCCACGCTTGATCAAATTACCTTCGATAATAATCGCGTTTTCAATCAATTTTTCAAATGATTGAGGACAATGAAGGTTCAGTTTGTAACTCATTTCTTGATTCAAACTATCAATAAAGATCTCCATCTTTTCTTTTTCAAGAACAGGGCGGGAGTATCTAGTGAACACCCTTCTCCACCTTTGTAAAAATATGGTGAAAGATTCCCTTACTTTTTGTTTTACTTTACAAAGATCAAGCATGGTTATCTAGTGTTGGATGTTGTAGGATTATTGTGATATAAACTTGTTTATTAACTCCTCAAAGGTTTTGATGGGGGAAGTGATCTTTGAAAGCCACTCCATGGATTGTCCACCTAGACTTCATTGAAAAAATTGCATTAAGTAGGTATCTTCATGAGAAAATTCTAAGCTCATATTTCAGAAATCCCTCACATGCTCAATGGGGTCAGTTTTCCCATTATACCTATCAAATTTACGGATTTCACAATGTTTTGGAAAAGGAATCTTTCGAAGACTCCTATCAAATGGATAAGGACATATGTCATACCAAACATACTTCTTCATTGTACCCCCTTGCATTTCTTTTATTTTCCCTTGTAATTCCTTTATCTATTGAGTAAGGGCACCAAAATCATTGAGAGGAATTTCAGGATCCTCTTTAATCCCTTCTGTGTCAAAATCAGCAGGTAAATTAGCTCCTTGATTAGCTAATGAAAGGAAATATCTTTCCTTGTTTTGTTCTAAAATCTTTTCCATAAGAGTATGGAATTGGGGATCCTGTTCTGCTTCTTGGAGCTTTTCTTCTATTATTTCTTTAGTATTTGAACTACGCCAAGGGATCTCTTCCCTCTCAGTATTATCACCCATTCCGCTTACTATGCTTTCATCTTTCTTTATGTGCCTTTGAGATCTCGTAATAACAGGCATAAACATTACTCAAATTCTACTAACCTTGATCAAAGGGATGAAATAGTGCAAATGTTTAATGGATATGAAATTCAGGATAGAATGAAGATTTTATGACTTAAAAGACTTTTAATCTTTATCTCGTGATTCCTTGATTTGAGAGGATGAAAATCCTGTTTGCGGGAATTAAACCAAAGATCAAAAATAAAGATGATTTTGCACTTTGCGAGGTTTTATCGAAGCTTCGTAAAAGATGGTTTTGATGGATGTCTAATGTGCTTGAGTTCTCTATTGCAAAATTTGACTAGGATGAGTAGCGTAAGTAATTGTAGGTTGGGGAATATAAGAAGAATGAATATGCTGACTATGGTTGTGCCTTTGATAAAGGGCTCTCCTTTGAAAAAAGGCTCGTGAGTACAAAGGTTCGACAACATAATCATCAATGAAACCTCTAATATAGTCGTGATATCGATGAATAAAGGTCCCGTGTTCAAGCAAGAATTTTTGATTTTGGTATAGGAATTTCCTTTTCTTCAGTAACTTCTTATAACCAAGGGATTTCTTTGGCTTTCTAATTTTTCTTTCTAGAGACTTCTTGGCAAAGGTTGTAGAATTCAAAACTTTGAGCATGGGAAAGATTAAACTCATAAGACTTGATTTTTGAATGTCAGAAAATTACTTAGGCTCGAAAAATAGATGCACCAAAATAGAGATTGAATGCACTAAAACAGACCTCCTATGCGCTGTAACAGATACTGGATGTGCCAAAACAAAGCACAAATGTGCCGAAACAGAGCACAAATGCACCAAAACAAAGCATGAATGCGCCAAAACAAAGCATAGATGCACTGAAATAGAGCACACATGCACCGAAATAGAGCAACAATGCACAGAAACAGAGAACAAATACACTGAAATAGAATAGCAATGCACTGAAATAGAGTAGCAATGCACCAAAACAGACCCAGGATGCGCTAAATTATTTGTTTAGACTTCTGAGATAGAGATGTTTGAATAGTTTGATATTTTTGGATGATCTTAATCTGATTTAAATGTGAAAAACATAGCATAGATAGGCAGACAGTTGTTTTGTTAATCCTAAAATCTAAACAAAGAGTGTATGTTCTTAAGATTTTCATAGGTTTTGAACAAGATAAGCAATTCAGTCAGACTCACTCTTAATTTTTCTAATAGGTCATCATAGTAACCACAACCCACAGCTTAAAATCACGTCGACTCACACAGCCATGTCACCCCCTAGAGGGCGCCCGTGTTTTTGTCTTTTCCAAGTGTGTACTCAAGGTGACGGAAGTGGATACCAAATCCCCTGAGCAAACAATCTGTGGCGATTATATGGTGAGTGTCTTGGGGGAAAATTATTCCCTCCCCTTGCACTATGATTAAAATGATGTTTGGTTACTGACTCAGCTGGCTTTCTACACTATGGTTCGTAGTCAAGGTTTTTGTTCGACGCGGCAATAGATAAACTCCCTCAAGAGAGCTCCCAACCTTTAGAACAAATTTTGTGGGGATGGTTATCTTTGCACACTGCTATCAAATTGTAGACTTTCCCTGATTTCTCTTTTGATTATAGTGGATTGGAAAACTTGGCTTTGGTTGTTCCCACTTAGGTCGTTCCCGTAGGGTGAGTAATTTTTCCCACTATGGCAGGCCTTCTAAAGGATGTAAGAAATTGTAAACATTGCATGAAAATCAAAAGGCAGTTTGGTATTTTGGTCACCCAGTTAAGGGGAGAGCATATACCTATTGCCACAAACAAAGCAAACAATGTTCTTTTTATAGCACCAAATGACAATGATTTAAACTAAGTGAAGATGTTTCTTCACAATAGGCATGAAGTTTATTCTAACTGCAAAAATAGTATCTGGTGACTATCCTAGGATTGGTTCATTTTTTTCTTTTTTTAACAACTGAAAATAAGAATTTTGTCTGTGGATGACGTCGGAATCAAAAATTTTGTTTTACAAATTTCCTGCATGTGCTGGGATAAATCCCCAAATGTGCCAGAATAGTTACTGGATGCACTAAAAGATCACTACGGGATGTGCCGAAATAGACCCGGGATGCGTTGAAACAGTATTTGGATGCGCCAAAATAGGTCAGGGATGCACTGAACTAAAGCTCGGATGCACCGAAGCACGACTCCAGTCCGTCATATGTCACTTGTCAGAATATTTTTCTGCAATAAAAAATATTAAAAACGGGCGGATGCCCCACGGTGGGCACCAAAAATGTGTGTAGAAAATGCGTAGATTAAGTAAATAATAAACTAACACAAAAAGGAGACATTAGATTGAAAGAAAGCTAATCTAAAAAGAATAAATGCTAATCGTCCTCTATCTCCAAGTATTTGATAAAATATGTTGGCTCTCAGTTGTGTAAGCAATAGCTTGTTGAAATGACAACTTAGGAGAATGAGATTGATTAAAAATGCATATTTATGACTATATGATTTAAGCTATGGAATTAAAATGCTATTGATGCTAAATGCTTGATAAAATTGAAATGCAACTATAATAACTACGTATGAAAATCTAGAATCTGAGGTCCTTTCCAACTCACAAGAGGGCTATATTTATAGATTTTTGAAGGCAAGAATCCAATTGGCCAAGATCAACGGTTGAGTTCAAACCTGTTAGAATGAACGGTGAGAGATTGAGAACTTGAAAAGAAGATGGAATTTTAAGGGATAGATGGAAGATTAAGAGACAAATGGAAGATGTGTCCATAATTAAAATAGATAATATTTAATAATGTATGAGAGAAATATGATAAGGCCTTTTTAATTAAATATTAAAATATTTAATTATGTGAGAAATGAAAAGCTTTTTAATTAAATATTAAAATATTTAATTATTCGAGAAGAGTGAAGATTTTTAGAAAGTGTTTAATTAAATATTAAAAATATTTAATTAAATGTGAGATGAAGAATGTCATTTAAATTCAGAATTTAAACTTGTGATAATTAATATAAATAAACTGTGAAATCTATTTAATTATTTAAGTGGAAGATAGCATTAATTAAATAAACTTATTTATTTAATTAAACTAGAAGAATTTGAAAAATGAACAATATAAATAAATAAATAAATTTATTTATATGTAGATGACTTAAGAATTTTAATTAAATTATTCATATTTAATTAATTAACAGGTTTGATTAACCGTGACCATTTTTAGATATGTACAGTTATGCACACAGCAAGAGGACAATGTATTAAATTTAAGCTTCATAATTTTTAACAACCCTTACTTTCAACAAAACACTCTTGTTCGATATATTCCCAACACATTATTCACATAACAATTGCATCATGGAAAACACAGTGGGTTGTGGCTCGCTTGTTATTTTTTCCGGACTGTAACAAAATACTATTTTCAACGTCGATTTCTTGTTTTATGAGAACCCCTTACTTTAAGAAAAATAGTCTTGTTCACTATCTGTTCATATGTTTCCAACAAAAAATTTAGTTAACTATTGGAAGATTGAAAATACACTAGGTTGTCTCGGACTTTGCAAATCTTGTTCAAATACAACATCTATTGTTATCCACACAATAAGAGGACAATGTATTGAATTTGAGCTTTATAATTTTTAACAACCCTTACTTTCAGCAAAACACTCTTGTTCGATATCTGCCCAACACATTATTCACATAACAGTTGCATCATGGAAAACACAATGGGTTGTGGCTCACTTATTATTTTTCCCGGACTGTAACAAAATATTGTTTTCAACTTCGCTTTCTTGTTTTATGACACCCCTTATTTTTAGAAAAATAGTCTTGTTCACTATCTATTCATATGTTTCCAACAAAAAATTTACTTAACTGTTGGAGGATTGAAAACACATTGGGTTGTCCTGAACTTTGAAAATCTCATTCGAATACAATAGCTACTTTAATGCACATAGGAAGAGGAAAATGTATTTAATTTGAGCTTCATAATTTTTAACAACCCTTACTTTCAGCAAAACACTCTTGTTCGATATTTGCCCAACACATTATTCACATAACAGTTTTGTCATGGAAAACACAATGGGTTGTGGCTCACTTATTATTTTTTCTAGACTGTAACAAAATACTATTGCAACTTCGGTTTTTTGTTTTATGACACCCCTTACTTTAAGAAAAATATTCTTGTTCACGATTTTTTCATATGTTTCCAACAAAAAGTTTAATTAACTGTTGGAGGATTGAAAACACACTGGGTTGTCCCGGTCTTTTCAAATCTTCTTCGAAGATAGTAGCTATTGTTATGCACACAACAAGAGGACAATGTATTTAACTTTAGCTTCATAATTTTTAACAACCTTTACTTTAAGAAAAACACTCTTGTTCGATATTTGTGCAACATATTATTCACATAACTGTTGCATCATGGAAAACATAGTGGGTTGTGGCTCGCTTATTATTTTTTCCAAACTGTAACAAAATATTTTTTTCAACTTCGCTTTCTTGTTTTATGACACCCCTTACTTTAAGAAAAACAGTCTTGTTCACTATTTGTTCATATGTTTCCAACAAAAAAATTACTTAACTGTTGTAGGATTGAAAACACATTGGGTTGTCCCAGACTTTGCAAATCTTGTTCGAAGTAGCAACTACTATTATGCATACATCAAGAGGACAATATATTGAATTTGAGCTTCATAATTTTTAACAGCCCTTACTTTCAGAAAAACACTCTTGTTCGATATCTGCCCAACACATTATTCACATAACAGTTACATCATGGAAAACACAGTGGGTTGTTGCTGGCTTGTTATTTTTTCCGGACTGTAACAAAATATTGTTTTCAACTTCACTTTTTTGTTTTATGACACCCCTTACTTTAAGAAAAATAGTCTTGTTCACTATCTGTTCATATGTTTCCAACAAAAAAATTAATTAACTATTGGAGGATTGAAAACACACTACGTTGTCTCAGACTTGGCAAATCGTGTTCAAAGACAGTACTTACTATTATGCACGCAACAAGAGGACAATTTATTGAATTTGAGCTTCATAATTTTTAACAATCCTTAATTTCAGCAAAACACTCTTGTTTGATATCTGCCCAACACATTATTCACATAACAGTTGCATCATGGAAAACACAATGGGTTGTGGCTCGCTTATTATTTTTTCCAGATTGTAACAAAATACTATTTTCAACTTTTCTTTCTTGTTTTATGACACCCCTTACTTTAAGAAAAACAGTTTGTTCACTATCTCTTCATATGTTTCCAACAAAAGAATTACTTAACTGTTGGAGGATTGAAAACACACTAGGTTGTCCCAAACTTTGCAAATCTCGTCCGGAGAGAACAACTACTATTATGCACAAAATAAGCGGACAATGTATTGAATTTGAGCTTCATAATTTTTAACAACCCTTACTTTCAGGAAAACACTCTTGTTCGATATCTACCCAACACATTATTCACATAATAGTTGCATCATGGAAAATACAGTGGGTTGTTGCTCGCTTGTTATTTTTGTTGCACTATAACAAAATATTGTATTCAACTTCACTTTCTTGTTTTATGACACCCCTTAATTTAAGAAAAATAGTCTTGTTCAATATGTGTTCATGTGTTTCCAACAAAAAATTTACTTAACTCTTGGAGGATTGAAAACACACTAAGTTGTCCCAGACTTTGCAAATCTTGTTCAAAGACAATAACTACTATTTTTCACACAACAAGAGGACAATGTATTGAATTTGAGCTTCATAATTTTAACAACCCTTACTTTCAGCAAAACACTCTTGTTCGATATCTTCCCAATACATTATTCACATAATAGTTGCATCATGGAAAACATAGTGGGTCGTGGCTTGCTTATTATTTTTTCTAGATTGTAACAAAATACTATTTTGAACTTCACTTTCTTGTTTTATGACACCCCTTACTTTAATAAAAACATTATTGTTCACTATTTGTTCATATTTTTCCAACAAAAAATTTACTTAACTGTTGGAGAATTGAAAACACACCGGGTTGTCCTAGACTTTGCAAATCTGTTCAAAGATAGTAGCTACTATTATGCACATAGCATGAGAACAAAGTATTGAATTTCATCTTCATAATTTTTAACAACCCTTACTTTCAGCAAAACACTCTTGTTAGATATATGCCCAACAGATTGTTCACATAACAATTGCATCATGGGAAACACAATGGGTTATGGCTCGCTTGTTATTTTTTTCAAACTGTAACAAAATACTATTTTCAAATTGACTTTCTTGTTTTATGACACCCCTTACTTTAAGAAAAACGGTCTTGTTCACTATTTTTTCATATGTTTCCAACAAAAAATTTACTTAAATGTTGGATGATTGAAAACACACTAGGTTGTCCCGGACTTTGCAAATCTTGTTCAAAGACAAAAACTATTATTATGCACATAGCAAGAGGACAATGTATTAAATTTGAACTTCATAAGTTTTAACAACCCTTACTTTCAACAAAAGACTCTTGTTCGATATCTGCCCAACACATTGTTCATATAACAGTTGCATCATGGAAAACACAGTGGCTTGTGGCTCGGTTATTATTTTTTTCGTACTATAACAAAATACTATTTTCAACTTCACTTTTTTGTTTTATGACACCCCATACTTTAAAAAAAATAGTCTTGGTCACTATCTCTTCATATGTTTCCAACAAAAGAATTACTTAACTATTGGAGGATTGAAAACACACTAGGTTGTCCCAAACATTGCAAATCTCGTTCGAAGAGAACAACTACTATTATGCACAAAATAAGAGGACAATGTATTGAATTTGAGCTTCATAATTTTTAACAACCCTTACTTTCAGAAAAACACTCTTGTTCGATATCTACCCAACACATTATTCACATAATAGTTGCATCATGGAAAATACAGTGGGTTGTTGCTCGCTTGTTATTTTTGTTGCACTATAACAAAATATTGTATTCAACTTCACTTTCTTGTTTTATGACACCCCTTAATTTAATAAAAATAGTCTTGTTCAATATTTGTTCATGTGTTTCCAACAAAAAATTTACTTAACTCTTGGAGGATTGAAAACACACTAGGTTGTCCCAGACTTTGCAAATCTTGTTCAAAGACAATAACTACTATTTTTCACACAACAAGAGGACAATGTATTGAATTTGAGCTTCATAATTTTAACAACCCTTACTTTCAGCAAAACACTCTTGTTCGATATCTTCCCAACACATTATTCACATAATAGTTGCATCATGGAAAACATAGTGGGTTGTGGCTTGCTTATTATTTTTTCTAGACTGTAACAAAATACTATTTTGAACTTCACTTTCTTGTTTTATGACACCCCTTACTTTAATAAAAACATTATTGTTCACTATTTGTTCATATTTTTCCAACAAAAAATTTACTTAACTGTTGGAGAATTGAAAACACACCGGGTTGTCCTAGACTTTGCAAATCTGTTCAAAGATAGTAGCTACTATTATGCACATAGCATGAGAACAAAGTATTGAATTTCATCTTCATAATTTTTAACAACCCTTACTTTCAGCAAAACACTCTTGTTAGATATATGCCCAACAGATTGTTCACATAACAATTGCATCATGGGAAACACAGTGGGTTATGGCTCGCTTGTTATTTTTTTCGAACTGTAACAAAATACTATTTTCAAATTAACTTTCTTGTTTTATGACACCCCTTACTTTAAGAAAAACGGTCTTGTTCACTATTTTTTCATATGTTTCCAACAAAAAATTTACTTAAATGTTGGATGATTGAAAACACACTAGGTTGTCCTGGACTTTGCAAATCTTGTTCAAAGACAACAACTATTATTATGCACACAGCAAGAGGACAATGTATTGGATTTGAACTTCATAAGTTTTGACAACCCTTACTTTCAACAAAAGACTCTTGTTCGATATCTGCCCAACACATTGTTCATATAACAGTTGCATCATGGAAAACACAGTGGCTTGTGGCTCGGTTATTATTTTTTCCGTACTATACCAAAATACTATTTTCAACTTCACTTTTTTGTTTTATGACACCCCATACTTTAAAAAAAATAGTCTTGGTCACTATCTATTTATATGTTTCCAACAAAGAATTTAATTAACTGTTGGAGGATTCAAAACACACTAAGTTCTCCCAAACTTTGTAAATCTTGTTCGAAGATAGTAACTACTATTATGCACACAAAAAAAGGACAATGTATTGAATTTGAGCTTCATATTTTTTAACAACCCCTTACTTTCAACAAAACACTCTTTTTTGATATCTACCCAAGACATTATTCACATAACAGTTGCATCATGGAAAACACATTGGGTTGTGACTCTCTTATTATTTTTTCCAAGTTGTAAAAAAATACTACTTATCAACTTCGCTTTCTTGTTTTATGACACCCTTACTTTAAGAAAAATAGTCTTGTTCACTATCTATTCATATGTTTCCAACAAAAAAATTACTTAACTATTCGAGGATTGAAAACACACTCGGTTGTCCCGGACTTTGCAATCTTGTTCGAAGATAGCAGCTACTATTATGCACACAACAAGAGGACAATGTATTGAATTTTAGCTTCATAATTTTTAACAACCCTTACTTCCAGCAAAACACTCTTGTTCGATATTTTCCCAACATATTATTCACATAACAGTTGCATAATTGAAAACACAGTGCATTGTGGCTCACTTATTATTTTTTCCGGACTGTAACAAAATATTATTTTCAACTTCGCTTTCTTGTTGTATGACACCCCTTACTTTAAGAAAAATAGTCTTTTTCACTATCTGTTCATATGTTTCCAACAAAAAATTTACTTAATTGTTGGAGGATTGAAAACACACTGGGTTGTCCCAGACTTTGCAAATCTTGTCCGAAGACAGCAACTATTGTTATGCACACAGCAAGAGGACAATGCATTGAATTTGAGCTTCATAATTTTTAACAACCCTTACTTTTAGAAAAATAGTCTTCTTCAATATCTACCCAACACATTATTCACATAACAGTAGCATCATGGAAAACACAGTGGGTTGTGCCTCACTTATTATTTTTGCGGATTGTAACAAAATACAGTATTCAACTTTGCTTTCTTGTTCTATGACACCCCTTACTTTAAGAAAAATAGTAAGAAGACAACATCTAGTGTTATGCACACTGTAAGAAGACAATCTATTTAATTTGAGCTTCATAATTTTTAACAACCCTTACTTTCTGCAAAACAGTCTTTTTTGATATCTGTCGAGCGTATTATTCACATAACAGTAGCATCATAGAAAACACAGTGTTTTTTGGCTCACTTATTATTTTTTACAGACTGTAACAAAATATAGTTTTCAACTTCACTTTCTTGTTCTATGACACCCCTTACTTTCAAAAAAATAGTAAGAATATAGCAGCTAGTGTTATGCACACAGTAAGAAGACATAATTTTTAACAACCCTTACTTTCAGCAAAACACTCATGTTCGATATCTACCTAGCACATTATTCACATAACAATAGCATCATGGAAAATACAGTGGGTTGTGACTCACTTATTCTTTTTTGCGGACTGTAACAAAATATAGTTTTCAACTTCACTTTCTTGTTCTATGACACCCCTTACTTTAAGAAAAATAGTAAGAAGACAATGTATTGAATTTGAGCTTCATAATTTTTAACAACCCTTAGTTTCAACAAAGCACTCTTGTTCGATATCTACCCATCATATTATTCACATAATAGGAGCATTGTGGAAAACAAAGTGGATTGTGGCTCACTTACTATTTTTTGCGGACTATAACAAAATACAGTTTTCAACTTCAATTTCTTGTTCTATGACACCCCTTACTTGAAGAAAAATAGTAAGAAGACAACAGCTAGTGTTATGCACATAGTAAGAAGACAAGAAAGGTTGCAGATTTTGAAATTCCATTTTAGCATTCCATTTCAATATCCTTATACATTTTGAAGAGAAGATGCGCAACAAAAGTTGCAGAATGGAAAACACAGAATGTAACAAAATAGTGTATTCAAGCTCACCATCAAATTTGATAAGAATAATTAGCATCAGAAAATGAAATGTAAAAATATTTCGAGTCAATATTATACAATATGAATAAAATTACAATGCACATTTAATACTGGTCACATTAAAGACTATGTCAACCATTTACAAATAGGTACAATCTCCGTGTTTTGAGAATCTGGAAGCATTTTTTGCACTCTAATTGTCAAGGTGGAATTGACAGCATACAATGTTGGCACCCCATTATTCTCATGTAGTAGTCTGAAGGAGGGCACGACATGGTGGATCTCAAACCTGACAATGTGGTTGAATTTGAACACGGCCATTAACCATTCCTCCACAGGACCTTTGTGATTACTAATTAGAGATTCCCCCTTCAAGAATCTCATAAATCTCATACTCACCTGATCCGCAAGATTGTACCTCTATATGATAATTGTTGGTCTAATGCACACCTTCCATATGCATCCAGCTAGGAAAAGGTCTCGAATTTCGCAGTAAACAGACATTGGGAAATCACATAAATTGACAATCTATATTTGTAGATTGTAATATTGAACGTCCATGCCCATATGTGCCCATACACCAAAGACGTTGTTGAAGAAGTGAGCATAATTATCATACTACAAATCTCTGTGGTTTGGACCTTTTCTATTAATTCTCCTTAACATCCTTCCCACAACCTGTACAGGAGGCTGAGTTCCTCAATTCAAGCAAGAATGTTGCATGGAAGATACAGGTGGTAGTTGGTCAACCAACTAGCCACCCATGCTTGAGTATTGTGAGACATCTTCTATAGAATTGTAACAAGTTGCAAAATTTATGAAATGAAAGACAAAAATTTTTTTTAGAAGGTAGACCTGCATTCTCTAATTAGGACACTGTCAATGCAATGGAAACCATGAAAAAATAAGCGAGCAAAGTGGAATTATTTAGGTAATGTATGCACTAAAGAGATTGTACCTATTGTTTTGAACTGAACGAGGCAACACGTGCAATATCTCCAATGGGAATATGGCAATGCACAATTTGAATAGTGGAAAGAACAATGCCTGAAAGGAAAGAGAACAAAAATTTCAGCACATACAATAACATTCTCTAATTATAAACACACGAAATAGTTGCTAAAACTATTTAAAGCAAAAGAAAAAATTTCATAACTAAGTAACTGTGTATGGACGGTGTCTTTTCCAACATGGAAAATAATTTGAGCATTTTATTTGTTGCAATCACATGAGTTGAACTAATGAATTTTACAAAATATATTTTTGTTACGAACACAAGATGCAAATAATCAAAGTTGTTGGATGGAAAACATAGTGGGTTCTGCCTGACATTTTTATTTTCTCCAGAATGTAACAAAACAAGGTCTCGAAGTTCACCTTCTTGTTTTGTGGCAACCCTTTCTCTTAGAAAACATTCCACTGAAATATGTCTTCATATGTTCCAAACACAAAATGCACATAACAGTTGCACGATGGAAAACACACTCAAATTTGTTAACTTAAGTATCTGAAAACCATCTTCCCAGCAACAAAACCTAACCTATCAGAATCATTCCTCGAGCGATGGAGATCACATCACTAATTACATCCATTGCATCGCACATCTTTCATAAAGAAACTTTTAGGTGAAATATGGTGGGTTTAGTAAGTAAATGTCTATCAAACTTGGGGGAAACAAAGTTTAAGGTAAGATTAAGTTTTTGTAATCTTAATTAGTCATGCTTGAAGAATTTTTTAGACTTAATTATTCTATTTGTAAAATAGGCCTATTTTGGGGTCCATGACAATGAAGAAGACCTCGTTTGAAGTGTTTGTTCCATAAGGTATTTGTTGTTCCAGAAACCCATTTGTGCCAATTTTTACATATCAAAAATTGAGATGTTATTGTTTTGAAAAGAATTCTTGAAAACATGAATCTACTTCTAGAAATACACTCAATTAGCCCAAATTTAGAAAGGAGCTAGTCTTAAATCATCATCTACTTTTATGAATACAAAGGCTCAGGCCAACATTGATCTACTAAACCCTTACTTTATGCACAAAAAAAGCTCTATCAAACAAAGCTTTAATAGAATACTGTATTATAAACCTTCCATGCTCTACCACCATTTGAAACATGTTTATAAATGTCTGCCCATACTTTAGGAACAAACTTTCAACCCCTTTGAATGCACTTTCCTTAGTTACCAACTTGTATGCATCCTTTGTCATTGGAAATCTTCTGTATTTTCTAAAGATCAATAACCAAACATTGAATGGTTCGCTTCCCCTGCATGATTCAATGAATACACTTCAAAAATTACATAATGTCATACCAAAAATTGGAATTATGTAAGCAAAGTTATTAAATTCGAACCATACCTTCCATTGGGTTTACACCCACAAAAGACAATCATCGGTGAGGACTCCTTTCTCGAGATTGGAATGTTGAAGTGAACAAAAAAATCCATAAAAGAAATCATAGAGTTTATGGCATGGTACAAGCACATACTGGAAAAAAGGAATATGCAGTACCATTTCCTATTACAATAAACAAATTTAAATGGGTTTTCTCATACTCACCCGTATTAGATGTTGTATCCTCTGCCTCATCCATAACAGTTGCACTTGAAGTCTCACATTGCATATTAACAACGAAATGCAAACTATTGTTCGCAGATAATGAAAAAGAGTCATCCAAAGGGGTTCAGTGATTTGACTGTTGTGTGGAATGCTTCATATGCCGGGTTGGACATCGATGATGATCCCTGGTTGCACTAAACCATGGACACATCCGAATGGTGGTACTTGCAGCTTGATAAGGATCTAGATGAATTCAAATGGAAATTCATTTGATTGTCATAGGTCTTCTACAAACCTGTCCATGCATTTTGCATATAACTGCACCTATTCTAGAGATTGTGGCAGTGTACACATCAGTTTCTTTAGGAGTTTGTTAGTAACATTCCAAGGAGACATTGTCACCACATTTTTATCATATAAATGAGTCATAGAAGGAGCTTGCACAGGGGTCAGAACATTAGGATTGATTTCTTCTATGACCCCCTCTGATAATGTCTCATTCAAATCTATGTTTGTATCAATTGGTTGACCTCCCCCGTCTAAATGAGGACACAAAAGAAATTTGTATTAGGTTGTAGAAAATGTAAAACACAATTGAATCCAATAAAGTAATAAAATTGAAATTGAAATTCACTTACCGTGGACCACCCCTTCAACGACAGATGACATTTTAATCAAGTTAGCAACCTTGACGACATGTTTGCAAGTGTTCCCCTGCAAACTCCAAGGGCAGTCACAAACAAAAAGGTGCTCCCCAAATTTCCACACAAGGTAGTGCATTGAACCACTTTTACTTTTCAACCAGTACCATCCAGGATCTGTTTCATTGAGAATACAGTCATTGTCTTGTTGGGTGAAAATAGTGTAATCAACTTTTCAACAGATTATGCCATCTAAACTTCAACCACAGCTATGTGAGATATGATCTCTCCTCTCAGAAAGGGGAGGCACCCTTCTTACAGCTAATTAGAAGCTAATAGTAAACTTAAAAGAATACTTACAAAATGTACACTGTACTCATGAAATGGGGGGGGGTGTTACATTCATACTTCTCTCTTTTTTCAGAGAAGATGTTTACAATGCTTCACAATGAAAAGCTTTAGATCTGAATAACTTAAACTTAAACAACAACAGTAATGCGAATATTTCTATCTTGACAAAGCAAAGCTTAGAAATACCAGGTATGATTTATAATAACAAAAGGTAAATGGAAAAGCGAATGCTCACAAAGGCACAAAGTCATTCAGTAGCCTTTTCAATGTTGAATCTTGTAATAATATCTTTCGTTGTATTAGAAGCACAAAGTCTTTCTTAGACACAACGATTCCTTGAATAGTATGAACGATTACAAGCACAAAGTCCTGTAGATCTTTCAACCAAAACATCCACACATAAAAGTAAATCCAAATAATAGATGCAACATAAAGTTTACATAAATTACTTGAAGACCTTCAAATACAACTCACTAATCACCACCAATCTTACTCAAATTCAAAGAGAACGATTCCAACACAAAGTCTGGTATGCAACTTCCTTCTTTATTGATTAAATTCAGTTTCACAATATTGTGCACAAAGTCTCAATGCTTGTTTCAAAGGGGCAACACTTTGTTGCAAAATATCCAAAGGTAAACATTACAATGGAAATCTCTCATATATATAGAAAAGAGAGGAGTAAATTTAGTGAATTAGGTGAGAAAAAATAGGAAACCCTAATCTAACTAAGTGTAATTTATTTCTATGTAATTACATCTCATATTTTTGGTGTAGCTACATTTTACAAAAAGACATTCAAGATGTCGCAAATTATTTACAAAATGCCTCAAAACATTCAACACTGAGAGATCAGGAATTGTTCATGGTTCCTTTCTTGGGCACGAAGTCTTCATATTTCTTCCTGGTCTCCTACGTGAATTTTCATCCGGACCAACAGTGTAATCCACAATGGTGTGAATTCTTGTGATTGACCTTCTGACGAATGAATGGATTTTCTTGCACCTATTGCATGGTGGCTTCTTTGTAGATCTGGGAAAGTTCACTGGATTGAAAAGTGTCACCTTTAGGATCACTTGATGAAATCTGAAGAGAAACTACAGGGATGGTGAATCAATAGACACTAGGAGAAAAAGTAGCATTCAGAAGCATGAAGCGAGGAGGGATGTAAAACAAGCATTGTGTAAGCAATGGTGCATGCAAAATGATGCTAGGGGTGGTCGAGAAGCGATTCAGAGCGACACTAGTGAGTTCTGGAGTGATTTTGGCTAAGTTCAGGAAATGGTGCAGAGGGCCCAAAAAAGTGCACTCTTGCCTTAGCCATTATTTTAGTTTTAGGAAAAAGTGCACAGGCGTTGAAAATCACCACCCTTGCACTTTTTGGAAAATAGTGTTTGGTGCAATGGCAATGAAAAAGTGTGCCATTGCACTTGGAGTTAGCCAATTTTCATGGAGGTGTTGGAGCGCGCTTTTCATTGTGTTTTAGCATTTTTGCAAAAATGGCTTAAGGAAAAGGAATTGCATTCTCATGCCTTAACATGACTTGATAACTCTCGATAAGCTAGGAAAAGCAACAGCACCAAGGTGGGAAAGAGAACAATTAGATCTGAAGAAAACGTATTTGCAAAGGTCAACCTCTTGGCCCGTGGTAGAAAATGAGAGGAAAGAAGTAACAATGAACAAAGGCAAGACCAAAAACACTTTTAAGTGACTTGCAGACAAGAAAAAAGAACTGAAAGTCGACCACAAATTAAGGAACATGAAATGGCATTAAAATTGGGAAAAGTGCAATTGAAACCAAAAAGTTTGCTTTCCACAAAAATGGCTAAGTATAAACTTTAGGTGTAAGGGCGCACTTTTTCAGCGCCTTTACACCAAAATTAATTTTCTCTTAAGTGCAAGGGCACTGAAAAAGTGTGCCCTTGCACTTTTGACACTTAGCCAAATTTCATAAAAAGAGTCAGGCCACCCTTTTTTCAGAGCTTTGCACTTTTGGCAGTTTTTACTTTAAACATGAAATGAATGCTTGCGAAGATACTCGTTTCGAAGGTCTTGGTGAGATGGACATGGGGAGATTCTTAGATTGACTACCTAAGACTTAGCAATGCATTTTGAGGTCAATTGAAAATCACCTCATTTTGCGAGCTTGAACAGCACGAACCTAGGAAACGGACAAGTTTCATAGGGGGTTATCTGTGAAATCAGCATTGCTAATTTTTGTGATAATAGCTGGATCCTGTTGGGGATATTTCTTCAATCATTATTTCAAACAAATAAAGGGAGAAGAAATCTAGAAATGAAGGGCATTTCTCCATCCATTGGGCGAGGAGTCAAGCATGACTGACACAAAGAAAATCTACAAAAACAAAATGCAAGGTTATGCAAATGCACTTATTCAAAAGGTAAAAACCTATCTAATTAAAACTAGCCATCAATGAAATCTTCTCAAATGAAACCGTTCACAGTTTCAATAAAATAGTTGCCTTTCCTCAACAACTTGCAATGCCTTACATGATCATTAGCAGCTACATGTAGATGAAGTTGAGGCACTATTTCTTGAAAGAGATGAAAATATTCAGCTACCTCTAAAAATTTATCAGATATATTGTTGCTCCATAATGAATCGTTGAATTCAGACTGCTCCTGCGCATCTACAAATACATCTTTAGTTGCATTTTCAAGTTTATCCTCACGCTCAGGTACAAGTGGGACCTCTTTCTTCCCATTGGCTTCTAACCAAGAAATATTTCTTATGGTACATCCCCTTGATCCATCAAATATTGAATGCTCCTTACTAGTTTCTATTTGAATAGCTAATTCATCAACCATGGCAACCTCATGCTGATCGGAAAGATCTACTTCATACGATTCAGATAAAGATATGACTGCACTCCATACTTCAGTATGTTGTTTTCCATCTTCAGACTTGGAAAAATCTGAATTATTAATAAGAAGGTCCTCATCATGCCTTTGGGAAGTTCTTTTATGCAACACATGTTCAATTTCATGACCTTGAAACACAGATGCATTCTTTTCAACTTGACTGAGACCTTCATGCATGTCCATCTTTTAGATGTCAAGACAAGATTGTCTTCATTCACTTGAATTTTAGAAAAATGACTTTCATCTTTCTGCTTTTCATCAATGGCTATCCGAGACTGCATAAACCAGAATTGGGAGTCGCCAGCTATGTCTACTTCCTTTTCCAGGAAGAGAATAGCGAGATCACTTGGATTGGAGTCAGGATGCTTTGCTACTACTTTTACTAATGGTGCCTCAAGAGCAAGCCTCTTTAGAGGTGAAGATAACTTGTGTTGATTCCCAACAGCAAAAATGTGAGTAGCATTGGAAGCTGAACTCCTTGGTACGTCCTTGCGAGGCATAGAAAACATACCTTGAGCTAGCTAATTTTTTAGGACAAGTAGCTCATTTTCCAACCTTTGCACCATAAGATTTGTCCTTGTGATGGAAGAAAATAACTCCAAAGAGGGAATTTCTTCAGATTCATTTGATTCAATTCTTATTTTCCTAACAAGAATGAGATCATCTTCAATTTTTGTAGCCAAGGTCTGCACAACTACAAGAATAGCTAGGGCTACTCTTCTCAATAGGAAACCAACCTCAGGTACTTGAGCATTTACAAAGAAACATTTCAAATTCTCAGTTGTAGGTTGAGCAACAATTGGAATTCTTTGTGTCAACTTTTTGAAGTGAGCAATGAACTCGTGCATAGGCATGATAGATTCCTTCTTCAACTGAGTGAGCTGAGCCAAAAAATCATGAACTTCCTCAGGAGGTTTGAACCTTTCTTCAAACTTGGCTATGAGAGTTGCCCAATTTATGATGGTACATGGTGCCAGATGATAAAACCAATCTGCAGCAACACCTTGGAGAGTCTCCACAAACAACCTTACAGATACATCTTCGTGTTCAACACCATGAACTCCACAAGCAATGTAGAAAGCATCAACATGCTCATTAGGATGTCATAGTCCATTACCAAAAAACTTAGAAAATTTATTTCGTGAGCCTTTAGGGAGAGAATGTAGGGGTAGAGCCAAACTCAACGGACCAAAAGAATTTCCCCAAGGACCTTGAGCAGCCATATACATGTCCTTGGTGAAAGCTAGAAAAAACTTACAAGAAAACAAATTACAATGAAGGACACTAGTATACTTCAAATGAAAACGTGAGGCTTTCGAATGTGTATCGTGTCCCTAGTGGAGTCGCAAAAAAACTGTTCGAAGAAAATAGTGTAATCAACTTTTCAATAGATTATGCCATCTAGACTTCAACCACAGTTGTGTGAGATATAATCTCTCCTCTCAAAAAGGGGAGGCACCCTTCTTACTGCTAATTAGAAGCTAAAAGTAAACTTAAAAGAATACTTACAAAATTTACACTGTACTCATGAAAGGGGGGGGGGGGTGTGTTACATTCATACTTCTCTTTTTTTTCAGAGAAGATGTTTACAATGCTTCACGATGAAAAGCTTTAGATCTTAATAACTTAAACTTAAACAACAACAGTAATGTGAATATTTCTATCTTGACAAAGCAAAGCTTAGAAATACCAAGTATGATTTATAATAACAAAAGGTAAAAGGAAAGGGGAAGGCTCACGAAGGCACAAAGCCATTCTTAGACACAGCGATTCCTCGAATAGTATGAACGATTACAAGCACAACATCTTGTAGATCTTTCAACTAAAACATCCACACATAAAAGTAAATCCAAATAATAGATGCAACACAAATTTTACATAAATTACTTGAAGACCTTCAAATACCATTCACTAATCACCACCAATCTTACTCAAATCCAAAGAGAATTGATTCCAACACAAAGTCTGGCATGCAACTTCCTTCTTTATTGATTAAATTCAGTTTCACAATATTGAGCACAAAGTCTCAATGCTTGTTTCAAAGGGGCAGCACTTCGTTGCAAAATATCCAAAGGTAAACATTACAATAGAAATCTCTCATATATATAGAAAAGAGAGATGAGCAAATTTAGGGAATTAGGTGAGCAAAAATAGGAAACCGTAATCTAACTAAGTGTAATTTATTTCTATGTAATTACATCTCATATTTTTGGTGTAATTACATTTTACAAAAAGACAGTTAAGATGTCGCAAATTATTTACAAAATTCATATAGAAATGCATCAAAACATTCAATGTTGAGAGATCAAGAATTGTTCATGGTTCCTTTCTTGGGCGCGGAGTCTTCATATTTCTTCTTGGTCTCATGTGTGAACTTTTCATCCGGACCAACGGTGTAATCCACAATGTTATGAATTCTTGTGATCAACCTTTTGATGGATGAATGGATTTTCTTGCACCTATTGCATGGTGGCTTCTCTGTAGATCTGGGATAGTTCACTTGATTGAAAAGTGTCACCTTCAGGATCACTTGATGAAATCTGGAGAGAAACTACAAGGATGGTGAATCAATAAATGCTAGCAAAAAAAGTAGCATTGGGAAGCGTGAAGCGAGGAGGGATGTAAAATAAGTATGGTGTAAGCAATGGGGCACACAAAATGATGCTAGGGGGTCAAGAAGTGATTCAGAGCGAATCTAGCGAGTTTTGGAGTGATTTTGGCTAAGTTCAAGAAATGGTGCAGAGGGCCAAAAAAAGTGTGCTCTTGCCTGAGCCATTATTTTGGTTTCAGGAAAAAGTGCAGAGGCGCTGAAAATAAGTGCCCTTGCACTTTTTGGAAAATAGTGTTTGGTGCAATGGCGCTAAAAAACTATGCCATTGCACTTGGAGTTAGCCAATTTTCATGGAGGTGCTGGAGCACGCTTTTCATTGTGTTTTAGCAATTATGTAAAAATGGCTTAAGGAAGAGGCATTGCATTCTCATGCCTTAACATGACTTGATAACTCTTGATACGCTGGGAAAAGTAACAATGCCAAGGTGGGAAAGAGAACAATTAGATCTAAAGAAAACGTATTTGCAGAGGTCAACCTCTTGGCCCGTGGTAGAAAATGAGAGGAAAGAAGTAACAATCAACAAAGGGAAGACCAAAAACACTTTTAAGTGACTTGAAGACAAGCAAAAAGAACTAAAAGTCAACCACAAATTAAGGCACATGAAATGACATTAAAATTGGGAAAAGTGCAATTGAAACCAAAATGTGCGCTTTTCACAAAAATGGCGAAGTATAAACTTCAAGTGTAAGGGCGCACTTTTTCAGTGCCTTTACACAAAAAATCATTTTCTCTTAAGTGCAAGGGCACTAAAAAAGTGTGCCCTTGCACTTTTTACACTTAGCCAAATTTCATAAAAAGAGTCAAGGCACCCTTTTTTCAAACCTTTGCACTTTTGGTAGTTTCCACTTAAAACACAAAATGAACGCTTGTGAAGATACTCATTTTAAAGGTCTTGGTGAGATGGACATGGGGAGATGCTTAGATTGACTACCTGAGACTTGGGAATGAATTTCAAGGTCGATTGAAAATCACCTCGTTTTGCGAGCTTGAACAACACGAACCTAGGAAATGGATAAGTTTCGTAGGGGGTTATCCGTGAAATCAGCATTGTGAATTTTCGTGATAACATGTCTCTAATTTCCTCAATGCGCTCCACAGTAGATTGCATATTTAAATAATTTTTGTTCGCCAAAAAACCATAATGTTGCAACTTTTCCTTTTTCCTATAACATGGTTCCATTTTATACACAAGTGTGTAATACAAGTAGTCCATTCTCCTATTCTATTTTTTTGAACGATTGCGCAAGTACCAAGTTTTTAGTATGCAATGGTACAACTCGATGGTTGCATTTGTATCCTGGTTGGCATGTGGTAATAGTCTACAATATTTTTCCCACATGGTTGGGAAAAAAACATCCAATAGTCAAGTAAGCCACAACATATTAGATGTGACATCAAAGAATTTGAATGGTGTGAATCATGCGAGGTGATGAAAATTTTCAACTCACCAATTCAACCTTCTCCTTTGCACCAAGTCTTGTTGAAGTACTCTAAGAATCAGGCCTGATCATTGAACTCCTCAAAGAGAGAGTTCAATAGCTGAGTGACGCAATCTTCGATGTCAACGATTTCCATCATGATTGTGCCAAGACTGCAGAAGATGTCCATTTCCCTTTCCTTGGCTGCATACTTGTATAAATTCTTTAGCCAAGCCCTTTTGTCATGCCAAAGGCATAGAAGCACACGACATTAAAAGACAGCCCTAATAGACAATACAAACGATATTGTTTACCTCTCAACTGCATGAGAAAGTGACATTGAAAATGAATAGAAAATGAGAAAGATACACAAATGAAGAAAGGGATGCACATACTATATGGCTTGGATCTCTGCAATCGCATCATTGGTCAAAATTGAATTGATTCTCTAGTCGTACTTGGCTCTTTTTCCACGTTCAAGAAATATGAGTAGCCACACAGAGATGTCCTCAATCTTGTTTCATGAGGAGACTACCCATGCAAGCGGCACACAACTTTGTTGCTCGTCGAAAACGAGGAGAGTATACAATGGGTACTGGAGAGAGAACAAATCGGCGTGAGCATTATCAAGTTTACATGCAATAAGATCATTGAAAACATGATGAACTATTTTTCAATGTTTGTAAGGCCTCACCTCATATTTGTTAGTTGCAGACGTGGAATCCATCGAGATGACTTAATTGTGCGAGCAACTAACCATCCTATCCAACATCCATGGAGTCTGAACCCCGATAACAGAAGGCATATTGTTCCCATCGGGCCATTGAAAGTAGAAGAAGTTGTCAAAGTCTTGTCCACTCCACAGTAAGATACTTGTCGAATCAACTTTGGGTTTTTGTGCATGAGTAGAATGCACCTTTCACCACACATTCATTACATCCTCTCTTGTAAGGAATTGATCTCTCTTGGACATTGATGGGACTCTCAAATTTTGCAAATTTGAGAAGACTATTTCAAATTTTTTGTTTCTGCACTTTCAAAAGTGCACCTGATGAATGTGTCTGGGGGACCCACTTTGGAGGCTTATAATTTGAAGCCTATTGATTTTCGTGCAAAACCCATTTGTAGACATACTCAATTGACCTATGGGAGTAGGCATGTCAAATTTTAGCATCCCACGATAAGTTTTGACATAGTTTAAAAAAGTGAAGTTGGAGGGTTTTGACATTGTTCTGTTGTTTGCAGACATTCAGTTCTGCATAGTTCCTCATGTTTGAGCTTGGATTTAGCAACCAGTTGACTATCATGTCAAAACAAATGTTGTTTTGCATTATCCACACCAAGGTGAACTCACATGTCTTGTTTTAGAGCCTCATGATATGATTTACTATTTTTAGCAGATCGAAACCAAATGCAATTTGTTCAGTTTCATATTTGCATTCCTGATAGCTTTTCTGAGTGGTCAACTTTGATCATTAATAACTTTTGATCAATGATGATTCAAGTAGATCCCTCTTGCAAACGTACTCAGGGTACCTAAATGTGTTTATGTCTCTAGTGGCGGTCTCTTACAAGGTGATTTGATATTTTTGCAAAATGGTGACTTGGTGAGCCTTGATTGGTTCTAAACATGTGCAGTTGGAGAAATGTCTGATTAAGCAAATTTGTCGATTAATATCTTGCACCTCAGGATCTTTTTTTTCGAACCGTATTTTGCATTGAATTCCTCTATCAAAAGTGTGCATTCTTGCTTAGTGATGGGTTTTCAAGATGAGTTCAAATGAGTTAATTAATTGTTTTTTGATCGCAACAGGGCCAGAAATGGTGTTCCGTAAATTTTCAAATTTTGTAATTCTAATGACAACCCATATCTTATTTTGTTCTAAAACGTATACATCTACATTTTCATCAAGATTGGAGGCTTTATGATGCATTATTTTAATGTGTTTTAGTTGCAGCAAAGATGTCTCGAGAGCCAGTTTACAAAGGAGGTACCTAAATTTTAGGAGCTGGTCAAAATTGGAGGAAATGGGTTTTCTCTAAATAATTAATTATGGCCACATGCAAAAATTCTCAGCTTTAAGTGTCTTGATTTGTTCAGAATAAATTTTTTCTTGTTGGGTCGTAGATGAAGTTAAGAATTCATTATTTTCTAATGTTTGAAGTTGCTAATGTTTAAAATATTTTATATATTTTAATTTTTTTTCAAATGGTATGCACGGGAATAAATTAATTTTAGGGAAACATCAAATATTTCATAACATTATGGAAACTTTATAAAGTTTAAAACTTTATAAATGAAGTCTTCTAGCAAGCCTCGCACAAATTAGTTTTCACAGCAAGCAGAAGCTGTGAGGTGTGTGAGGAGAATTCTAAGGGGATGATTTTTGATCTGCAAATTCCATTTGCAATGAAGATTGAAGCATTTCCCTCTCTATTGAAGTGTCTCACGATTTTCAGCCGGATTGGAGGAAGGAGTTTTGACAGAGAAGTTATTAACGTTTTTATTTTTGAGGCAAATTTTTGAAGTTGTATGGTTGCTGCAAATGGTGTTTTTCACCTCCCAAATGAAGCATGGACTTATCTACATATGTTGGCAATTCTTTCACCAGTGTTCTGGTCATTTTTTGGGTGCTTGCAACTATTAAAACGCCCTTGCCTTCAGAAAAAATGACTCTCTCATATCACCATTTTGAGTAGCTTGTTGCAGAGAATGTCGGGCAGAGTGGAATGTTAGGGAAAACACGGGACAGGAAAAGAAAAAATATCTATGGTTCAGAAATAGAGGAAAAGAACAAATATCTATGGCTCAAAAATAGAGGCAATACAACCAAACCTTGGCCACAGCTCGTGAGCCTCGCATGGAAAATGTGACATGAACAAAAAGCCCTATGCGAGGTGAGGTATTTGTTTAAAATGGGGTAGCTTTTTAAGTTGAAATTATATTTGAAATTTTCAAATATGATTTAATTGTTTAGGGGCAAATATAAATGGTGGGTCCAAGTGATGTCTCACGCACGGGTGAGGAAAATATTGATTGGCAAGTGAGTATAGAGTATGGGTAAATTAATTTTTACCCAAACATAGCAAAGAGGTGAAATACAAATGGCACGTGAAGTGAGTATTTCAAAAGGAATTTTAAATAAATGTGATTTTTTCTCTTTACCGAAATAAAATGTAAAGTGAACAACAAGGGAGAAGTTATTTTTATTTCTTGACAAGTACGTGGTAAATGCAATGTGGGGGTGGAATGTTTTTATCCACAAAGGTGAAATGATAGTGAATTTTTTTCATTTTATCAATGACTCATGATTATTATTTTATTGCTTGGCAATAAAATGTAACACGGATGAAGGTTTTAAATGGAGAGTGAATTAAATATTCATTGTGGGAGTTTTTATAAAGTGAATATTTCACTTTATAAACATGTAATATGTGTTGGGTTTTAATATACAACAATATAAAATAGCAGAAATATTAAAGTTATCAAACTTTAAATATATGAAAGCAAAATAAAGCTACAACATTATAAAGTGGGGAAATATTTCAAGGTATAATGTGCAACAAGTAAAGTGAGCAAAAATAGAATTTCCACGCGAAGAGATCTCTCCCAACTAGGTGAATTTGAAGAATCTCCACATGGGCTGATTTTCTGTTGTTGGGCAATGATGAGCAAATGTTGTTTTTGAGAGAATATGTTTGTTGTTGTAGAGGAAGAATGAGGAGAAACTTTTTTCAGTTTGATCAACAGTGAATGAAGGTTCCAGATCGCAATTGTTGATCAAGTTTAGGGCTGCTCATGTTTGCTTCTATTTTCTATATCTTCTTTTCTCTTCTCAATTGTAATGGTTCCAATTTTGTAAAGCTCTGCAAGTCAGGAAAAAGCTATGGTTAGATTTTAAAGCTAGGGGGAAAAAAGACTGTTAGTCATTTTTAATCTAAAAGTGTATGTTCTGAATTATTCTATTATGTTCATTTTAGTTGATAATTGTCTACATGGCTGAACTGCAATGCTATTTTGGATTCAATAATTAAATTGTTTGAATCTGTTCATGCACATTTGTTGCATTTGAGTTACATTTGTTGTTACCTTTTGTTCTATGAATGGTGTAATTTCTTTAATAAAGCACAAGTTGCTTTTATTATTGCCTATTGTTTAGGGATAGTGTAATTGCCTTCACAAATGTGACAGGCGTGTTATTTTTTAGGTGGATTTATAAGCAGAGTTATCAGAGAAAGCTTCAGTGGTCTGGTTGTCATAATGTGACAACATTTGCAAGACCTTTAGAGCATGTTCATCACTGAAAGATGAATGCTAGTTATATGACTCCATAGCCCATTTTTATGGCATTGGTCCATTATCATGTTTCTGTTGTTTTCAGTTTGGTCCCAGCTCTTTAAATCAAAAACCATTTCAAATTTGTTTTGCTTAGTTGTGTTTGTCATGTTCTCCATGCTGATTAGTGAAATTTACTCAAGGTGTTAGCCAATTTTGAGTGATATTCTAGGTTCTTCAGAAATTATGTGAGAACATAATTTGTTAAGCAATATCCTGTTACTTGTGTATCTAGATTGTTTTATGTTGCTAAAGGGTTACCCCCCTAGGTTTTACAGAGCCTGAAGTGCAAGGGAAATATGTATCCATTCCATTTCCTGTCAGTTGGCCACTAGCCTTTGTGGTTCTTTAATATAGAGGTTGGCTTCCTCTTAGAGAATTACAAATCCTAGTTGGGTTGCATTTTTAAACACCAACAGAATGGCTACTCTGTTGGGGATGAACTCAGAAGTTTTGGTTGCAGACGGTGCTATTATAGAGTTATTAAAGTGTTGAATTATTTATGTAACCAGAAGTTGCACATTATTCAATTATTTTCACATCTGAGTCACCAACAGAATGATGACTCTGTTGGGGATAAATTGTTAAAATTCTTATTGCAGAATCTAGCCTTAAGAGTCAGTGCATAGAGTCAAATAATTAGTCATTATGAATTTGCTCAAGTTTTGAAGGATTTCAACCTTGGAGAATAATTTTTTGCAGTGAACGTGAACAAATTTGTAATTTGTGGTGCTCTACTGGTGGAAAGGAACTCAGAAAGAAGTTTTAACTATGAAAGAGCTTCATACTGCTTGAATTTCAGTCTTTTGTGAAAAGAGGTGGTGATTTTGTTGATAGAGCTATTGAAAATTTAAAGAAATTTCTAGATCTACAAATATTACCAATCAGGAAGACAATTTGCAATAGCTGAAAATTTTCTAGGTGTTCTTCATTCTTAGTTTTCAAGAAAATTGTATATGAAAACCATACTTAAACATTTTAGAAAAAACTTTGTTTCCCTATTGATTGATTAGCACTAAGAGAGGGAAAGGATGGTAATATTTAGTTTGCATACTTATGAACTATAATTTGCAGCCTATGTATCTTGTTGGAAAAGTATGCTTGTTCTTGAAACTTTCCCAATAAAAAGATATTATGTGTAAATGCATTTGAATCATGTATTATGGTTTTCTAAGATCATTATGAAAGATAGAAATAGGGCAATGAATGATCAACTATAGAGTTGATACGTAAAATTTGAAAAAGGCATATCAAGATGCCTCAATATATGCACCCTAGTATGGTTTCAGATGGAACTGTGGTTTGTGATCAGTCCCAGCCAGATTGTCAAAGAGGTTTTAGCACTGGAAGGTACAAAGCTATCAATTTCAGTAGCCTAAGTGGTTACCCAAATGACATTCCAACTAAAGTCTGAAATAAGTTACCAAGGTTCATTGGTGATAAGGCCGAATCAGCAAGTAAACATCTCCAAGAGTTTAGTAATGTGATGGATGATTATGAGATTGACCACGAGGATGTGATCATGAGGTTATTTGTTCATTCCTTGAGAGGAGATGCAAGAGATTGGTTCTCTTACTTACCAGTCTCTTTCATTCATTCATGGGAAGAGCTCAAGGCAGTGTTCATGGAATAGTTTGGAGAAAGGATTAATCCTATTTTGATAAGGGAAAATTTCATGAACATGGAGAAAGGAAAAGATGAGTTAGTCCCATCTTTTAATCTCAAATTTTCAATGATCATAAGAGAGATCCTAGAGAACATAAGGCCAAATGATGTTGAATGTTTGGTCATGTACTTAGGAGCATTTGAAAAAAATATGAGTTATATGTTGAGGGATAAAGAGCCTACAACCCTGCACCAAGCATATCAGATGGTTATAGACATTGAGAACAATTTGAGATACTCAATGCTAAAAGGACATAGGGTTGTGAGTGTTGGTCATCCTAACACACCTCAGGAAAGTAGAACTCATGGATTAGTTAATAAAAGTGCTTGTCAAGAGGGTAATGATGTTGTTACTCCAATTTCTCAATCATCACAATCTACACAAAATATAGTGTCTCAAAATGAAGGTAGTAGTTGTCTTATTCAAGAAACTCAGAACATGATACACAAGGATGGAAAGAGTGTATCAGAGAATGAAGATACATGTTGTATGAATGAGGACACTAATTATAATCAATTTACAGTCAGCACATGTGTAGATCTTTGCAATAGTAATGAAGAGGAAGATCCATGGTATGATGAAAAAATAAATGTGTATGAAATTTTTTCTTGTAATACCTTAAATGATGAAGGAATAAAAGAGATGAAGGTCGTTATTCCATGTCATGTTTCGTTCAGTGAAGATGATATAATTTTTTACGACATTATTTCTCAAATAAGTTGTCAAGACATTGAAGATGGAAGTTCAAGAACCTACTCTGAGGAATCTGAGCATGGTTTATGCAGTGATAAGTTATCTTGTGATGAGCATGCAGATGATAGCCAAACTGATTTCTCTTCTGATGATTATGCCAACTCTTATAAGAATGACTTAGAGGTATGTTCTTCACACAATGGATATGATGATATGGACATTGATGAAGTCATTTATTCACCAATGAATGATCAAATTACACTTGAGGGCATGTACAAGATCATCATGGAAAAAACAAGCCCTTAAGTGGCAATAAAATTCAGAAAAATCAAAGTTAGGCAACTTGACGTAGAAATTTGAATTAGTTAACTATATTATTTCAAAAATATGTCAGAATAGAATCTGTTTCAAATTGAATATAGTTTCTAAACTACTAGGTTTATTTTTATTTTTTAAAAATATATTTGGTGAAAAATTGAAATTTCAATGCAGTAGTACTTAAATTTCAGGGAAAAAATAAGGAGTAGGTGTCTGTCTGACCACCCTAACCACAATAAAATGATAATATTTTTTTATAATATTTTAGATATAAGTAGAAGACTCATGTCCCAATGTGACGCATATTTTTTTGTAATTTTTTTCCAAGTAAACAATTAATTATGATTTTTTTATTACAACTTTTAAAAAATATAAAAAACTTGTAGGTCTGACCACCTTAACTTGGTCAAAAATTCACGAAATTGAATTTTTTTTTTTTATCCTATAGTATGTGAAGCATAAAATATGATGCATGTTTCAAATTCAAAAAATGTGATACCCTTTGAAAGATATAGATGTTTTTCAATTAGCCTATCAATCAAGACTTTAGTTGTAATTCAAATAGAAAATGAATAATAATTATTTATTAAATTCAAAGTAAAGCATAATTTATATTGGTGGAAAGCTAAGAATATCCTTTAAAAACCCTTTTTGTTTCATCAATTTTGGGTAAGAAAAAATTCGCCAGCCACATGGGCCATCATATCACTTACATATCGCCACTTTTTGGCCCATCATGATCCTGCACATACCCTTGAGATAGACTTGGAATGTAGTCCGAGTTTGAAATCAATGGAACATGTGGATTATGTCAATGATGAATAATTTGAACACTTGTGTGTTCATTTTTCTGATCATGAACATGGTGATAGGAATGGTGAAGAAGGTGATGAACCTGTTTATGCTTTTGTTTCTCATGGTTGCTTGTATGAAACAGAAATGGAAATGTCAGTGGTGCATAAGAATGATGATAATGGAACAAATTCAATTTTGAATAATCAAGTTGTGCATAGTGACGATCACATGGATTTAGAATCAGCATTATTATCCATAGGTAATGAAAAACAATTTGATGGATTTGCAGATTGTGTTGACAATACAAGATTTTTATCAATGTGTAGAGAATCCATATGATCTAGATAGTAGTGGGTATGATGTCAGTCAGTATTGGATTGAATATGGATCTTGTTCTAATGATCTTTCTTGTCTTTATGGTTTGAAAATGGATGTATTTCCTTTGAATAAGGAATACATTGGTGAGACAAAGAATGAAGGTGTTAATTTCATTGCTAATGAGCAATTTTGTGATAACAGTGAGTCTCTTGTACATGGGTCAGTATGCTTATCAGATGAAAGTGCACATGAAATTTTCTTTGCTGACCCTATTACTCCTGAAAATAATAGCATTGAACATATTGTAAACAATCAATGTGAAGACCTTGATTTAGGGTCAAATTTTAAATGGTTTGAATCTGTGTCTGAAGCATCCTTTATGGGATTGCATGATGGATTGAAGAATGAGTTTCACAACATGTGTGAACTTGAGATAAAGAAAAATGCTCATGCATTGGGGGTTGATGTTCTTAATGAGTGTCATGAGTTGAATGAAGATGAAAATACTTTTAGTGTTGACAAATCTGATTTTTAGAATCTTGAATCACATGATAATGTGTTTGGGTTGTGGTGTTTGGATGAGCACAAGACGACCTGTGATGTTTTTCAGTTGGAGGAGATACAAATGTATGAGAAATTTTTGCTTAACACACAAGATGATTGCATGTTTCTTTTCATCCATGATGTTTCCTTTGAGCATGATCATTTTGAAGGGTTTAATGAATGTGATGAGACCATATTTTCATGTGATCTTGATCACCAGTTTCAAGTGTTGCTTCTTGATATAAAATCAGAAAATGAAATGATGAACAGTGATCTAGCTTATCTGATTTGGATGCCACTTGATCACAGATTTGAATAGGGAACAAGTTTTCGCTTGCACAAGGGCAGTTTGGTATTGTTGTTTACAAAGATGCAATCACAAGTGTTGTTATGGTTTGACAAAGGCAAGAATATATTGAGGGGGATTAACTCTTTCTAAAGAATTGTATTTGACAGATGTAAATTTCGATCCCCATTTTTTCATTTGGTGACCCGGGGTCATCAGATGAAGTTGAAAAACATAAAAGTTGAATAGGGGAGCAGTTTGAAGGCACTTGATAGACTTAGCTTTTGGTCTACTCTCCAGAGATCTGGAATCTTGCTATGCCCATAGGGGGCATACATCCCCAGTCAAAGCCATTGATGGCACTCTCAAATTTTGTAAATTTAAGATGCTTATTTCAATTTTTTCGCTTCTGCACTTTCAGAAGTGCACCTGGTGAATGTGTTTGGGGGACCCACTTTGGAGGCTTATAATTTGAAGCCTATTTATTGTCATCAAAAACCCATTTGTAGACATACTCAGTTGACCTATGTGAGTATGCATGTCAAATTTTAGCCTCCCATGATAAGTTTTGACAAAGTTTCAAAAAGTGAAGCTGAAGGGTTTTGACATTGTTCTGTTGTTTGCAGACGTTCAGTTTTGCAAAGTTGCCTCATGTTTGAGCTTGGATTTCACAACCAATTGACTATCATGTCAGAACGAATATTGTTTTGCATTATCCATACCAAGGTGAGCTCACATGTCTGTTTTCAGAGCCTCATGATCTGATTTACTATTTTTAGCAAATTGAAAGCAAATGCAATTTGTTCAGTTTCACATCTGCATTCCTGCTAGCTTTTCTGAGTGGTCAACTTTGATCACTAGTAACTTTTGATCAATGATTATTCAAGTAGATCCCTCTTGAAAATGTGCTTAGGGTACCTAAATGTGTTTGTGTCTCTAGTGGCGGTCTCTTAGAAGGTGATTTGATATTTTTGCAAAGTGGTGACTTGGTGAGCCTTGATTGGTTCTAAACATGTGCAGTTGTAGAAATGTCTGATTAAGCAACTTTGTTGATTAATATATTGCACCTCAGGATCTCTTTTTTCAAACCGTCTTTAGCATTGCATTCTTAGATCAAATGTGTGTATGATTTCTCAGTGATGGGGTCTCAACATGAGATCAGATGGGTTAATTGTTTTTTTATTGCGATAGAGCCAGAAATGGTGTTCCGTAAATTTTCAAATTTTATAATTCTAATGACAACCCATTTTGTATTTTGGTCTAAATCCTCTACATCTACATTTTCATCAAGATTGGAGGTTGTATGATGCGTTATTTTAATGTGTTTTAGTTGTGCAAAGATGTCCCAGGGGCCAGTTTACAAAGGAGGTACCTGAAATTTAGGAGCTGATCAAAATTAGAGGAAATGGGTTTTCTCTAAATAATTGATAATGGACGCATGCAAAAAATCTCGGCTTCAGGTGTCTTGGTTTGTTCAGAATAAAGTTTTTCTTTTTCAGTCGTAGTCGAAATTAATAATTCATTATTTTCTAATGTTTGAAGTTGCTAATGTTTAAAATATTTTATATATTTTAAATATTTTTCAAATGGTATGCACAAGAATAAAGGAATTTTAGGGCAACATCAAATATTTGGCAACATTATAGAAACTTTATAAATGAAGTCTTCTCGCAAACCTCACACAAATTAATTTTCACCACAGCGAGGTGTGCGAGGAGAGTGGTGAGGGGATGATTTTTCACGTTTTTTGTTTTCATGCAGATTTTTGAAGCTGTATGGTTGCTGCAAATGGTGTTTTTCACCTCCCAAATGAGGCATGGACTTATCTGCATATGTTGGGAATGCTTTCACCATTGTTCTAGTCATTTTTTGGGTGGTGCAACTATTAAAACGCCCTTGCCTTCAAAAAAATGACTCTCTCATATCACCATTTTGAGCAGCTTGTTGCAAAAAATGTTGAGCAGAGTGGAATGTTAAGGAAAACACAGGACAGGAAAAGAACAAATATCTATGGCTCGGAAACAGAGGCAATACAGCCATAGCTCGCGAGGTATGCGAGGTGAGGTATTTGTTAAAACTAGGGTAGCTTTTTAAGTTGAAATTATATTTGAAATTTTTTAAATATGATTTAATTGTTCAAGGGCAAATATAAATGGTGGGCCCAAGTGAGTATAAAGTATGGGTAAATTAATTTGTGGTCAGTGCAATGTGGGGGTGTAATGTTTTTATCCACAGAGGTGAAATGATAGTGAATTTTTTTATTTTATCAACGACTCATGATTATTATTTTATTGCTTGGCAATAAAATGTAACAAGGATGAAGGTTTTAAATGGAGAGTGAATTAAATATTCATTGTGGGAGTTTTTATAAAGTGAATATTTCACTTTATAAACATGTAATATGTGTTGGGTTTTAACATACAACAATATAAAAGAGTAGAAATATTAAATTTATCAAAGTTTAAATATATGAAAGCAAAATAAAGCTACAATATTATAAAGTGGGGAAATATTTCAAGGTATAATGTGCAGCAAGTAAAGTGAGCAAAAATGGAATTTGCACAGGAAGAGATATTTTCTAGCTGGGTGAATTTGAAGAATCTCCACATGGGTTGAATTTTTGGTGCTGGGAAATGATGCACAAATGTTGTTTTTGAGGGAATATGTTTGTTGTTGTAGCGGAAGAATGAGGAGATACTTTTTTCAGTTTGATCAACGGTGAATGAAGCTTCCAGATGGCATTTGCAGATCAAGTTTAGGGCTGCTCATGTTTACTTCTATTTCCTATATCTTCTTTTCTCTTCTCAATTGTAATGGTTCCGATTTTTGAAAGCTCTGCAAGTCAGGCAGAATCTATGGGTAGATTATAAAGCTAGGGGGAAATATGACTGTTAGTCATTTTTATTCTAAAAGTGTATGTTCTGAATTGTTCTGTTATGTTCATTTTAGCTAATAATTGTCTCCATGGTTGAACTATAATGCTATTCTGGATTCAATAATAAAATTGCTTGAATCTGTTCAAGCACATTTGTTGCATTTGATTTACATTTGTTGTTTCCTTCTATTCTATGAACGGTGTAATTGTTTTAATAATGCACAAGCTACTTTTATTATTGCCTATTGTTCAAGGACAGTGTAATTGCTCTGACAAATATGACAAGAGTGTTATATTTTAGGTGGATTTATAAGTAGATTTATCAGAGAAAGCTTCAGTGATTTGGTTGTCATAATGTGACAACATTTGCAAAACCTTTAGAGCATGTTCAACACTGGGTAAACCCATACTAGTGGTGTATAATTTTTATGAGGAAGGAAATTTGTAAAAATGCTCACACATTCAAAATTTCATATTTTTAAGGGTTCGTTCAAACTTGGGGGTTCACATGAACCCAAAAAAGGGGTTCGGTCGAACCCCTAGTTCGAGCGAACCCCCTTTTGCATGGTGGAATTGCTCTAACCCTATGATGTCATGTTTCTTCATAGAAACGAATGAAAAATTCAAAAAAAGGGGGGTTCGAGCAAACCCCCCTTCACCCTTTCGAGGGAAGGGGAGTTTGTTTGAAGGGGGGTTCACTTGAACCCCCCATTTTTTTCCCTTCTCCCCCTCTTCCACCAAATTTTAGTAGATTTTCGCCCTTCGAAGCTCAAGTTGAGGGTGCAAATGGAGAAGACTTCACAAACGCAATTGGAATATGGTAGTCCTCAAAACGAGCTATCCAACGAATTAAATTTTAATATGTTTTGGTTTTATTATGTATGTGTTTTTTTAGTTTTATTAAACATAGGTTTTTCACCAAAAATCAAGCTCTTTGTTTTGCACATGTGGAAAAATAGCAAATTATAAAAATATTTTTTTTTAAAATACATTCATGTTGGGTATTGATGTCCTTGATCCATTAAAAAAAAAATGAATTTTGATTTATACAAAAAAAGTTATGTTGTATAGAGTCTGCCTATATTTCATTTGCAATTGGTTTGACTTTGAAACTTGATTAAGGAGAAAATATTTGATAAAAAAATATGAGACCAAATGAAAGTGCTAAATATTGTAGTTAAAAATCTAAATTTGAAAAAATTAGAATTTTATCCTTCATACAAAAAAAGTTATGTTGTATACGGTGAGCGTCACTTTTTAAAAATGTTGTTTTCTGAAAAAAAAACCAGTTTTCGTGGGAGATGGGAAAAGAAGTGCAATCTGATTTCAAAAATTTTGAAAAAAATATTTTTAGAATCTACATACAAAATGTGATGAGACTCTAGTTTGCATCATCTTCAAATTCCTCACGGTTTAGCCGCTATAGGTTCCCGAATATGAAGATTTAGTTAAAAATAATAATTGCAGAGTCTAGTTTGGCCAAAAATTGTAAACCACTATTGTGGGATCACCCCATTGAAATATTAATACTAGTTATATGAATCCATAGCACAATTTTATAGAACTGGTCCATTATCATGTTTCTATTTTTTTCAGTTTGGTCCCAACTCTTTAAATCAAAAACCATTTCAAATATGTTTTGTTGAGTTGTGTTTGTCATGTTCTCCATGCTGATTAGTGAAATTTACTCAAGGTGTAACCCACCATGAGCAAAAGGATTTCAATATAGCTTTTGCACTTTGTGGATAGATTAGTGGCAAACATAGAATGCTTATCTCCACTTGTGTCATGAATTGTATGGAAAAATTCAGCGTTTTTATCTACGTGGAACATTTCTTTGTAGATAATATAGGCAACATCGGGTTTTCCTTCCATAACCTTTACCATGAAGTGGTATTGACAACCTCGCTTTTGTATAAATGTCTTATGTGGTTTCTTCTCTGGTGGAGGTTGGTTTCTATTGTCTTTAGGACTGTATTGACACCAATAGCTACAAGAAAGGAATCATCTCATCATTTTCAACCAAGAGAGTAAAATATCATTTGGCCATAGAAATGAATGTCGATATATACAACCTCTTATACAAAATTGTTTTGTTATAAGTTTTGTCATAGACAGGACAGGAGGTTGTAGGTTCTCTTATTTTCTTGTCCAAAAATTTTGTTTCTACACCTTCAATGAACATTTCACCGTGAATGAATTGATGAAGTATCGTAAGAGGAATTTCTACAACAAGGTCAGGGACCTTATCCTTGTTGATGGAAATAGTAGCCCGTTCCAAATTAGAAGACAAAAAAGTAGAGCCTCCATTTTGTACATCTTGCACCTCCAATTCATCTAGCTTCTTCCATTTCAAACCTCTCCCCATTTTAGGAAATCACAAGATTGGACGAATACTTAAAATTAGTGTGGATTGTGTGAAGAAAAAGAAAAAAATCATTCATTAAAAATAAATAAAATGTGCTTGCATTTCTCTCACCCACGCCAAACCAATAGGATGTTTCGGCTTCAACTGAGGAAAATTAAAGGTGATAGATTCAATCGAGCTATGCATAAAATATAACACAAATGCATGCTGGAAATCAGTCAGTCCAACAACCCAACACTGTGTTTTCTGAATCACAATTATTTTCTGCACTTTTCTTTCAATCATGTGAAATTCAAACACAACAATAGAATGTGTGGTTTGGAAGATATTCATACTGTCCTGTAACATTCCATGTTGTAAAATCGTAGGTGTTAATAATCAAGCAACCTACCATGAGACAACCCTTGACAGTTGAACATGGAGATTCAAATAACTAAAACCCAACACTGTGTTTTCCCAATCACAATAATTTTCTGCACTTTTCTTTCAATCATGTGAAATTCAAACACAACAATGGAATCTGTGATTCTGAATACATTCATATGGTTTTGTAACACTCCATGTTTCAAACCCGTAGGTATTAAGAAGAAACCAACCCACCATGAGACAACCCTTCACATTTAAACATGGACATTCAAATAACTGAAACCAACCACTATGTTTTCCAAATCACATTTATTTTTTCCAATTGATTTTGTCAATCATGCGAAAGTTAAACACAACAATGGAATGTGTGATTTGGAAGATAGTCAAACTGTATTGTAACATTCCATATTGCAAAACCCTTGGTTTAAAGAAGCAAGCGACCAACCATGAGACAACCCTCTACATTTAAACAAGGAGATTCAAATAACTGGAACCCAGCACTTTGTTTCCCATTCAGAATTATTTTGTGTAGTTTTCTTATCAATCGACTGAAATTTATACACAACCATGGAATGTGTGATTTGGAAGCTAGTCATACTATATTGTGACACTCCATATTGAGACAAGGAAAGATAAAAAAGAGATTAATTTCACAAGATGATTTAATTTAGAATTCACAGATTCAACAAATATCATATTGAAGAATGATCACATAAGCACAAAGACATTTGTGATCAAGAAAATATTAACAAACTCAATGATTCAATCTTATTTCTTTTTTTCTCAATACAAAATATGGGTTCAAAGGCTCCATGGTTGCATAACAAAATTGTCTAAGTATAGAAAATGCCCTTCTCCCCCCTTTTCCTCTCTTTCTTTCCTCCCAAATTTTTTTCTCCAATAATTGTTCGCAATCCTCCTTAAAAACGACCAAGGTTGCAATAGTTCATTAAGAAATGGACATTGTTTCCATTACACCCTAGGAATTTGGTCACTATTCATAATTACAAAACTTTCATGCATGTAAAGTAAATATTCAGTTTATGTCGAAAGAAACCATTTTTTTTTAACAATTGCATAAGGAAACCAAGTTCGCTAAACAACCAGAGGAATTGGAGCCCATAAAATCTCTGCAAGCATTTCATTAAGAAAATTATTAAAATTGGCTCACTCTTCCTCTCTATCTAAGAGAGAGATCACCCTCCAATATTTGACGTACCTAGACTTTTCCTTCCATACAAGCGAACGTAGCTTAGAAACAATGTTGAGTTGTTCCTCCTCGAGCCACATTAAATTAGGTTGAATGATTGGTACTGGCTCGATTTCCCATTCTGCAACTTCACCAGGAAGCACCATGTCAAAGAAAACCTGGGATCAAAATTCTACCACCTTAATAAAATTGTGGGTGTTAAGAAGCAAGAAACCGATCATAAAAAAACCCTTTACATTTCATGTGGATCATTAAAATAACTCAAACCCAACACTGTGTTTCCCATTTAGAATTCTCTTTTGCACTTTTTTTTTCAATGTTGCAAAATTTAAACACAACAATGGAATGTGTTATTTGGAAGACATTCAAGTAACATTCCATGTTGCAAAACCATGGGTGTTAAGAAGCAAGCAACCCACCATGAGATAACCCTTGAAATTTAAACAAGGAGATTCAAATAACTGAAACCTAGCACTCTGTTTCCCATTCAAATTTATTTTGTGCATTTTTCTTATCAATCAACTAAAATTTAAACACAACAATGGAATGTCTGGTTTGGAAGACAATCATATTGTATTGTAACATTCCATATTGTAAAACCATGGATTTTAATAAGCAAGAAACCCACCATGAGACAAACCTCTACATTTAAACAAGGAGGCTCAAATAACTAAAACTCGACACTGTGTTTCCCATTCACAATTATTTTGTGTAGTTCTTTTACTGAAACCCAACACTGTGTTTCCCATTCAGAATTATTTGGAGACTTGCAAAAGAGAATAAAAATTGAACTAATATAGTGGAGGCTAAATACTTCAATGGGTTACTTGTTATTGATTTTCCAAATTTGGATAACTTATATAATGACTTACTTATATGAATTAAAGTAAAAAAATATTGATAACTCATTAGAAAGAGACCAATTTGAAATGCAGGAAATGGGTTGAAGGCTAGATTTCAGTATGATTCTTGGTTGGGAAACACTCTCTGTAAGTTTTTAATCCCTCTTTTAGCTATCAAGGATGGTCTTTCTTCTTTATTTTCATACTGTGTGCCTAATTACTAGGAGTATGGTACTTAATGTAGAAAGTTGATTAATTTATTTACTCCTCTCAATCATCTCAATCAAGAGGTTATTAGCTACCTTATAGAGAAGTTAAAGAGTTCTATATAGTCTAGTTTCATAGTAAAAAATAGACCATTTGGTTGGGTTCTTCCATATGGAAGTGTACTATTGCATCTACTTATCTCCTTGAACATGATATATATGTTGAGGTGTTTGAAAAGAAGAAGATTTTGAATAAGAATATATTACATAAATTCAATCTTTGACATCTAGCATGTTTCTTGTTAGAGTAAATTATTGACTATTGATAATCTTAAAAATAGAGCCATTACAATCCCCAATAGATGTGATCTTCGTGAGAATAATGTTGACTCTATTTTTCACATTTTTCTAGAATATTTATTCACCCACTCTATCTAAATATCAAGTTCTCACCCTTAATGATGAATGGATATTCCCTCGGTATTTTAAACTATCTCAATTACCTTTCTCCCCCTCTTGGAATATCTTAAAATTATTAAAAGCTATAAACAAATTCACTCCATAAATGAGGAAACAATTGATCATCTCTACCATGGAGGTAGTGGAAAAACTATTTCCTTAGACAATATGAGTTGTTTTATGGAGAACATCGCATTGGTATGATGGGGGTATGCGCAAGATCATCATGGGCCAAAAAGTGGCGATATCTAAGTGATATGATGGCCCATGTGGCTGACGACCTTTTTTTTACCCAAAATTGATGAAACGAAAAGGGTTTTTAAATGAGATTCTCAGCTTTCCACAAATATAAATTATGATTTACTTTGAATTTAATAAATAATTATTATTCATTTTCTATTTGAATTACGACTTAAGTCCTGATTGATAGGCTGATTGAAAAAAATCTATAGCTTTCAAACGGTATCACATTTTTTGAATCCACAACATGTGTCACATTCTATGCTTCACATACTATATGATTATAAAAAAAATTGAATTTTATGAATTTTTGACCAAGTTAAGGTGGTCAGACATACGATTTTTTATATTTAAAAAAAAATTGTAATAAAAAATTAATAATTAATTATTTAATTGGAAAGAAATTACAAAAAAAATATGCATCACATCAGGACATGAGTCGCCTAATTATATCTAAAATATTATAAAAAACTATTATCATTTTATTGTGGTTAGGGTGGTCAGACAAACACCTATTGAATGACTTGATAATAATTGAAGTTTAACAAAATATTTATTTGGGTTACTCCTTTAGATTTATCACAATCTACAACTTGGAGGTCAATGATATCACCATTTTTCTCTTTATTTGTAAAGGATACTACCTATCAATCAATCTACTTATTGATCCCTCTTTGGGAATCAACTTCTTTCATTTTTTGAATGAGACTTAATAATTTCATCATGTTTTACTATTTTATGGACTAGTACATTTGAAAGATTATCATGGGAGATGAGAGACTATGAATAGAGGCTTATTATTATCAATAATACAATAAAAAAATTACTATTTGGAAATCCTTGTGAAGGGTGAGCTAAATCCATTTATATAATACATAGATACTTATGATCCATTAGTTCATAGAGATTTCATTGTACAATGGAAGAGTAAGAAGGTTATTGTGAGGGATCTGAAATTTTAAGACTCTAAAGAGTTCAACATTGTAGTTGCTAGCATGTCTAAGAAAAGAGCCAAGACCCATCAAGCGAGAAAATGTAAAAGAAAATAAAAAATTAACACTTCTGTAAAAGGCTTTGAGAAGCTCATTAAATGATAATTAAGATTTCTCAAGGAGGCTCTTCCTTAAAATGAATTCAACTTCTTTCTCATTAAATATTTTACCCTAAATGAGAAGTATAGATTATCTATCTTTTGTTAAATAACTTTCCCTTTGTAAACAATATAAGGCATAATTACCTAGTATGCTTTGCTTTGTATCTTTCAATATATAGAGAGAAATAAGTCATGAATGAGATTCTAGGTAAGAAAAAATGGTCCACTATGCCAAAATTTTATAATTGTGATAAATTCAATTCCTTACTTCTCAAATCCAACCATAGGGTGGTTGTTAATGAAAAAGTGCTCTTATTTTTAAATCTTACAAGAGGTCTAGTCTTGGTGAGGAAACTACAAATGATCCCACTAAATCTTCACTATTCCTACTATTATCTTCTTTAAACTTATAGACCTATAGGTAGAGCTAGTATTAGTAGAAGTCCTAGCCCCTCTAATCTTAGTGTTGAGGTGATCCATGTAATGTTTCCCCTATTGATATCATTTCCCTTCCCTCTAATACAAAAGTGAAATACCTAGATATCATTGGTTCTTCAATTGAGTTTACTGATAACCCTAGATTTAAGAATATATAAAAAACTACTAAAAGGAATAATAATTATATCAAGGAGACTATGGCCTAAAATGAAATCACTCAATGATGGTTTTAATCTTCAACATAGATTCCTAAAGTGGTTCAAGAATGAAGTTGAGAATGAAATTAAGGATGGAGAAAAATCATAAATAGGTGAATATGGATGTTACTAAAATTGAGATTAAAGTTAGATTGTTTGATAAGGATTGCACAAATACATTACTTGGATTAAGATTCTATTTATATTGTAATAATATTTATATCTCATGCATCTCAAACACTCTTAGAATGTGAATTTGGATTCATATACTGTATAATTATAGAGGTATCTTCTATTTATATTCTAATGGTAACCTTGCCATTATTTTTCATATTCCATTTTACTTTAGACTCATTTAAAGTATTTTCTCTTTCTTAAGTACTAGAAGAAGAAGTTGAGAATCTTGTCATAAAAATGGGTCCCACATGTGTTAGTGGCTCCAAAATAGAGAGCTATATTTAGGGATATAATCCATAAGATAGTTATGAGTCGAACATGTCTTTGTGATTTTCTTTTGTATTTAGGGTCTCATTGATGTCCAAGGTGGGTATTGGATTTTTTCATGTACTAAGGCCTTGGTCTATTATTTTTGTGAAAAAAATTATGGCTCTTTTCTTATGTATTAGTAGTATAAGATAGTAGTTTAATATTATTTTTTGCAGTTTTTTGTTTTTCAATTATGCGATATTTAAACACAATAATGGAATGTTTCATTTTGAAGACATTCAAGCAACTGAAATACTCGACATTGTGTTTCCCAAATTTCAAACTAAAAGAACTTGTAAAACCCTCTATATTAAAACAAGGAGATTCAAATAAATGAAAATCAGCACTATGTTTCCCATTCAGAAATATTTTGTATAGTTTTTTTATTGAAACCTAGCATTGCATTTTTTATTCAAAATTATTTTTTGCAGTTTTTTTTTTTCAATGGTGTGAAATTTAAACTCAACAATGGAATGTGTGATTTTGAAGACATTCAAGCAACAGAAATACTCCACATTGTGTTCCCGAAATTTGAAATTAAAAGAACTTGTAAAACACTCTACATTTAAACAAGGAGATTCAAATAAATGAAACTCGGCACTGTGTTTCCCATTCAGAATTATTTTGTAGTTTTTTTATTGAAACCCAACACTACAATTCCCATTCAGAATTATTTTTTGCGGTTTTTTTTTTCAATGGTGTGAAATTTAAACACAACAATGTAATGTGTTATTTTGAAGACATTCAAGCAACTAAAATACTCGACATTGTGTTTCCCAAATTTCAAACTAAAAGAACTTGTAGAACCCTCTACATTAAAACAAGGAGATACAAATAAATAAAACCCAACACTGCGTTTTGCATTCAGAATTATTTTGTACAGTTTTTTATTGAAACCCAGCACTGCGTTTCCCATTTAGAATTATTTTTTGCAAAAAAAATTTCAATGGTGCGAAATTTAAACACAACAATGGAATGTGTTATTTTACAAACATTCAAGCAACTGAAATACTCGGTATTGTGTTTCCCAAATTTCAAACTAAAAGAACCTATAAAACCCTCTACATTAAAACAAGGAGATTCAAATAAATGAAACCCGACACTGTGTTTCCTACTCATAATTATTTTGTACAGGTTTTTTATTGAAACCTAGCACTACGTTTCCCATTTAGAATTATTTTTTGCAGTTTTTTTTTCAATGGTGCGAAATTTAAACACAACAATGGAATGTGTGATTTTGAAGACATTCAAGCAACTAAAATACTCCACTTTGTTTTCCCCAAATTTCAAATTAAAAGAACTTGTAAAACCCTCTACATTTAAACAAGGAGATTCAAAGAAATGAAACCTAGCACTCTGTTTCTCATTCAAAATTATTTTCTACAATGTTTTATTAAAACCTAGCAATGTGTTTCCCATTCAGAATTGTTTTTTGCTATGTTTTTTCCAATGGTGCGAAATTTAAACACAACAATGGAAGGAGTTTGATTTTAAAGGCATTCAAGCAACTGAAATACTCCACATTGGGTTTCCCAAATTTCAAATTAAAACATCTTGTAAAACCCTCTGCTTGTAAGAAAATTACCCCTCACCTCAATTTGGTCTGTATTCTCCTCCAAATTCTCCACGTGCACTCCACACTTTAGCTTATTTGGTCGGTATTCTCCTTGAAGTCATCCATGTGCACTCAGCCCTTTAGCTTTCCCTTTCAACATGCAGACAAGAAATAAAGGGTGAACCCTCATAAGTGGTGAAAACTTTTGTGGAGGAAGGGAAAACTCAATTTTCCCTTTTTCACAAAGTGAAGGGGTTCGGCCGAACCCAGGTGTTCGATCGAACCTTTATGTGGGTTTGGATGAACCCCATGGTTCGACCGAACCATATGTTCAGCCGAACCCCATTGACTTATGCAATTTAATAATAAAATAAAGGGGTTCAACCGAACTAGGGTTCACCTGAACTAGGGTTCGAGCGAACCCCCTTAACACAGATTAAAACAAAAAAACAAACCCTTCTCTATCATTTTCACCGAGCAGAGAACAGTGGCCGGCGAACAATGCGTGCAGCGAATAGTGTGTGCAGTGAATAAGGTGCGTTCAAAGACAAAGTGTACAAAGAAAATAGTTACCTTCACCTTCACCTTTGAGTGAACCCTCCAACACATCATCAAAGGTTCTCCATACCTCATATTTGCTCATATTTGCTGCAAAATTCGTGGTTTCAATTGCATTTGTTTGAAATTTTTTAAAGCATTTTCAACAAATTCATTATATATAATTTCCTCTGTTAAATTCTTTTCAAATATCTACACAAGTTCAAGATGCTTCAATTTCTAAAAATTAAAAAAATATCCTATGTGGGAAGTTGTGTTGGTCATTTTCATGAATTTCTATCAATTACCATATTGTTATTTTGATGGATTTGCATACCAGTATTTCATCTCTACCATCTCCATTTTTATTTTTCCATTGGTCTATTGGGCTTCATCCTCAAAGTATAATCTTTCAACTAATCTTGATAATCCACTTTCAACCTTTGTTAAATTTATCTAAGTATGGATTCTATTGGACTTCAATTTTATTGTGGTTGTCATGCTAGTAATCCAATCCTTAGTGTTTGTTAGTGACCTAGAATATTTTCTATTTCTAGAGTGTTTGGCTTGACCCTCCATTCAAACCATTCTTGTCTCCATATTCTTTGACCCCTCTTAGCTCTATTGTATTCAAGTGTTATATTTTATAGGATTTTAGACTTGGTTATATCCTACCATACCACTCCCTTTTAAACTTAAAAATCCCAATCCATTTTAATCCAAATGTCTATAAGTATTTTTGCACCAATTTTTTCATCTCTCAACCATCATGTCATTTCAATCATTCCCCAACAACTTCACAATCTTATTATTTGTATTTACTCCTTATAGTATTGGGAATTTAGTCTTTCCAATCCTTAAGTACCATCCCTTTCTAACCCCTATTATCTTCATCCTCTACTAGTAAAAAAAAATTTTGTGTTTTAGAGTTCTAGAATTGATTCCATGCGTCTAAATTTTTATCCATATTTTATTTCACAATGTCAAAATCATGATAATGCCATCTTTATATGATGCTAACATCATCAATTTTTAGAGTAACTACCTATTGAGACATACCTACTAACATCATTTTTTCATTCTCCAAAAACTGAAAATATATAAAGCTAGAGGATTCAACCTTATTTTTCCCTCATATATTATTTCATACTCCCACAAACCCCAACACCTAGTTGAATACTTTTCCTATCTTTTAGAGTCAAACATTTGGCCAAGTTTATATTTTTATAAAAAAATTAAGGTCATATAGATACATTAATCTCAACATCTCGATGATTTTTCCTTTATTAAGGTCATATAAGAAACATTTTATTATAATTGTGTATTATGGACCTCCATTTTTATTTAAGTTTTTTTATGGATTCATGGAATCTTTGAGTTTGTGTTTTTTGTTCTTTATATTAATTATTTATTAGTTTGCATCTAAGAGATGCTATAAAATTATGTTACACTATGTAGTTCATGCTAGGATGAGAAAAATTTCTAAAATAATGTTGGGAATTTAAATTGATTGTGGATTATCAATTACGGTGCATCATTGGGGTAAAAGGGAATTTGAGAGTGTAAGCTCTAAATGATAAATCCAAGTGCATTAGACTGATTTGAATGTTAGTATTTTATTCAATTCATTAAGGTTTCATGTATTCAAGATAAATTTGATAGTTGAGGGTTGGACATTCTATTCATTTAGAAAGAAAATAAAAATATGTATATTAGTGTCATATTATCTAGTGAAGTAGGTTTTATTCCATCATCCATAAATTTAGTAATATAAAGCTATTAAATCCCTAGAGAGTGTTATTCAATACATAGTATTTGTATATGATTTTATATGATACTATATAAATATTAGGTAAATTATTATTGTGATAAACACAATATAATATATATATATATATAGGGATGAGTAGCTTGCTTATATCTAGAACTTCACATCATTTGAACTAACTACCAGATTAGAGACCTCTTATATACTAAATTAGTTGTGTTCCTATATTTAAGATCTATAGGAAATAAACTTCCAAACTTAGTAAGGCTCAAAGAAGAGGAGGCTTTATCCAAGTCATTCTATCTACTCTAATTTTTCTCCCCCTTAGTCTAAATATATAGGCTACTTCCCCATTGCCTACATTATTCCTAGACTGGGACATTATGGTAGATTTCCTTAATATCTAGATGGTTGCAAGAAAAATACCCAACACCACATCCTCTACAAAAAATAATTCAATTAAAATTTTAAGATATCCATGTCTTCAAAACATCAAGTTATCTATACTTTGTACATTACATTAGGCAAGTTATTCCAATTATTCTCTATTTATTCCTCATAAAGAGAAAATTTTAGATAATGAAATCTATAATGACATCATATTCTATGAGTCAAATTTTGAGCATACTTACTATTGTGGGATTGATGTACTTGCCTCTCTTGATTGATATTCTAGTGTACTCACCACTATTTTCATGATTCCCAATATATTTTGGTTTTGTAAAGAGAGAAAAATAGTGTTCAAACTAAGAACATTCTTTTAGTGGACCTCAGGTGATGATAGGATCTAAGGCACTTCTCATCACACAAAATCTCCATCTTGGATCCAATTCTAGACTCTCATACACTACACCCCCAAGATTAAGAAAATGACTCATACATCATTATATAGTGTAAACACATTTCAAAATATATAAAGTCGCCATTTCTATAGCATATGTGAAATTATCCAGATTAGTAGTCTTAATGAATTTATTCTAATCATTTTTTATTCTTACATAATCAAAATCATTGAAAGAGAGAAAAATAGAACCATAACATAGAGATAATCAATAAATTTTGCTACAACTATCAAAAAAAAAGAAGAAGAACTAGATATATTCAATAGCTCAATAAATGAATTAATGTACTTAAGTTATGAGGATCACAAGATTGCCAACTAGGGTCCTATTCTTGTGGATCTTGCTATAGTACAACTTAACAATAAAACTCCTCTAGCATTTCCAAATCTCTCTATCCCTTCACCTCCTATCATGCCACTAAATCTTATGTACAATATATTGAACTTCAAAACATCACACTATGCACTTTGTAGATTATATTAGTTACTATTCTACTAAGTATTTATTTATTCCTCATCAAGAGAAAACTTCGTACAATGAACCACATAATGAAATTATTCACACAATTCCTCCACATGAAGAAGGTAGCCCACCTTTTAAAAAAATCCAAATACAAGGTATAATCTTCTCTACATGTATTCTACTAAACCAATATGAATAAACAAGCATTAAATTGAGTTAATCAGTATAATTATTTGACCAAATATTGATTTTTTGAACCTTTATAATACCAATGTTTTCTTGTAATAACTCAAAAAATTATTGAAAACAATATTGTACATACTATGACGAATGATATTGATCATCACTAACATGTAAAAATTGTGCTCCCTAACTATCTTCTTATTTTGTTTTTTACTATTAGGGGCACGCCTATATGTGATGTGAACAATAATAGTTTATCTGAATAGAATTGTAATATTAATATGATTCAACTTCTTTTTGTGGCTGCAATGTGTAATTTTATATAAAATTGACTATAGATCTATAATAGTTCCAATTAGGAAAAATCCTTGCACACCTTGACTTGTTGATCTAACCATCAAGAATAGGGGCTATGTATTGCATACTTATAAAAAATATTCTTAAAATCATAAATAAAATTAGCAGTGCTTCTCTTGTGACCAACTCACATCTAGAATCTTCACCTCCACTCTTCAAATTGTATTTTACTATCTCATATCTCTTTTTCTCAAACATTTTATTTCTGAGATCATTTTTCTTCCATAATGGGTACATGATATAAACTTTGATAACCCACCGCATTATAAATGCTTCTCATTTAAAAGTGATTTTTATAGAAATTACAATCATTGTATCTAACACATTAAAATAAATCTAATAAGTCCTTAGATAAATTTGGTATTTTAATTGTACCACACTCTTGTAAAATTTGGTTAGTATTCTAATTCGGAAAGGTCCTCTCTCTTCTTATGTAACTTGGAGATACAATGACTTTCATTTTTTTATGTGTGTTATCAATTTTATTGATATTATCAACAATTGGATCATGGAGTATAATTTTAATATCATGGGGTTCATTTCTACATTATTCAAAAACATTTCTAAATTTGAATTCTTATTTTTCTATGATGTTACTCTTTTCACTCTAGGCATTTCATAACATTTTGCAACATTTTCGCTTTCATGTTCAACATTTTTATTTTCAATGTTAAGTAATAATGTTTTCCCTTTATTACTAGTTGTAGGAAATAAATCTTAGATGCAACCTTTATCAATGTTTTTTAAATTGTCTTTAATAACACATTTTGTTGTAGAGTGCACACGCACACTTGTAAATTTAAATTTTATAATTGTTTTAGATTATGTTTTTTGTGCAATCTAGTAATGTGAATGTTTTGATTAAATTAAAAACTATGATAGATGTTGAACATGTTTTGTGAACTAATGTTATGGAAATATTATTGATGAGTAGATGAATTATTAGAACTATTTTAGATTTCTATTCCTTATATCTAGATATATTATTTAAACTAAGGTCTCATTTGTCCTTTAGGTACACATACATACATAACATGGATAATGCAGATGCTCCACCTCCAGAATCTTTGTTTGAAAATACCAATAATGAGATTAATAAATTGAAAGACTCATTAGCGCAAAATGTAAACCCCGGGATATATTCTGAACCATGCATGTTAATATTGCATAGTCTTGAAAAACTAAGAGATGAACTTGAGAGGACAAGTGCATTTTCTCCAGATAGAGTAGCTGCTATTCTTTCCCGCATGTGGGAAGAAGTACATGGTGAGGTTCCCCTTAAACAAATACAGGATAGTGTGACCAAAGAAATGATAAAAATCAATTGTTTTCCATTTTATCAAAATACACGTAAGGTTAGGGGATACCAGGTCACTAGATGTGTTGATCGTGATATGGCCTCATTGATCTACCCACGATTTCTCGCAGCACATGGTCTATACCCAAACAATGACTAGATTCCATTATATTTTGTTTAGCAGTTGTATGTTGAGGTCCATTTGGGCCTCAAAGTCAACTACCTGGACATTCCACCATATGTTGGTCAGGGGCGTGGCAGGATTACTAATAGACCCACTTATCATCGAGTAGATAGACCAGCCCCAATGTTTAGGGTATTGGTTGGTGAGAGGTCTCCTGCTCTCACCTCAGCTCTAGCCCCCATAGCAGATGAGGTTGTCGTTGCTTCCCAAAAGGAAGAAATTGATACTATAGGTGACATTGCAGCTACCGCCAGTAGGATATCTACTGATCGTGTAGGTCAATATTTGATGTCTAGATGTCCCCGACCCATGCCATCTTTAGCACAGTGGACCACCATGGATCCTTTCACATCAGCAAGCATCCCTACTTCCATAGAGCTTGAGGCACTTACAGGAGATATGGCATGCAGGACTTTGCTTTGTTTGGCTGAGGAACTCTTGGAGGCATATGCTTTCATTGCATCAGACTATGGGATCGGTATAGAGAATGTTAGATATTGTTTGGCACATGGATGGTGTTCACTTCTAGGATCCCATCACTCTCAACCTAGCACTAGTGCATGTCAGGACCCACCATCTGATCATTTGATAGCTGCACAGACTATGGGTTTTACTGAGATGTTGGTTGGTGCCGATTCGTTATCGTCGATGCCATCTCACCTACATAGTCATCTCCACTCATCATTGCTGGCACGACATGAGATAGATCAGAGGGATGTAGATATTGATTTGTCGCTTGATCATATAGTTGATATAGTGGAGGCGGCCGTTTTAGAGGACTCAGGTCATCCGATATCAGATGATGTGCATGTATGTGTGCATGTGCATGTGCATGTTTCAATTCCTTTATAATTATTTTTAAATTTTAGTTTTAATTTAACTAGATATCCATGTACTAATATATATGAATTTGTATATTTGTGGGTGGACATACCTAATGTCACTCCTAGCCTTGTTCCAGATCGTGCACATCGATGTGACTCTATGGATGAATCTGATGCTAGTGGACATGTGAGTTTTAAATTTTTATATATACATGTGTATATGTACATGAATATGTACATGCATAGATCTAGATACATATTTAATATAAATTATATGTATTTAACACATTTTGTACACCATTTTATTTGCAGGGCTCAGTACATCCATCAGAGCAGAACCGTTCTCATTCAGATGGTCGTTCGACTAGGAGTCGACATTCATATTAGGCCCTACATATTAGATGTATTTTCTTATATGATAATCTTTCTAGTATTTGAAATTTGATTATCTCTAACTTACATTTTCTATATATGATGATTTTTAGTATTCAACATTTCCTTAAATGATGATCTTTAGTATTCCACATTCGATGATCTCTAACTTACATTTGCTTTTATGATATACATACATTTGGAACTTTGCTTATAACATGTTACATGTTTATACATTGATCAATATTGATATGTTTACATGTTTATATGATATATGTATACATTCGCTTATATTATATATGTATACATTTGATCTCTCTAGAGTAGAATTTTAGGAAATGAATGCCACTTTATAATTAAGTTCATTCACATGTTGATCACAATAAATATTTTGCACATGCATGCCTTGGATATATATGATCTTGAATGTTTTCTTTCTATGTACATAAAAGTAGAACCATATACTCATATAAGCATTTAAATATGTACAATAATGATTATAAAATGCATCATTTAAGCACAATAATAGGAATTAATTCACTAAATTGTAATAAAGTATTAATGGACGATAATGAATTTAATAATGAATCTTAATTATGGTATATGATAAAATAATAATAGTGGTTTGACAAAATTATTTTAGTGTCTTACAAGATGATGTTCAAAATAATATTGTTTTAAAAAAAAGAACTTAAGAAGAATGGATTAAAAGAGATGAAAAAAATAATGATATGCCTCAATTAGGTGGAGGAATAAGAAAATATTAGGTGGTTGATGATGATTGGACTGAAGAGATTATTTGTGTAAAAAATACACAAGTTAGCTCTCAAAAGAAGAATTATGAGGAAAATTTCATATGAAATATAGAAGATGATGGAAGAAAAGAAGAGGAGGAAAGTAGAAAATGATTTAAGAAAAGTAAAATTAGGTGAAAAATGTGATTGATTGTTTTTGAATACTTAGTTATGTTGACATGTGAAGATCAACTTTATCTTAATATACATGTAGATTTTATGCACCAAATTATGTAGGATTGAGGTTAAAATGTATCCAATGCATGTAATAACTTATAATAAAATAATAAACAAGAGGAATCCCTAGTATTCAATAAGACATTTTATTTTATTAGTGGGTCTAAGATGGGACAACCAATAGACACAAAGAGAAGATAGAAGATATGCATCAAGATCTATTGTAAAGAAAGATGTAACCACATATTCTCAATGCAAAAATTGGAATCTTTCAACTTAGATATGTATGTAACGAAGTAACCCTAAAATCATGAAATAAATGTTGTACACAACTATACATGAATACATCTATTGATGGTACAAAATCCTACTGCCAAAAGATCTCAAACCAATGAAGGTACAAATATAAATTTGGAAAAAAAAGATGTTAATCCTAAAGAAAAATATGACTTAATGCTTCCTTGATACAACCATAAGTTAACCAATCAAATCATTGTATTCCTCAATTTAATTTAAGCATAAATGTATATGACATATTCTTATACATATGCACTCTCTAATACTTATGGGGCAACCAATGTAAGTAAATACATGCACAATGAGGAGAATTGTGCACATTTTCACTATTCACCAACCAACACGAAGCATAAACATTCTACAAGACACTTTTGGGATTTTTTGTTTGGTACAACATTCTACAAGACACAAATTTTAATATGTTAGGTTTCTTTTCCTACAACAAAAAAGAAGACTAAGACAACATTCACTTTATATATATAGAAGACATGGACTAATGAATCAATGATTTTTCTTGGATGTATAGGAGAAGAAACATCTTGAGATGTAGTCATGTAACATCTCCTTGTGTGCCAATTGTCTTTTTTGTTGAGATGCTAGATTTGGGGGATCATTGAAACTAACACTAAATTTTCTTCTACTCCCACCATCACTCTTCCAATGAATTTTTTTATGACAAGGTTTGCACATTATTTACATAACAAGTACTTGAATTCCATGGAACAAATATATAATTGGAAATATCTACTCAATTTAAGGTTCTCAATGTATTTCAACCCCTAATTTGTGTCCAACCAAATTTAAAACACTTGTCATCAACATATATTCTAAGTAACTAAAACAATCCAGAGTTCAAACAAGTTACTATAAGTTCTTGTCTTGAACATGTATGTACATGTACAAGTGAACTTGAAAATCATGGATATAATCTAACTCAAACATTCTAGTTCAACCCACTCTTGAATAACATGTAAAATTTTTTGATGGTCATCACTATCTAGTCTCCATTTTTTTCGTCCACGTGCATGTGGAACTGCATGAAGATGTAGGGCGGTAGCAATTATAAGGTGACTATATTGATATACCTTGTTATCAACTTGATAGTCCACAAAATGAATCCCATGTTGAACAACTTTGACTTGTTTTAGATATATCCCTTGCACAACAACAGAACCTACATGATAAACATGAACCTGAGGTAATACATGTGCATGTGTACAACATTTGTGTGCTCAAGGTTTGTACAATATATATTTAATGTTTTTAATGTAATGTACACATGTACACAATGTATATATATAATTTGAAATTCAAACTCACCTGTGGGAAATAACATTCCATCATTTGTTTCAGGCCGTGTTAGCTTATTCCTCTCTTTTGTGCAACGCAGTAAATAATAGCTAACACCTTCTATGTTTCTAGGCTCTGCTATAACCACAAAAACATCTCCTGTACACCAAATTTACACAATAAAATTCTAAAAAAAATAGAATTGTCTCTACACAAGTTAAAGATCATTAAATCTATATAATATTTAAATTATTGAAAACTTACACATGTACCTTTTCTAACCAATCTTGAAATATGGTCATAATCAATTGAAATCAAAGGAATGTCTTGAAATCTTTCATCCTCATTTTCATCATATGTGTCTGAAACAAATAGTGGCACCATATCCCATTTACTAACATATTCAAGTTCTTCATTATTGCATGCATGAGAGTTTCCCGCAATGCACTCAATGCAGAAACAAGAGTAATCTCTCATGTATAATGTCCATCCAGGGTGACTATCTAAACTCATAACACAATGCAAAGATCTTGTTTTTTCTACCCTCTTGCATCCATGCATCAATCTTCTATCCACACCTAGATATTAAATGTAATTGCAAAAAACTTATATGAACTTGAAATGTGTGTGTGTATATATACATGTGTAAATTTTAAATTTAAATAAATTTATTTTTTTTAAATGTAATTTATACATACCTGATATCTCCCAAAACACTCTATGTGGAATGTTTCGGTTTGTTCTTGAAGATGTGTCAACCTCATTTGATGCAAAGTGTTTCTTGCACCATTCAACAACATCATGTGCATCATCTATATGATCTTCTGAATAACTCATTTGATGGTTTTTTAAAGCACATTTGATGCAAGCTCTTGCGCCATCATGTTCACCCTTTCCATGCCCACTCTCAAAGAAACTCCAAACATGTGGTATGTTGTAAATTTTATGATATCTAGAAAGTGCATAAAATGGTCGTGATGATTTGAATTGTGCTGCACATCCATCTAACCATACAAAATATTTTTCAAATTTTACACCCCTGCTTCTCAAATTCTCAAAAAAATATTTTGTAAAACAATGTTGTACAAAAAGTGTGTCATGCTCTTTATCATCACTAATATAAAAGTGATATTCTTTCTTGATGGCTCATTGTTCATCTATACTCTCAACACCATCTAATTCCAATTGTGCATGTCGATAACACACATGAACCATAATAGTGACCTATTTTGAAAAGTAATATTCTGATTGAATCTCTTTTTGATGTACAAAAGAGTAATTTTCTGCAAAGTCAACTACTGATAGAACTGTTCCAAGTGGGAAAGTATCTCTTAATGTTTGAAATTGATGTGCTTGCCACTTAGCATAAAAGGAATGTTGTATGTATGGTTGTATCAATTTTAAAAAATCTTCCATAAATTTCCCAATAGGTATCTCCTCTTCTACATAGTTTAACCTTGTGGATTCTTTCCCAAAATTTGTTTGAAACTTTACATACTTGTAACTTTTCCAATTTATTGTCTTTGTTAGGTCAACATTTTCATTTGTTGAAGGAAAGTTAGCCAAATTTCCACATGTTTCACAGAGTCCTTTTATGCATTTTATTTGAAGTCCATTTTCATGATCACATAATAGATCCTTTATGAACAAACTTACCTATTTAGGAGGTGCCTTTTGAAAACCATATCTTTCTTCTCTCATCTTTCGAAACACCTAATAGTAGAGATCAAATTCAATGTGATAACGACAACAACAATTTTCAAAAAAATTGTTTATCTTCACATAGTATGGCTTTAACCTTTCAAACATTGTTTGCCCAATCTTTATATGAGGATACATATTACAAAAGTTCATATACATCTCAAGTTGTGTTATGTCTAGCCAATGTTTAATATGTTCTTCATAAATACCAGGTCCAATCATGTGCCTCATAACATCTCTAGTATTTGATGACGGACGGGTCTGATCATTCCAAAAACTTGAGATCAAGTTCCTAACAGCATCCTCAATCCTGTTAGAACGAGGAGCTCTACACATAATTGTCCAATTGCCTTTAGAAATATCATCTAAAACCTTTCTCTTTTTCTCATATTTTATTAGTGTGGTTCTACTATAACCAAATTCAGTGGAAAGTGCTGACATTTTTCTTTTTCTGGATATTTCTTTATTTAAAACAGATGTCAAAATCACCTTTCTTCCAATGGTTCTATCCACTGATTGAGATCCTTTCCCAATGGAATCTAAACCTTTTTTTACATTTTCAACAATATATTTTTGCAGTCTCATGTGTTTCCTCTTATTCGATGCAGAATGTACACCCAACAATTCTAATGACTCTTTCAGCTCATCACGAAGAAGTAAACGTGATAACAATTGGGTTTTTTCAAGTGTTTCAAGATGATTGAAATGATCATGGATTATTCTATTAACAGATTTAGTCATTGACCTCTTACTTGTAGTTTTAGGTTGGTCGGCATAACATTTCAGTTTCTCCAAATCCACTTCAAGTAAATGATCTAAATTTCTACAAGAAATTTGTTTCCCCACTGTTTCAGCTACTTTTATATGCTCATCCATTGGTGTAGAAGGAAGTGATCCCAACCCCTCTCCAACATGCATTGTTTGAACTCAAGCCTCCTCCCTATCTTCAAGGTCCATGTGTTCTTCAACTGATTCATTTGGTCCAATATCTAGATTGGGCTCAACTTCTGCTTGAGAACTTCCTGCTTGTTGAGCCATTTGTACATGTCACAAAATATTGTGCAAAGAAAGTGAGAGATGGTGATATATAAGTGGAGTTGAACATATGAAATCAAATGAAATCAAAGATTCTTGAACTTAAGAATTCCATGGAAAAAATGCATTTGAAAAGGATATGATTCTAAGATCCAGGATATATGAAAATGGTATGATATATGATGTGATAAGCTAAGAATGAAAGAGGTCAAATGCAACTCTAGGTCCAAATTTGGTTACGATGCAAGGCTTGACTTGTGTTATGATGGATAAACACAAGGGAACATTGATCAAGAGAGGGTATGCAGGAGATGATGGACTCCAAAAGGATTTCCCTAGACACGCATGGATAATGGTATTTTCCCTAACTTAAAAGTCCATGATAAACCTTAAGTGTTTTGGGCGATAGATAAAAAATGGATTGGTTTTGAGACCTATGAAGAGTAGTGGAACTTGTGCAAGAGCTAAGGGTTCTATTTGATCAATGATGAATATCCAAATGACTAAATTCATGGAATGTATGCAACTTGGAAAGTTCAGGCATGATATGATCTTGATATATATGCAAGGGGTTGTACATGCAAGACCTAGGTGAAATGATACATTCTATGTATGCAAGAGTAGGAATATTTAAGGACTAGGATGCAATGAAAAGGATATGATTCTAAGATGACATATATGAAAATGGTATGATATGATGTGATAATTTAAGAATGCAAGAGGTCAAATGCAACTCTAGGTCCAAATTTGGCTACGATGCAAGGATATGACGTGGATGGAGAACTAGGATATGACGTGGATGGAGGATTAGGATATGACATGATTGGAGGACTAGGATATGACATGAATGAAGGACTAGGATATGATGTGGATGGTTGGTTTCCCTTGTCAAGGTTAGGGTGGGTATGACTAATGGAAGGTTTTTGTGACTTAGTGTCATGGGTGGTGTTAGGGAACTCTTGATAGTTTGACTGTATTGATTCAGATTTGGAGGATGATGTTCATTTGTTCATGTTGTCTGAAAATAGTTGGCTAACACGTGGTGTTGTAAAGAATGAAAATCAACCACATAAAAGACATTTACAAAAAAAAAATCCTAAGGCTGCAAGGACAGTATTCTTATGGATCCCATGAACCGCATATCCTTAGCGAATGAATTTCAGAAGCTTAGCCCCATGGGCTCCCCCTTACATTGCACTCACTTCTTAGGGAAACCAAGCTTCCAATCTCCATGAAACTCCCATGACAAATTGATTATTTCTACTAAGAACTACGTAGGTGTGGGTGGCTTGGCAATGACCATTGTTGCACCAAAGAATAGAAGGTTTGTGGTTTTCTAAAACAAAGGATTTATTTTGGGCACCCATTCAGAAGGCCACGTGAGAGGCATTATCATCCCAGTCTGCAGAGGTTAGGGTCTGTAGGTTTCAACGCACCACAAGGGTACTGGGGAGTCAATTACTTGTCCATAGGAAGTTCTATAATGCTAAGCTTTCCTTAATATTCAAATTTATATACCGGTTGGGTGTCGCTTGGCTTTAGCGCATTCCCGGTTTGAGTTGCTTTGGGGTGAGTACTTTTTCCCACCAAAGTAGGCCCAAGATCTAAGGCTTAACAAAAGCGAACCAAAATATTCATAGCTCAATAGATCTTTGTTTAAAAACAAAGAAAAAGCACATGAATATTTCAGATCACACTCGCATTGTGTTCTTTTTAAACCAAAATCAAAATGTGAACAAACAAAGAATGCACAAGGTTCATTTTATCCATTTGTAGTGTTTTCTATCTAAGAGTTAATTTTAAACCCAAATGAAAAATAAAGTGTGTTGTCCTTTTTAAGCCATATGCATTTGCATGTCTATTCTTTTTTAACCAATGCGTGTAAAATGTAAGTTGTAAAGAAAAATAATAATTAAAATAATATTTAGCTAATTCCAGCTAGACACATGCTAAAACAAACAGATTAGTAGCACAAACAAAAAAAAACTCTAATCTAGAAATAAAGAAAACAGGAAAAAAAAACTGAAAAAAAAAGATAGAAAACTGGGACAAAAATCTTAGATAGCACATTGTAAGTCTATGAGCCTCTTTGTATCTAAGTAGATAGTCAAGATCTAGTAAATTTAAATGTTTTATTTTTCTTCTAGATAAGGTATCCCATTACGAGAGATCGTTAGGATTTGTGTCTCAACCTTCAATTCCTATCTATTAATACTGAACAAAATCTAATTTTCAAATTATAAAACAACAAATATATATAAATTTCAACACTCATAATTTAATTTTTGGCTTGGAACATGTTAGAATAGACATTAATTCTAAGAACATGATAATTACAACAAAATGCATCTCTTTCACATCTTAATATTTTTAAATGGGCACAATCATATAGAACTCATTTTTATGGATGAAAAATATATTAATAAACTTGGGAGTAGATGTTAAAATTATTCTTAAAATAAATTGGGAGGAGCGTGGGAAAACAAATTTACATGATACTCCCTATGATATAGTACTAGATGAGGGAGAAGATCCAAAATTTTCATTATCACATGGTATCTAATATAAAGGTCTTGAACCTATTGGGTTTAAAGGAAAAATAAACTTTGCGGTGTTTGAGATTCAAAATGACTCTTTGGTGCTTTTAAAATTTTGTTTAATCTCAAATTGGTTCATGTAGAATGTAATGAAATCTTTGACTCCCAAAAAGAAGAATTAACATTTTATACATCATGGAGGGCTAGATAGTGCATATATATTTGAATATGAATATAGATTAAGATTATGATAAGAATCTATAGCAAAAGAAAGAGATGTCTAGAAGAAGATGACATATTTAGATGGCTATATTCATTGAGGAAGCTACCTAAGAAAATATCATAATCACAAATTTTCATATTTCTTCTTGTAGATTCATATCTCTCTTGGAAATGCTTGTTGATCCATCTTCTCAAATTTTCTTTTTTCATATATCTAAGGGATGCACTTATTGCTATAGATTATATATTTTTTTTTATGTTGCACTCATCTTAGTTCTAGATGCACATAGGATAAGAGCACAACCATATTAATCTAATGTATTTTTATTTGATTATTTGTGGAGGTAAAAATATCAAATTAGGGATTTGACAATATTGGTAAGATAACCAAAATTTACCCCTTTCCCTTTGTGGAACTAGCTACATGTATTCTTGGAAATCTCTTCATATGAAGGTTTTGTGTCTTTTCCTATCTATCATAATTATATTATCTTAGAGTTCAGTTTAAATAACATTATGACCATTTTATATCATTTAATTTATTTTACAAAATCTATGTGTTATTCTACTATTTAGTTTCTTGTTATTGGTTGTGTATTTTATTCTTATTTTATAGACTTTCAATTTTTTGCATAAACTGGTATTTTTTATGTACTTGACAAAAATCTATGTAATCATATAGAGGTCTTAATGTAGTCATGCTACCATCTAGGAAACATGATTTAATTTTTATTATCTTTTATTGATTCATATTTTAGATTCCTATCACATGATTCAAGATATCTATTTCTCAACTTTCATTCTAGGTTTTTCTTTGTTTATAATTAAATCCCATTTTTAATATTTTGTTTAATAAAAATATAGTACTTTTTTTTATAGGACAAATAAGTTTGCATAGTTTATATAGGTGAAACCAATTTAGATAAGACCATTTACACTTGTTGATTTATCTATTTTTGATAGTATTTTTGTGTTATTAATCTTATCTAGGAATAAAGTTAGTTAAAACTTTCAACTTTTTATTTAGGTAATCAAATTCAATACATTTTTATTTTTACTATCAATATGTTTATTTTTTTATGAATTATTTCATTGTTATGAAGAATTTTCTAATTCTAATGTTAGATTATGTATTAGAAAATTTAGAAAATATTATTTTAGATACATATTTCTACATTATATGTTCCTCGCATATAAACTTATTTAGTTAATGTATTTTTTATGTGTATATTCATCGTACTTGTTAAATCTATCATAATCCAAAAATAGTAATTGTTAACTAATATGATTCTATTTATTATAATATTAATAATTTTTACCAATTTTTGTGTGTTTGTGGGGTGTTTGAGCTATCCCCGCCTTCTCAACTAATTATCACTATTTAGGTTTTTTATATGAGTTTAGAAATTCTTTTTTGTTGAATTATCTTGTGTCATCTTCTTTTATCCAATTTGGTTATACATAATGATTTCCCTACTATTGATTTTCATGTATTGATACAAAGGGAGATACCAAGATAGAGGAGGAAATATTGGTGAAAGATGGTGTTTCTACCATATCTATATAATTGATGATGCACAATTGGATGAAATAAATATAATAATTTAAAGAATAACATAAACATAGATAGATGAAAAATTGGGTGCCACAAAAAAATACAAATAAATAGAATATATTGTAGATCAAAACTAGTAAAATATTTAGTATAAGGATTCATAAAATCTAGTGATAACTTGGAGATTTTAGTTTTATAGAACTCATTGATGATGTGCATTTGAGTTTTCATTTCCAAAAAAATGATATGAGGAACCTTCAATTTTCTTATATATCAATTATTTGATGTATTTTAATGCATTTTTCCTTGTTGCTAGATAAAACATATGATAAACCCGCTAAATTGTAAATAAATAAATTTACCCATATTTGACAAGAAAAAGAAGAAATAAACACGTACCTTGTTTCCTTCTATGATAATTTGTCAAATTTTGTTTGCGTCTATTTTCTTCTTTATCTTTTGAAAATTTTCGTTGACCTTTGTTTTTTCTTTTTGCTTTTTGTCCCATTTTCTTCTTCAAAATACAAATGATTGATTTAAACCAACAACAATTTTTTCTCCAAAATGCAAAAAATTTGTCACAAAAACTTGAAAAAACTTAAAAAAACTTATAACAATAAAAACAAATGCAACAATAACAAAAATTATCAAAATATTCACAACAATAACAAACATTATCAAAATATTCATCATTTTTTAACCTATAAAATGTCTTTTTCAGTTGACAGGGTTGGAAGCACGAGGGTCGCCGTCGTTTACACAGGAGCTCAGAAAAACGCAAACAAACCTGGAAAAGATGTTTGACTTCCAAATGTATAGTGAGGGGCTTTGGCTGAACCAATTTTGTGGGGTTCGAACGAACCCCATTAAAATAATTTTTTTGATTACTTTAAAGGGGTTCGACCGAACCCCCTTATTTCCCAATCTCCCAAAAAATTCATTTTTTTTTGTAAAAAATTGTCTTTTGAAGCTCAATTTGAAAATGAAAATGCAGAAGACTTTAGAAACCTAGCTAGAAAATGGTATTCCTCAGAATGAACTATCCAACGAATTAAATTTTAATATGTTTTGGTTTTATTATGTATTTTATTTTTTAGTTTTATTAAACATAGGTTTTTCACCGAAAATGAAGCTTTCTGGTCTGCACATGTGGAAAAATAGCAGATTATCAAAATAAAAATTTTAAAAATACACTGAGGCTAGGTATTGCTGTCCTTGATCCATTAAAAAAAGAAAAAATGAATTTTGATACATACATAAAAAATTATGTTGTATACAGTCCGCCTATGTCTGAATTGCAATTGGTTTGACTTCGAAACTTGATTAAGAAAAAAATATTCAATAAAAATATATGAGACCAAATGCAAGTGCTACATATCATAGTTACAAATCTAAACTTAAAAAAATTAGAATTTTATCCTTTAAACAAAAACATTTATGTTGTATACGGTGAGCGTCACTTTTTAAAAATGTTGTTTTCTGAAAAAAACCAGTTTTCATGGGAGATGGGAAAAAAATTGCAATCTGATTCCAAAAATTTTGAAAAAAATATTTTTAGAATCTACAGATAAAATGTGATGAGACTCTAGTTTTCATCATCTTCAAATTCCTCACGGTTTAGTCGCTATAGGTGCCCAAATATGAAGATTTAGTTAAAAATAATAATTGCAGTGTCCAGTTTGCCCAAAAATTATAAACCACTATTGTGGGATCACCCTAAAACAAATAGTATTTTCGCCTTGCTTTCTCGAAACAAAAAAGGCCCATGTCATTCTCTTCCACTTTTCTCATGCCAGACGAAAGAAACTTGCCGACGAAGCTAACCCGCCCACTTTTTCGCCTTGCAACGGGTAGGAAAATGCACCTGACGGCGTCGTTAACTCCCGCTTGACCATCGCTTAGACGTTTCGTCCCATCCGCCAGTTTCAGGCATCTAGCAAGCCCTGCACTACGACGTCTCGTCATTTTATGTATGTATCCATGTATGCTCTCATGTATGTTTTTCATGCATTTTTTGATGTATATAGGTGAATTTTGTCTAGTAGTTAGCCGGCTTTGGGTGGTTATAGGTTTTTTTAAAAAAAATTTAATATAAAGTTTTGAAGAATTAAAGACTTTCTTAAAAACTTCGTCCATCTCATTTAATTCAAAGGCTAACAAAACTTAAGACATTATGATTGCAAAGTACAATACAGATTTGTAATGATGCATGGTACTGTGAGGCAAGGGTTGTGCAAAGTGGGTATGGGTTTGCGGACCTTTTATTTCATATATAATATATATTTTTATTATTAATAATAATTTTTCAATGTGATTTTTCATCCAATGATGATTTTTTTTTTCTGCGACAAAATATGGGTCATTTTTATTTTTATTTTCTTGCACATGTCAAATGGTCTTTTACTATTTTTTTTTCCTTTTTTTCAACTTTTCCAAATAGGTTGAATTTTATGTCAAAATTCATCTCCCGGCCAACCTAAATCCTACCATGAGGTCCATTTTTTATCAAGAGGACATCTATGAAATTTCCCCTACAAAACCCTCATTTTCAAACTCAAACCAAGAAACCCTTTTTCACCCAAAAATGGATAACTTTAGATTTGCAATAAACCCAACAAATCTTGACAACCTAAAAGCCCAAATTTGCATACAAACACTTGCAACATGTGTTCCATATCTTGTAATGTCTCAAACCTTAAATTCATCTCCATGGATTCAACTTTGCAAAAACTCTCAAACTAGGGTTATAACAAAAATTCTTCAACCATGAAAGAGTTGATACCACTTGTTAGGAAATATTGCATTCAAACCCACAATCTTAAATCATTTCTTACATTTAATCCATGAGAGATAAATATGCATACAAGTTTTCCAAATACATAGATCAAATAAACAAGCCACACGATAACACAAGAGATACCCTAGGAAAACCCTCAAGAGGGAAAAACCCAGCTTGCAAAAGCATCCATACTCCATCACATTATTCAACACTAAAGAAATACAAGAGTTACAATGAATACCTCTAAAGCATCAAGCCCTCCAATGCACCCCCATGTGTCCAAGAATGAATCCACACATCCCATGTCATGCTTCACAAATTCACTCCTCAAAAGGACTCAATAATGATAGCCAACCCATTTAGCCAACCTAAACCAGTACACATGTGTTTACTTTTATAGACACAAGCTCACACAAAATACAACTAGTGGTTTAGGTTAAACCATGTGCATACAAAACTACTAACCCCTTATTTAATATTGGGTATTAGGACATCACATTATTTAATATTTACCCAATAATAAATTATTATCACATGTCTCCCACACAGATAATAATAATACAATGTTACAATACAACATAAGTGGGTCCCCACATAATTTCCTAGTGTGATTAACAACACCACCAAGGTGTATCACAACTACATAATTATTTAATTACAATAATATAATAAATCAATTTATGCAATGATGTACAACACCATATCCCAACATCAGTGAAAAAAAGAAGAGTGGAAAGTGTCAGTTACACCACCTCAATCAGACCATTAAGTTAAATATGATAAATCACCAATAAAATCGGGGGGTATCTTTTTAGCATGAACCACCAACTATATTTGTGGAAGGGATTCATGTATGAATTACTCTCTACTCTCTAGATTTCAGGGGATAACAAACAAGCCATCACACTCTCATGCCTGATAAATCCAACAAAAGTTGTAAATTCTTGGAAATGTTCAAGCGACGAACAAAATTTAGTAGTCTATTTGCAGAAACGTATTGATTCCAGTCAAAATGGTGATTGTAAGAGAAGAAATGGTGGTTTACTAATTCGATACACTTGTCTCACATTACACAAGAAATATTGTGCTCCTCTCGTCTTGACGAAGGCCAACATCCATTATTTGTCAAAGAAAAATATGTACATTTAGATTGTAGAACAAGAAAAGAGTGGGAGTTAATATCAAGATTGTAGATTAAATAAGCGGACCAATAAAAATGTATTTTTCTATTCAAGGCTACAACAATATATATTAAAATATAATCTAGAGGAGTGGAGTCCTTTTCCAATATTAATATGTGATCCACATTGGTGTTGGCATTTCCAAAGGCAACAAAAAGGAATTCATCTAGTATATTTTCCTTCTGCTAGCTATTTAGTACAACAAGTCACTGTTAGATCAAACCATTTTCTCAGAGAAACAAAGCATTAAAATTTAACATCTGGCAATGTATCAAAAGATTAGAAGAAAAAAGGTGAGATAGGAAAGAAAAAAATGCTTGTGGGTGCAATGCTAGAGCCAAAAGAGGATAATGGTATTGCAGAAAAATAAAATAAAATAAGGTGCTAGATAATATAATTTTGGGAGGCAATAAAAATACAAGTACATCCTTCACTCACTTTTGGTGTTACATTTTGCAGTGAATAATATCAATTTATATCTATGAATTCAATCCCTAAAAATCAAATATGAAGAATCTAGAAATATTATTGAATATTCAATTATTTATATAGTTGTATCTTAAAAAGGGTGAGTAGTGTTGGTTTTGTTATCACAGAAGTCTTGATCCAAATTATGGAATCTAGTCACCCTAAATCTTGTTATTTGCCTTTAGATCTACCTTTCAATTATTGTGATCAGATTAAAGCCACGATTGTGGAGAAGTTGGGATAATTGGATGTCAAGGTTGGGTAAGTTTTGGTTTTCTTGTTGTGCCAACCCTTAACTATAGAAGCAACCATATATCAAATAGTCATAATTGTATAAGATCGGGTATATCTATTATGAAATGGAAGGGAATAAGTGTTATGATTCAATATTAACATTTTACACAATTACTCTTAGTTCAAAATTTAACATGTTTTTCACTTTGCCAAAATCATTGTCTTAATCCAAATCTTAGAATTGGATGTAATTTCCTCTCAAGTTTTATGCCCGTCATCATTCATTGGCCTATATTTCACTCATAATTGGATCTAGTTTCGGACCAAAGTACACCTAGCCTTGCTATTGAAGCAAGCTATTCCTAATATTCAAAACTTTGGACATGTATACCTAAGTCAACATTCATCACTTCCAAGGAACCTTGTGTTTTGAAGTATCCCACACCCAAAATCTAATGTAGTAGTTTACATGATCACCTTTATCTATGTTTATACCTTGTTTATCTTCAACTCATACCAAGATATGGATATGGTAGTTTATACAATTCAACACTAACACTCTAGATGTTTTCATCTAGAATTTCAATGTAGTGTTACTTTATTAATTTGTACCTCCTAATGCAACAAAATGTTGGAATTTCAATCTCCTAATCTTATGCTCAATGAAGTAATATTACCATCAAATATGAATTAATTACATGTTAAATCTTTTTGACTTTAAATTAGTAAATATTACATGTAGAATCAAAAGTATTTTAGAATCAAATTGCATATTAATAACTTGTTGTATGTAACTTGAGATGTACCAAAGTCAATATCTAAAATTGCATATCTTAAGGGTTGACTATTTTCCAAAAGGGAAAAATGAATGAAAGATGATAATTGATCTTTTGCACAAAATAATAATGAGTGATTTTTATATACCCTTTGTGATCATTATGCTTATTATATTTAATGTTAATTTAGGAAAGATTGTATCAGATTTTTTTTGTACCCAGTTCATGTGTAAACTGTGTTTTGTGATGGAATAAAGAATGATTTCTTTCTATAACTATTATTTATGTTATTGTATTTCCTAAGTGTTCTATTGATATGATTATCCTGTATGCTCCTATTTTCTTGAGATCTTGTAGAAATTTACCTTCTTGGATAGGTGTCGAATATGGGTAACAAGGAGCGTAGACTATTTTTTCCAGTTTTACTATTATTTAGCTATATACGGCTATATTCTTGGCCAAGAAATTATAGACCATTGAAATAGATGGATTTATTTATTTATTTTCATCCCGTTATATCCTAGAATCAATAATAGCATGTTCTATATAATAGAAATGCATGTAGATATACTAGGCATGAACCAGATTCCATCCTATACATCGATTTCCTTTTGTTAAGCATGTCATGTAGGGTCAGTGGTTCTTCATGTTAATAACTCTCTAAGGAAGTGTAAGCTTTGTGGTTGGGCAAAAAAAATCCTCTAGACCATGTTCTCATCTCCTTCTTTGTAGATGACTATGTGAGAGTCAACAATGGTCAAAGACTTATTTATTTGCATCTCCACATTATTATTGACTTGTTATTGGGATATATAATTCTAGATTTTACATCTTTTGTGGATGATTCTAGTGTATCTGTACATTATTTTTACTTTCATTGTATTGTTATGACTTGTTGGTGATGAACCACATAAGTCAATCATGGCACCTCATTGTTTTATGTAATTGTCCTATGTAAGAATGTAATGTTCACTGATGACATGTGATGTAATGAGGAGTTTCTATATACTCAGAATGCACTAGATTTCATCCTATACATTGATTTCTTTTTGTTAAGCATCTCATGTAGGGTTAGTGATTCTTCATGTCAAGAACTCTCTAAGGAAGTGTAAGCATTGTGGTTAGGCGAAAAAATCCCTTGGGCCATGTTCTCATCTCCTTATTTCTAGATGACTATGTGAGATTCAACAACAATCAAAGACTTATTTATTTGCATCTCCGCATTATTATTGACTTTTTATTGACATATATACTTCTAGATTTTACATCTTTTGTGGATGATTCCAGTATATTTGTACATTATTTGTACTTTCATTGTATTGTTATGACTTGTTGGTGATGAACCACCTAAGTCAGCCATGGTACCTCATTGATTTATGTAATTTTCCTATGTAATAATGTAATGTCAAGTGATGACATGTCATGTAATGAGGAGTTTCTCTAGAATTATTTTAAATAAATTTATTTCTTGAAAAAAATGTGGTTTATTTACTGTTAATTAAGATTCATACTGTAATACGGAAAGTTAAAGATCAACTCAAGGGAAAAAATGAGCAACTCAAACAATCAAATGAGACAATCAATAATATTAAAGTGGAGGATAAAGAAGGAAAAATATTTGAAGACTACTTGAATGCCAAGTTGAAAGAAAATTCCATAGAATGCTCAAAGCTTGAAGAAGAGATTGTGTATCTGAGGAAAGATTTGGAAAAAGAAAAGATTCAAGAGGACAAAATCAAGAAGAGCTCCACCATTATTGATGATATTCTTGCCAATAAAAAAACTCCTAAGGAAAAAGAATGATTAGGGTTTCAAAATAGAGAGAGCTCAAAGGAAAATCAAACTCCAAGAAATTTTGAGAAGGAGAATAATGAACAAAGGGAGATTGGAGATAAGAAGAGCTATACCAAAGATGTCTAGAACTAGAAGAAAAATTTCAAGATACCTCCTCTTAGATAATTAGCTGCACAAAGGTGTCCATATTTCAAAGGTTGTTATTTTGAAATAGATTTTGGCATAGATTTGAAGAATGTAGAAGTAGGATGAATCAAAATTCTCAATCTTTTTTTGGTCAATGAATTGCATGCAATAGATTTGGTCATAAGGCTAGTGAATACATAAGGAAAATTATGAATGGTTAAAATAGTGGCATGATGTCTCAATCATTCCATGGTTATTGTTACTCATGCAATGGGTTTGGACATAAGGATTCAGAATAAAAATCTAAAATGGCAAGATATAAATTTTCTCTACAACAAGGTGTCATGCTATAAATGCAATAAACTTGGACACATAGCTAAGTTTTGAAGATGAAAGAATGTGAAACCCTTTGTTTCACAAAAGAAGATTGATCCAGCTCAAGAAAAGAGGGAGATGAATAATATTTCGAAGAAAAAATAAGAGAATTATATGAAGAATGAATTTGTGCCAAATTATGGTGAAGATTTTTCCTCTAAAAACTAGGTAGAAAGCATTGGCTCAGGGCGAGCTTTAACAAAAAAAATTCAGACCCCTAGCAAAGATGATATGTTGAAATATTCAGCATACTAATGCATGAACCAATTGATATTCTTGATCCATTGATGAAATGTCTCGTGAGAAATATCTTGATGCAGAGATTTGCAATGTTTAGAATAGACTGTGATGATACAAACAAATCCTAGTACTATTTTGACGTAACTTTTTTTTTATTGCATTTAATGCACATTTTAGGTCACTAGTAAAGTGTTTATATTTTATTTTACATATTCTAAAGGCATTTAAATTTGATAAATTAAAGGAGGGGAGATAAGGTGATTCAAAATAATTTGAAGGGTTCTAAAGTGCAAATCCATAATAGCAACATTCACATGTATTTTTAATTTCTCTATAGTACACTAGCTCTAGAAAGGTGCATAATGCTTAGTCCTCAAGTTTTTGATATGGTTGAGAGGCCGAGGCCTAAATTTAAGAAGCACTCACACAAATCAATGGAAATAGTTAAATACAGTGCATTCTCTAGGGTCCCTAATAATGTGCTACACATAGAAGATTTGTGAATTCACACTCATTTGAAGATGGATGAATACAATAATTTAAAGTTGTTGGAGTTTAGTGAAAATATGCTAATTGGAGATGATTTCCAGTTGAAACTAGAGTATGCTAGTTTTTTAGAGAAAAAATTGGATCTATGGATAGAGTTTCCCAATTTTTTTTATGAATATGAATGTGAAGTTTATTCTAAGCACAATACATGATAAATTCATGTGGTTAGACATGCCACATATGATAACCTAAGAAGCAATAATGATTTCCATTGGTTTGAGATCCATAGGACCTATCTCAATGTTGAAGACAATAAAGAATGAAGTGGTGATGAAGCTTACTAGAGCCAAATTTGGCAAGCATGACCTAATAGTCGACAATATTGAAGATATGGTGGTCAAATATGCCACAATGATGATTTCTTACAAGATATTCTATATAAAAAAAGAGGGTTATACCACTACTACCATGATTTTCCCAACATATAAAATGGTGAAAGAAGGTAAATACTTTGACCTATGTCATCTCTTGTGATTTTAGTTGTTGGAAAATTTTTAGAGGACAAAGGAGAAAAGGTACCCTTTCCAATACGATACTCTCATTATTTTCTTAATGTTTTACTTTCTCAATGAGTTTCCCAATGTGAAGAATGTAGAATGGAAAAATATTATACATGTAGTTTTTCAAATTGGAGATCATTTGAGGAGATTTTTAGATAAAAAATATTGTGATTCAATTTTGTGGGGATTTTTTAAACCCTTTCAAGAATAGATTCAAGAGAAGAAAGAAAGAAAGAGCAAAAAGAGATAAGTATATTAGTTCAAAAGAAGAAGATGATGAAGAGGAAGAAGTATATTTGTTTGCAAAAGGTAATCAAGAGTCTCTCAAGAAGATACCACCACAAAAAAGGAAAAAGGTTAGGGAATAGAGAATAAACCTAAGAAGGACCCTCTATAGGAATTTTAAAATGAAACTTTACAACTCAACTCTGATTTTAGTGCAATTGCAAAGCATGGTGCACTAAAGGAAACTACACTACTGTATGAAGAGGTTCCTACTACTATTAAAGCAATAATTGAAAAGGAAATATTGATGTATATGATGACCTTTGATGTGATTCTAGGTGATATTCTTGACCAACTCCTAGTGAGCCTTGTAGATTCACTTGGTGCTAATAGACAAGAAGTTATGATGGAAGAATAAAATATAAGAAAACAAGCCGTACAGAAAACTAGAGTAACCCTTACTCATGGAGAAAGAGTAAGATTATCTCAATTGCAAGAAAAATAATTATGGACCAAACAAAGGGTAAGTACCCTAGAATGGGAAAGGACTTAGAATAAATCAAGAGGATGGAGAGGAAAATAGAGGAGACAATAGCCAATATTCTTGCAAAAATGAAGAAAGATGTGCCTACAGATAAGGAAACCACTCTTTTGGAGACTAAAGATACAAATAAAGATTTTGAACAAGACACATCCCTCCCAAAAAGAAATGAACCAATCAAAGAGAACAATGAGCATGAGAAAGAATAAATTATGATAGATAACTACTGAATAGAATAAAGAAGATGACCAAGGAGTCCTGCAGAAGAAAAAAGCTCAAAAGGAATAAATTGTCTCTTCTGGAAGTTGAGAAGATTGCATAAAATTATTCTAATAGTGTAGAGAGTAAAAGAATGAAAAACATATAGAAGAAAGAAAAAAAAAAGGATATGAATCCTCCGCACCCTTTGAATATGCAAATGTGGTTCCAACAAGTGGTGTGTACACAAATGTTGAAAATTCCAATACATCAAGGTTAAGTGGATTTGGATAAGATTTCTCCTCTCCACAAGTTGTAGCTAGGTTATTTTTTCCATGCCTCTATAGGAAAGGAGACATTACAAAATTACAGAAAATGGCATAGAGTTAGTTAATGAGGTTGTGAAGGTTTTGCAAGAAGGCCTTCCGAGAGTATCCATTGATACTTCTTTACCAGGTGTACAACAATTGAAGTTACTACTAGATTATTTTAAGGAGTAATTTGTGAGTTTAGAAGATAAGGAAAAGAAGGAAGTAGCAAATAAATTGAATGATAAAATACTAATTGACACCTAAGATAAATGTGTTATTACACATACCAAGTTGCAAGACAACTTGAAGGATGTGCAAAAGAGTTTGGATAAAATCAAACTATTGTTCCAATTTTATTTGAAATGGCCATTATCTACAAAAATTATAAAGGATCAGATGGATTTAATTGAGTCCTAAATTGGTTAGGCCTCAGGTGTGTATGGTCCAACAAATGATGGGGATGGAGAAACTAGAGTGATCAATAAAAATATACACACTCAATTATTTTTATTGCAAGAAAAAAGAGAGAAAATCATAATACAACACAATCATCTCTAAGATATAGTAAGTTCAAGGCTTACATCTATAATTGAATCTTTGGCCAATGCAGAAACATTTATGTAAAAGACAACACCTAGCTCTCCATAAAAAGGAGAAGACATTTGAGTATAGTTTGAAAGCCAAAGCTACATGATGACACTCACCAAGGAGGATTAGGAGGAACACCTTGAAAAATTAAAGGTAACATATAAGGGTATATTACCCTTATCCAACTAAGATGTATATTTTTGAATTGTACAAACAACTTTTTTACCTCAAAATACATTTGTAGAGTTAGTAGATGATGTTGCAATATAGTTTTATACTTTTGGAGATGGATAACATAGTTAGGGGGAGTTATTCTCATGTAGAAATATTATTAAGGGGATGTAATGTGGATTTACTATCATTTTCTCTTGATGTCAAAGGGGGAGTGAAGCGGAGAAGTATGTTGTCATAAATGATAAAGGGGGAGATTGTTGTAAAAATGAGAATGATGGTGTATGGTGTTGTTTTTTATTTCAACACATTTTAGAATTGATGATGTATTAGTATGTATATAGTTTAGATAAGACCAAGTGTTATCGGTAAATTGATTGTCCTAGACTAAGACAATGTAGAGGAACAATTTTATGGTATACATTATTTTGTATTGAATTATCTCATCATATGGTTTTAACGTAATGATGGTATGTATTGGAGGATTCCATATCCAAATTTTTAGGGTTTTATATCTTCTTCAACAAAATATATTAATGATAGAGTACTAGACTAAGTAAGGACAAATGTATCATTACAAATTATATGTTGGAATGCTTTGCATTTCACCATGGATGATCATTATATTTTGAAAATTTTAGGAAGCGTTTAGAGATTTCATGTGTGTTTATTCTGATTTTCAAGTGGTTTGGTGGTCTGTGTGTCAAGTTCTGGGATGAACAACTCATTCGTTCAGTTGTTTATTTACTAGTTTTGTTGTGCAATTCTGACCTAAGGGTTTTGGGGTCATGTGGGACTAAATCAAGTATGGATTGTTGGAAAAACAAGGATAGACAACTAAGAGGGGGGTGAATCAATTTGTACATAATTCATAACTTATCTTACTTTATCAACCTTTAATCTAAGATCTAATAATTAACAGTGAAAGCAAGAATCAACAACACATCAGAAACACACAACACCAATATTTTTGCATGGAAACCCTATTAGGGGAAAATCCATGGTGGAGGTTAGTCCATAATTATACCCTGTTAAAAGTATAAGTGAAATGAATAATCAAATGCACATGCATTCAGGCACACTGCCTAGAGATCATTGCTTAGAAGGGAAGGCTCAATGTCTTACATAAAAAAATCAGATTAAATCTATTTGATGAGGTTGAACTGAGAAATTAGCTTCTTCAAAATCCTGATGATAGTTCCAGTTAAGCATAAAAAATACTTCTTCACTCTTCTCTGCAATTGAATGATTTGATCTCTATTTGCATATATCTTGCACACACTTCACATAATTCCACCAACTATACTTCAAAAATGAGGAAACAATCACTCTTATATATCCGCTACATGGATTTAGATAAACAACTTCGTCGGCCAAAAATAAGGAAGAAATAAATTATAAACTGTCAGCCCAATTCATGAACAAATCTCAATACATACCAATCTAAGCTGGTCACAACATAATGAAGAACTAAATCAACATCCTCAAACATGCCAAGAATTCAAAAATTAAGCCACAAGGATCTGCAACATGCTACCACCATCATGTCGGCCAAGAACATGAAAAATTGAACACACAAAGGAAAAATCTTTGATCACAAACACACCAATCAACATGACCGTACCACATTGATAGAGAATGATCTAGAAACATCTACAAACATCTTAGGAACATACAAAACAAATCAATTTACCATAATTACATTCTCTTTTTCCAAAAAACACCAACTATAGTAGCATAATAACTATAGGAACTCAAAAACTCATAACTTTCTCCAATCTAGATGCACACCGCTGAAACTTCTAGAGAACATACTAGATAGGCTCAACAAAAAACCCTATAATGAGTGACTTTTAATTAACAACTTACTGAACTTTCCACCACTCTGATCTTCACAGCTTCACAGACTGCCTGCAATATATTTATTATAATTTTCTCAATATCCTCAACATATACAACCTTCAAAATCATCAATGCTAATAGTGTTGAAATCAATGAAAAACACATATCAACAACACAACCACAAAATCCAAAAATCTCCCCCTTTTTCATTGATGGCAACACATGATGTGAAAAATACCATCAACACAACTAGCTTTTCTCCAATAGTTCTTCTTCTTCTCCCTCTTACATTACTCTTCTCCCCTTTTCTTCCTCAATTTTTTTTCACATTACTCTTCTCCCCCTTTGACATCAATGGAAAAGGTACACAAGCTTTGAACCACATATTTGAAACATCTGACTACTCCTCCTGAGTAGTAGCCACCATAACATCAATCTGAAACAATATTTGACTATAAGTGCATGGATTGATGAAAAGACTTACATCTTAGTTCAGATTAGGAGGGGAAATCACCCATAAATTGCCTCTGAGATACTCAAAAGTATCCTTATGCAATAGTTTAGTGAAGATATGTGCAATTTTTTCCTTGGTAGGCACATACTCTAGTCTGGCTTCTTTATCATTCACTTTGTCTCTCAAAAAGTGATACTTGATAGATATATGCTTTGTTTTTTAATGTAGCACTATATTCTTAGAAATTTTTATGGCACTTGAATTATCACAAAATATAGCAATAGGCTCATCAAACTCAATTCTAACATCTCTTAGTATCTGCTTCATCCATATTACTTGAGTGCAACTGTTTGCAACAACAATATATTTTCCTCGGCAATAGATAAGGAAATAGAATTATGCTTTTTACTTAGCCAAGACACCAACTACTTCCCCAAGAAGAATGCACCACCACTTGTAATTTTCCTATCATCCACATCTCCTACCCGATCTGCATTTGTAAAGGCATTGAGAGTAAGATCACCATCGTTAAGATACCGTAGACCAAAATCAACTATCCTTTCAAGTATCTGAAAATTCTCTTTATTTAGTCGCATGTGATTCCTTTGGATCAACTTGATATCTAGCAACCATACATACAACATTCATGATGTATGGTCGAGTCTGAGTCAAGTAGATAAATCCACCAATCATTGACCTATACCTTGTTTGATTAGCCTCGGGAGAATCATCATTTTGTGTTAACTTTCATCCAATCACCATGGGCGTACCTATAGGCTTTGAATCTTCCATTCCAAACTTTTTCAATAACTCTCTCACATAATTGGATTGAGATATAAAGATTCCATCATCCAACTGAGTCATTTGCAATCCTAAAAATAATTTTAGCTCTCCTATGATTGACATCTCAAACTCACTTTTCATTTCATCAGCAAAATTCATGCATAAGTCATCATCACCTTCAAAAATAATGACATCAACAAAGACTTCAATAATTAGTTCTTTATCCTGATCCAGCTTGAAATATAGATTGTTGTTAGCAATACCTTTATTGAATCAAATCTTCAAAAATTATTTGTCCAGTCTAGCATACAAGGCTTTGGCGGATTGCTTAAGTCCACACAATGATTTATTCAATCGACAAACCATGTATTTTTCATCAGTTAGCTGAAATCCATCTGGTTTCTCAACATTAAATTCTTCTTCTAATTCTCCATTCAGAATTGTTGACTTTACATCCATTTGATAAACTTTGTAATTCTTGAAAGCAGCATAAGCAAGAAACAACCTTACAGCTTCAATTCTAGCAACAAGGGCAAAAGTTTCTTCAAAATCAATACCTTCCATCTATGAGCATCCTTTACATACCAGTCTTGCTTTATTTCTGACCAGTTCACCTTGTTCATTCATCTTATTCTGAAAGACCCATTTGGTTCCAATCACATTTTTATCATGAGGTCTAGGAACAAGAATCCATGTATCATTTTTCTCTATCTACATTAGTTATTCCTTTTTTTTTTCATCCAATATTCATCTTTACATGCTTCATTGACATTAATAGGTCCAGTCTTGGAAATCACAAAACACTCTACTACAATTCTTCTTCTAGTCTACACACAATTTTTCTTGTCTCCTATAATTTGACTTTTAGAATGATTTAGCTTTACATACCTTGGGACTTTTGGATTCTCTCTAACTTTTGGTTCTTTTTTTCTCTCTTTTACACTTCCACTAGCTTCTCCTTCATGATTCTCTTGATTCACCAAAACAATTTGAACTTGACTTTGTGTTTGAGTAGTCTTTTCTTAGCCAATACTATCCTATTGATCATCTGACTCATATCCACAATATCTAGATGACCTCTCAGTAAACAAATCAACTTTGGAATTTTCACTTTCAACCATTTTCTTCAATCTTATATTGTAGCACTGGTAGGATTTTCGCTTAGTAGAGTAACCCAAAAAGATTCCTTCATCACTTCTAGCATCAAAATTGCCAATATCTTCATCTCTCTTGATATAACATCTACTTCCAAATATTTTGAAATATTTAATAGTAGAATTATGACCAAACCACAACTCAAAAGGAGTCTTACTAGAATTACCATTGATATTTACTTGGTTGATAGTATATACATTAGTGCTTACAACTTATCTCCAATAGATATGACGAACACTACCTTCCAAAATCATAGTTCTAGCAGCATCTAAAATTGTTTTGTTCTTTCTCTCAACAACTTTGTTCTATTGAGGAGTCTGAGGAGCAGATAACTATCTTTTGATTCTATGCTCTTCACAAAATGTATTGAACTCCCGAGAAGTGAATTCACCACCTTTGTCTGATCTTAAGCATTTGATCTTCATACTTATCGCATTCTCTACCATAGCTTTGAAACATTTGAACTTTTCTAGTGCTTCATGTTTTTCTCTCAAGAAATCAACCTGTTGGTGTTTTTTAAAACCCAAATGGATTCCAAAAAGCTTCTATGAATTTTCCATGTTCAATAACGAAAGCCTAGGAAATGATTGGCCAACTTAATGAGAAGAAGCAATAATTCTTACTCTCCTACACTTCAGGCTTTCCAAGACCCGAGAGGGTGATCCTACAATGTGTTTCTTACAAATAACCAAAAAAATTCAAACACACATTGCATAACAACTGATAAGTTCCCCATTAGTACTAAATAGATGAAATCCTTCAAGAAATTGGAAATTTCGTCAAAGATCCAACTCCTATCAGTAGAGAACTTCAAATACAACAAAGACAGGCTGATATAAAAATTATTTCAAATGAATGTTCTAAAATCAAAGCCCAAGACATGAGAAATACAACCACTAATTCAGTATCAGTGTTATATCCTAAAGCACAAAGTCAAATGAGAAAAAAATTAACTATAAGGAAAATCTCATCCTAAACAATTAAGATCTATGTGAATTGCACTACAACTCACGTATCTATACCAAAAATCTATTACTACTTATGAGTCTAGCTGCCAACCTGCATGAACTTACACTAACTAAAGAATTTAACTGATCCTTTGAACCAGAGCCAAAATTATAGTATAATTCATAGTAAATAACAATGAAAATCAATGAAACTAGTCTTTGAACAATATTTCATTAATAATTCATGCCAGGTATCACAATTGGAGAGAAACTAGACTCAAAATATTGTCATATTTGACACAAACATGCTTAAGAACCCCATAATTGAAAAATTCTTCTATCTAACTCAACTTCAAAACATAGACTCAATGTATATACTCTTTGTATTACAATTCTACATTCTCAAATCTCGGATTCAACAAAAGACCTAGTACATCGGCCTTGAATTCCATTTTATAGAATAAGGGAGAAAAACAAGCTTCAGGACAAAAATTACACATGTCCACATTTGATTGGACCAATACCTTACACATTTCCCTCTACATTTATATTTGAATTTTACAATTAGAGGCAAAATAAAATAAGACAAAATTAATTTCAATTGTTGTAGAAGAGAAGCCTGCCTTCCAAAAGGAAACCCATTAAAAGGAAAACTATCTTCAATCATTGTAACACTTTATCCACCTCAGCAGTAATCCACATCAATAGTCTGCACTTCAAGCTAGGAGAAGTATGTATGTATTCAATTGTAACTTCTAAAGCCAAACCTATACTATACTCAACGAAGTCATACTCTCCACCGTGGTACTCGTATCCCAAAATCATTAGTGAAGACACTCCATAATTCAAATTCTTATTCAGATGGCCCCTCAAAAGTGATGACCTCCTCTATATTTTCTCTATATGGTGCATACTTTACCATCACTAAAGTAGATTCCTTATCAAAATATTTTAAGAAACTAATAACAAAGGATAGTTTCTCAAGTGTATCATTCAACATACCAATATCAGTGTTCTTGCATATTGTATTTGTCTACGTTAACATGATGTCATTCATTTGGTCTTTCCAAGCCTACAAAGGCTTCACCTCATCATAATTATGTTGGATATCTGGTAATGGTGTTAGGTGTACTTCATCATATTTGGCCTTTAATTCTTTGATCTTCATTTCCATGGGAGCAACATATCCCTAGAACTTTTCACCACAATCTCATTAATAAATTTATAGGTTGGAAGAAACTAAAGATACTTATCTTTCTGACACTTTTCTCCTACTGCCATGAACTTCAATTGTTTAGCTCTGGGACTCCACTTATCCAACAATGGGGTGGCTAATTCTTTATCTCTTGGGAACTATTGGAAAAATAAGAAGAGACAACTAAGAGGGGGGTTGAATCAGTTGTCACCAAATTTATATCTTAACCAATCTTATTAACCTTTAATAATAGATCTGATGAATAACAGTGAAAGAAATAATTAATCAACACATCAAAAACACACAACACCAATATTTTTGTGTGGAAACCCTATTAAGGGAAAAAACCACAATGGAGGTTAATCCACAATTATACCCTATTAAAAGTATAATAAAAAATGAATAGGGAATGCACTTGCAATCAAGCACACTACCTAGAGCTCATTTCTCAAAGGAAGGCTCACTTCCTTCCATAAGACAATCAAATTAAAACCATCTGAGTGAGATGAACTAAGAAATTAGCTTCTCCAAAATCCTGATGACATTTCTAGTTAGGCGCATAAATACTTCTTCACACTTCGCTCAAACTTCTTCACACTCTACTCTAGACTTGAATGATCTGATCTTTATGCACCGAGCATACATACACCGAGCATACATGAGCATACCTCAAAATGAAAAAAAAATCACTCTTATATATCCGCTACATGGATTTACATCAACAACTCTATCAACCACAAAATAAAAAATGAATTACAAAATATCGGCCCAATACATGAAAAAATCTCAATACACACCAACCTAAGTCGGTCACAACATAGATATGACCTAAATTAACACCTTCAAACATGCCAAGCAATAATAAATTAATCCATGAGGATCTGCAACACGCTAAAAACATCATGTCAGCCAAGAACATGATAATCTAAACACACGATAGAAAAATTTATGATCACAAGCATACCAAATAACATGGACATGAAAAAAATATAAAGCACAATCTAGAAATATCAATGATCATTTAAGGAACGTACACAACAAATCAATTCATCAAAATTTCAATCTCATCATTGGAAAATACCTGCTATAGTGATAGAATTATTATAGGAACACAAAAATTCATAACATCCTAAATCCTTGATGCACACCACTGAGACTCATGGACAACGTACTAGATAGGATCAAAAACAAACCCATTAGAGTGAAACACCTATAGATCATCATACACAACTTATCATCACTCGAACCTTCACAGCTTCACAGACTACCTACAACATATCTATTCTAATTTTCTCAATATCTTCGACATATACAACCTTTAGAATCACCAATGCTAATAGTGTCGACATCAATGAAAACCAAATATTAGCAACACAATCATAACATCCAACAGGGAACAATCTAATTACTTGCAACATTAATTCTTGGGAGTGTTGCAGCAATTCCTTATACTCCTCAACCTGGTGGAATAATTTCTCCTTTGAAAGCACTCCTCCTGAAGTACTTGCCTCTTCAATTGCAATGGAATCTTGCCCCATATTGTATGGAATGATTTCTAAGGATTGTCCTTGTGAGGTAGGTGTAGGTTGCTTCATTGGTGGAGTAGAAATATTGTGGTTAGAGCTAGCTTTAGCTTGAGACTTCCATGTCTCCATTTGTTGCTTCAATAATGCTAGCTCAGTTTCTAATTTTGCAACTCTTTGTTCACTCTTATTGTATTAATTAATAGGTTCATTATACTAGTCCCTTAGAGTATCTCTTTCCTTGGTCAAATCTTCAACAGTGTCCTTGGTGAAATTAGTAACATTCACTGCCATATCTGTTGCCTCCAATGCTGGGGTATTAGCGAATCTCCTCACAATCGGGTGACCACTAAAATCAGATGGCTCTGCAAATATTGGCTTCCTAGATCTAGTAGACAATGACCAAATTGCTAAGGCATCCCACTCTTCACTAAAGGTTGACCCTTTGAGTGCCAATGTAGCTTCTTCCTCAGTTTCAAGTAGTGGCCTATTAGTCCTTCTTATAGTATCAAATACCACAACATCAACAATATCCCACTCAAGGAGTAACAATACTTCACTTTTTTGCACCAATTACCTTCCTTGCTCTGGTGTCAATTCCTTGAAGTTTTTTCTCATTTCCTACATGACATTAGATTGGATAACCCTTTTTGGAAGATTCAGATGCAAAATCCTTTCTTGAGCTACTTTCTCAGCATAGAATGGAGCCTGTGCTCTCCAAGAAAAATCTCTAAATGCATTTGTTTTAACAAAATAATCATCTCTTATGAATTCTCTGTAAGCCTCCATCCTTAAGTGATCAATATTAGTTATTCCTCTTATCTCATATTTTCCTAGCCTTAGAGAAACTTCTCTAGAACTTGATGCTACACCTTGTGAAAAATATGGCATTCCTTGTTGCATGTCATCAGGGGTCACCATGATCTCCTCATCATCTAATTCAGGATAATCAACCACTTTTCCCTCTTCAATCCTCTATCTCTTAGGTGATGGTGGTTGTGATGGAGATGAGGACCTTGATGGAGAGTCGAGATCATCAACATTCAATAATAATTTCCCTAAAGATGATGGCACTGATTTCCTATGAGACATCACTCCATAATTTTTTGAAGTAACAGGGGTGAGCATGGTTTTTCTTTCAATCATTGTTCCCTTCTTCCTAGTGTAAACTCTAATCTTTGATGGAGGCTAATAAGAAGGTCTTTCCTCCAATCTTACTTTAGGATATTCTTCAATAGCCTGTGACTTTCTTTTGTCCTCAACTACCTGTTCAAATTTCAAGACTCCTGCCATGCTATAAAAATTGTCAATAGCATGTGTGGCTCTATTCAAGTCTCCTTTGATATTCAACATGGGATCATATGTAGTGTTATTTTCTCTCTTCTTCTCCATCATCTTAGTAAAGGCTACACACTTTTCTTTTCTTTCCTCTTGCACCTTCAAATCAAGGATGTTTCCGATAATATCCTCAAGGAAATAGAATTTGTGAATGAATACGCCTATCATGTTTGTTTCCTACATTTGACAAATGAAACCCTCAAGATCATGGTTCCTTGGGCATACAGTGTTTAACCCATAAGGCTCAAGTAGTGTCCCCAAATATTTCCACCCTTCTTTTTCCATGAAAAAATCAACAAAAATTGTATACTCAAGGAAGAAAGACCCCTTCTTATGCTTTGTTGGCAAGTGGTCCATTTGGTAATGTCCCGACTATCTCATAATTTATATGAATCCAATTCTTAGAGGAACATCCCTAGGAAAATCATATGGGTTGGAATTAGTACAATATACCTTGAAAATGGTTGTATGATAGTAAGGGATGATATCTCCCCAATTATGTGTCAAGTTCAACTAAAGCCTCCTCTCCATTGGCCTTAATAAATCATGAATTTCCTTTTGAATTATAGGTGGATCATAGACCAAGGATCTTCTCAATATTGACCCAAAAATATTGTGAAACACCACATAGTCAAAACTACGGTCATCTCTATCTAGAATTATAGTTCAATATTGGATAGGCATGTCAATATCACCCTCTTTCTTCTTTAATTCCATATTCTACCCAAAAATTCTCTCTCCCCTATACAAAAACATGTGCATCAATAAAGAGTTCCATTTGAAGCTTACCAATCTTTTTCTTCTTTTAGGGCTACCAAACCCTCATGCATTTTATCTACAAGATAGGTAGGAAAATCGTATACTACATTGAAAGCTGGGTGTTGAAGATTAACATCCATGTACATGAGTTCAGTGGGAAAGGAAGAATTTGCATTAATGATAAGAACTTGACACAAGGAACAAACAGTCTTCCTGAAGTAATTGCAAAAGTAATTTATAGGAAAAGGTTTAGGCTCATTTTTTCCAATCACTATCTTCTTATTTTTTCCTTTTCCTATAGTTTCCAGATAAGGAATTAACAAAGAAGTCCTAAATAAACCCTAAGTATTTTGTACTCTTCTTTGAAATCCCTAAGGTCAATAGAAACCATATCGTAGTTCCACTTGTGTAGACTAAAAATTTATACAATTTCCTCTTTGGTTATTTTAACCATCTCCACACTATCATATGTCCTAACAATTCTGGTCATAGGATAGTACCTCACTCCAATATCCTTTAACAAGTCAACATCTAGATACACATTCAGCACCACCAGCTTGTCGATATCTAACCTCCAAGGATTACATAGAGGAACTCCCAAGTTTATGTTCCTAAACCAATTAGAAAACAACTACCAACCTATATATGGCACCTCAACATCTCAAATTGCACACTGCTTATCAGGTAACCCTTCTAAAACCTGTTGTTTGTAAAACAAAGCCTTTTCCTCAAGTTTCTTATTGGTAGAGGGTTTTAATATGTCTATGAAATCCTGAGAAAAATTCCTAGTAGGAGTTTCAGATCTAGAACTTGTGGCTTTGGGCTCCATTGCACAAGACAAACTAAGGTTTAACTTAGGGTTTGAATAGTGCAAGGTTTTTTGGATTTAGCTTCTAATTTTATAGCCTCAAGAAGTAGTAATTTCACAAATTGATAGGTCCCAATAATTATTTATGCAAGATTTAAATTTTTTTGAAAGAAACTAAACCAATGTGAGCTCTATAATAAGGCAAAAATAAATTCACACCCACCCTTAAGATATTACAAGGTTTCAGAAAGAAAGAGAGCGTAGTGAACATGTTACTTAAATTTTTTCTTGAAGAGAGCTTCAATGCTGGTTATGCTATACTTATAGGAATTTTCTCGTGTCCCTACGTGTCTGGAAATTCTTTCTCAGCATGGAATTGTGCATGAAAATATAAATTCAGGACACTTTTAGCATTAAATTTGGTGGCGCAACTTAAACTCCACCATTACTATTCACTTGCATGAGAGACAATGACTATTGTACAATGTTCACTCACTTGAATATCAGTCGTCAATCTCAATCCCAAAAGGAAAGAATGGATGACTTAGATTGAGTCAATATGGTTTGAAAATTCCACGTTCATCCACCAAATTCTTAATGAATGAGAATCCACCAACGAGACACCACCTCAGCATGAGTGGGTCCCAATCTATGTCACTTCATAGTTGACATCGACATCCACATGTCACTTTTTCACTCACCTCATAACATCTTTAAACCTATTTTTTTAATCATGCGAGGTCTGCGAGAGATAACCATGATCAATATTTATCATTACATGATGGTCATAGATTTGACAACTTCATTAAAACCATAGGTGAACAAGGACTAGGTCCCATGATCGCAGATGACATATGGCAGCATTTTACACACCTCACCATTCACTTGTGACATCATTGGAAATCCTTGTGAGGATAGGGGGGAATGATCAATATCAAATCTATTGATATGACGGTCCAACAAACTACACATGCAAAAAAATTTATTCAAAAAAAAGGGACCGACTAGGCAGATGGGGTGCAACCCTTAAGGTATAAGACTTTAGACGCAAGTCTAAAGTTATGAAAATTTATTAACCTGACATTAAGCAAGGATTAAAAAAGTCTCAACATGAAAAGATTGATAGGCCAGGTCAAAGGGGTTGGTAACATGAATGACTTAAAAGGCTCAAATCATGACTTAAAAAACTGACAACCTAGAATACCAGGTCAATGAAATATTAGAAGACTAAGAGCATAACAAAACCAAAACCCATAGTAGAGGTTTTTATGGCTAAAACCCTAAACTCCAAGGTAGACCAGTGATAACAAACACTAGGGAAACCAAGAACGACCAAGATTGTGGAAAATTTTGGAGCTCCACCACAACCCATATCATCCTAGAGTAATCATCAATAAGAAACATAAAGTACCTTTCTCCTTGTAGACTTTTGATTTTGGATGAACCACATAGATCAATATGTACCAACTCCAACACTCCATTAGAATGATGTTGTTTGCTTTGAAAATAAAGTCTTGTCTGTTTTCCCATCTGACATTCCTTGCATATGGTGTTAGTATGCTTTCCTAACTTAGGTAAATATTTGACTTCATGTGTGGAGCTTACTTTGGCAATTTTATCAAAATTCACATGACATAGCCTTCTATTCCATAACCAGCTTACATCAACTTGAGAAATTAAACAAATCTCACTAGAAATACTCAAGTGAAAAATATTACCTCTTGTCTTTGTACTTGAAGCAATTACATTTCTTGAACTTCCAATTATCTTTCACTTACCATATTTAAACTAAATATTGTATCCCTTTCCAACCATATGTCCAACACTCAACAAATTATGCTTCAATCCTTCAACATATAAGACATCATCAATATTATTTTTACCACCAAGAGAAATAGTGCCTCTACCACAAAACACACAAGCATTATTATCTCCAAATCTTATAGCACCACCATCATATTTATCTAAGCTTATAAACTTTATTTTATCACCAGTCATATGATGTGAGCATCCATTGTCAATCACCCACTCATCCTTTTCATCAATTTTGGTTGTAAGAGTTTTCTCAACATTTTGATTACTAGCAGATTTAGTGGACACCAGACCATTCTCCTTGATAGAAATGAATACCCATCCATATTCATTTCCATTTTCTTTAATAGATTCATCATCATTAACACCTTCTTTAGTATAATAACATTTCTTCTGAAATCTAAACTTGTCAGGTTTGTACTTAGAAACTCTTTCGAGACACCTTGATGCAAAATGACCTATCTTACTGCAAGAGAAACATTTAATAGGAAAGTTTACTTTGTACTTACCATTTCCTTTGGATTCTCTCTTCACAATAAATTCTTCTAGCTCTTCTAGCTTTCTTTCTTCATCTTCGATCTGTTTCATCTCATCTTCATAATTGAATGTATTTTTGGAACTTTCTCCTGGATCATATCTTTGATGGCTTTTTTCGGATACAGTAGCTTTAAATGCGGATTCAATTTTAGGAGTAGACTCACCAAGTTCACTCAACTCAAAGGTAGATAGTTTACTAATCAGCATGTCTCTTGTCACACTTTTTACTGTCTTGAGTTTTCAATAGAATGAGCTTTTGTTTTGTAAGAAGTAGGCACTAATCTAAGCACTTTAGCTACAATCTTATCTTCTTCCAAAATTCCACTGACACATCTAATACTGATCACTAGTTCGTTTACTTTTTGCATGAAAGAAACAATGTTTTCATCTTCACTTATCTTCATGTTTTCCCATTTTCCTTTCAGACTTTGTAGCTTATCAACTTTCACTTGTGCATCTCCTTCATACAACGTTTCCAATTTCTTCCAGATCTCATGTGTTGTCTTCAGACCTATCACATTTGTCATCTCTAAATCTGTCAAAGCACTCAATAATTCTTCAATAGCCTTGATATTTGTTTCTACTTCCTTGATCTCATCAGGAGTAGAGGGACCATTCTGAGAAATAGTATATGAATTCTTTGTAATATTCCAAAAAGGTTCACCAATGCACTTCAAATGACACTCCATTCTAACTTTCCATAGAGAGTAATTTGTACCATCAAATTTGGGGCTATCCTTCTTGTATGATACCATCTCAGATCACCTCAAGCTATTAAAATTCTTTAGAGGAACCTACTTTGATACCAATTGTTGGTAAAAAAAGGATAGCCAACTAAGAGAGGGGGTGAATCAGTTGTTACAAAATTAAAAACTTATCTTACTTTATCAAACTTTAATCTCATATCCAATAATTAATAGTGAAATAAAGAATCAACAACACATCAGAAACACACAACACCAATAGTTTTCTATAGGAGAAAAACCACGATGGAGGTTAATCCACAATTATACCCTATTAAAAGTATAAGTGAATTCAATAAGGAATGCACATGCATTCAGGCACACTGTCTAGAGCTCATTGCTCAGAAGGGAAGGCTCACCACCTTACATAAAACAATCAAATTAAAACAATCTGATGAGGTTGAACTAAGAAATTAGCTTCTTCAAAATCCCGATAAGAGATCGAATTAAGCTCAAAAAATAATTCTTCACATTTCAATCAATTTTCTTCACAGTCTGCTCTATAATCGAATGATCTAATATTTATTTGCACATATCTTACACACAGTTTGCATACTTTCATCAAGCATACTTCAAAAATGAGGAAACAATCACTCTTATATATCCGCTACATGGATTTACATAAACAACTCTATAGGCCAAAAATAAGGAATAAAAAAATTAAAAACTATTGGCCCAATTCATGAATAAATCTCAATGTGTACCAACCTAGGTTGGTCACAACATAATGAAGACCTAAATCAAAATCTTTGAATATGCCAAGAATTCAAAATTTAATCCACAAGGATCGACAACATGCTACCATCATCATGTTGGCCAAGAACATGAAAACTCAAACACACAAAGGAAAAATCTTTGATCACGAACACACCAATCAATGTAGATGTATTACAATGATAGAGAATTATCTAGAAACATCTACGAACATCTCAAGAACCTACACAACAACTCAATTTACTAGAAGTACATTCTCTTTTCCTAGAAACACCAACTATAGTAATAGAATAACTGGAGGAACTCGAAAACTCATAACTTTCTCCAATCTTGATGTGCACCGCTGAAACTTCTGGAGAACATACTAGATAGGCTCAGGAACAAACTTTTTAATGCATGAATTCTCATTATCAACAAAGTGAACTGTCCACCACTCTAATCTTCACAGCTTCACAGATTTCCTACAACATATTTATTATAATTTTCTCAATATCCTCGACATATACAACCTTCAGAATCATCAAGGCTAATAGTATTGACATCAATGAAAACCACATATCAGCAACACAACCACAACATCGAACATGGATTGGATTCATGGGAGTATCTATAGTTAATTCTGGCCTAATTTAGTGAAGAAAACGCTTTGACTACTTTTGTAAGGCATGTGTTTTGGAGTTCTGAGCTAACAGGTTTTGGGGTCATATGTTTCATCCAATTAGGCTCACCTAATTGATGGTATGATTGATCAAGGAAGATATATATGTAGAGAAGATTATAATGTGATAGTGGTGATGTGATGTAGATATCATTCATGTGAATAAGAGTGACAAAAAATATGAAGTGTGTAAAGTCAATTGTTTGAGCAGAACAGGGAACTATGTCTTTAGCATATAATAGATGCATTATAAATAGTTCAAACTTTGGCAGTGAGCCATTTTTCATATGTAATTTGTAATTCTAGAAGTGATCTTCCTTGGGTATTTATCCCTCCTATTTCTTGATACTAAGTCCTTGGATAGTGAATCCATTAAACCATGATCTATTTTGTTACTGGTTATGATATATAGTGAGTTAATCCTCACCGTCTTTTTTCCCTTTCAAGGGTTTTCCACATAAAATCTAGTGTTCATGTGTTGATGTGTGTGGTGCATGATTTATTTGTTTATTTCCATTTCTATAAGTTTAATGAGATTCTCTGTAATGCATTTTAAGTTATTAACTTTTTGGGAATACTAATTCCCCCCCTCTCATTATTCCAAGAGTTAAAAAGCCTCATCTTCAAATTCTTAATGGTTTAGTTGCTATGGGTGATAGAAAGTGAAAATATAGTTCAAAATGCTATTTTTAATGTCCCACTTTGGCCAAAAAGTTGCACACATTATTATTATGTGTTGAACCTCTAAATTAGATGGTTGATATTGTTAAGGCCATGATTTAAAGGGTTGACACTTGAGGTAATGTTGTGTATTCACTTACAAAATCATTGAGCACATATAATTTCTCTAGGTTTAGGGAGTTCATGGGCCCTCTCCTTGATTCATTTCTTTTTTTATGCCATTATAAATTTTCATATCAAGTGAAAAAATGTTATGATAGTATGTTTAAATTATATTTCAATCCTTAGTATAAATATTTAGTCATCAACTTTCTTAGAATGGGTAACTTGGATACTCGTGAGGATTTGACATATATTATTTCATTATTATTATTTAGATTAAGTGATATATTATTACAATGGCATTGAATAAGGGATACTATAAAACAAAGTTAAATATTTTAATAATATCCCCCAATATTTAACTTTATTTTATTTTATACAAAAAATTGAAACTATTATTAAATTCCCCACCTTCCATGCTAATTCTTATACTAATCCCTCTTGGCCTACCTTTGATAAAATAATGACCCATTTGACTGGTTGTCTTCTATTTATTCATAATCATTTATATATTAAACCTCTTCCCTCTATGATTTGCTTGCTTTTTTATTGTAAGCCTCTCAAACCTGAATTCTCCCTCACTTATTATAACAAGTAATTATGCTTCTCTCTTAATAAATATGGATGTAAATACAACTTAATCTACCATTCACATGTATCAGTAACTCACCATAAAAAAATATTCATGGGTGGGAAAATAAATTGGTCATCAGCCTTTTTGACTTAGATATATTGAATTCATTTCTTGGAATTTTATGAAGTAAGGCTTGGGATTTTTTGTGACCTCTTCTACCATTCCTAGAATTTAATTTCTCATTGAAATTGAAAATTTAGGAAGATCATTACCGAATTATCTAGCTGACAAAATTATATAAGATTGCATGGTTATATGAAGGAATGCTAAACCCTCAAAAAGTGAAATACCTAGATATGATATTTCCACTTTCAAGGAGATAATGAAAAATTATGGCATTATCATTATTGAAGTTGATAAAGACAATGCCAACTTCATCTTGAGAAAGTAAGACTACATCTCCAAAATGTTTGATCACCTTAATAATAGCAAGAGGTATAAACAGTTCCACATATCCTATCTCCATTATTCTACAAAAGGTAAAAGGTTCTATTGAATTTTATTCTTTTTATGATGAAATTAAGACATGAGTAATTCCAAGAAAGGAAATTAACTATTGAATTTATGGTGTTACTAAATTCATAAGGTTGGCATCCCACTCAAACCTATTATTAACAATTGTTGACATTAAATTTTCTATCCTAATTTGATTTATGTGTCTCCATGTTCTTTGGAAAGTGTTCTAGAGGACATGAGGGACAAAATATCTATTATTTATTTTCCTATGAAAAATTGTAGTTGCATTCAAAGAGGTGGATCCATCATGCTGGTAGTTACTAAGCATCTCAGGAGAATATTCCTCTTGGGCATCCAAATTTTTGGGTTGGGACCACTTGAGTGTGCATGTCCTTGCATGTTATTTTCATGTTTTGAATTCTCTTGCATGCTTGGGTGCCTAGGTGTTCATGGTGGAGCATGATCTTGCATGTAGCCATCGTGGCCATTGGAGAGTTATGGAGCACTCGGGTTTGACTATTTCTTATTGGTTTTGGGTTAGGTGCCCATTTGAAGGCCATTTAATGATTTAATATTTTATTCCATGTTTATTGGCTATCCACTAAGGGGGTGTTGGTTTATCTAGGTGTTTTATCTTGTTATTTTGAGATACCATTTGTGGTATTCTCTCCCACAAAATTTTATATATTGGAGCCTTTTGGATGGTGGTTTAGTATGAGTTTTTTGCAAGTTCTCAGGATGATGAAGTGATGTCGGACTGTATAGAGGATTTTTGTATTGATCTACTTCCTTGAAGATTAATACAAAAATTGGATATATTTGGGAATGGAGTTATATCTTGTGTCACTTGTGCTGATGACTTGTGGTATTGCAGATTTTTTTTTCATTGTTAAAATTTGTCAATCACTTAATCATTTTATGTTAATCTTGTAAACATTATTTCAGATTAGCAACCACATATTTAAGTTCATATTGTTTCAAGTTATACCTTTATTTCAAAAAACAATACTAACTCCCATACTAACAAGCTTTTCACCTACCTAGCCAAGATTATCTCTCCATTTTTGGGCTGGTCTATTTCTTTAATCAAGGATTCAACTCAATTTATGCAATTCATCAAGGATAGTAAATTTTAAGAGAAGTAAATCTTGGTCAACTTTGACATTGTGTCCTTGTTCACAAAATTCCCCATTCATGAGTCCTTATAGGTCTATTTCTTTCCATCATCATTGTCATTAGTAGTAGTAGTATGCACTTCACCCAAATTCTCACTAGGTGTATTAAATTTTTTTCCCAACTTAGGTTCATACTATTGCTAAATGCTCTAGAGCAATATACTCCTCTTCATATAATAGTTCATCTTCTTCCTTCTCTAAATTAGTGAGAAAGCCCTCAATTATTGTTCTTCCTAAGAGTTTTAATTTAATTTTACTTCTCCATGCTAGCCCTTTCATGTGTGACGAACCATCCTTTATTATTTTCTTACTAGAACCTAGCTCATTAGTCTTGGCTAATGTAAGTGAGAATATAAAATATTTTGATCAAATTTAAAATTTAAAGCATCTCCTATTATATTAAAAAGGTGAAATCCTTAGTTTGGTATGGGACAATTATTAGCTCTTTGTTTCCTTATACATGGTAGTCCTCATTAGTGGAAGATAACTATCAAAAAATTTCCATAATTAAGAGTTGATATGTTACCACTCATAAGGAGGCATTTTCTTTCCATATATTTTGATATATGTACATCATACTTAAAGAACTCATCTCCATATGATTTCCAACATTAGGACCATATCGCATTTCGATCTCAAGTGGAAACTTTGGATTCCTATGATTCAAGCATTCTTAGATTTAGCAATCAATAGTTCCCCAATATCATAGTTTCTTCCAACATACAAATCTTTACAGTGGCTTATTCAAGCCTAAATTGTGAAAATGACTAGGTCCCTCTTTATCTTAAGCTTTAGAAATAAATTATTGAGAATAATTAATCAAAAGTATATGTAGCTATAAAAATTATTCAAACACTTTGTTATATTATTTTTTATCTCCCAAAATTAAATGTGTATTGTACTAGTACTATGCATAGTCAAAGAAACAAAATAACCATTTTTGAATTAATCGCAATCGAACATAGTGTTGTGACCCTTAAAATAATTAAAGTTCATAATAATGTTGAAATTTCTTCCCTTGTTGATTTATGTATTAAATCCACTATTTTCTCCTTCCAAGGACTAGTTTATGAACACTTAGAGGGTGTTTCCATTGATCTCCTCTCTCCATCATTATGACCAACCTTTACATAGAGTAATTTGAAGAATTAGTACTCAATTATTATTTTCTTAAACAATGATGGTCAAAGAAGTAATGCAGTACACTAACATATGTTAGCCATATGACCTTTATAAATTAGAAGACTTATAAAATAAATGAAACAACATGGTGGAGTAGACCAATTTTACTTTAAAAATTGAAAAACACAACCTTCCCTTCCTAGATATCCTTATAATAAAAATTGGATAGTTCCTTATCCTGATGCATATATCCTAAAGCTACACATACTAACCTTTACCATCACATCTCTTTGTATCACCACCCTACCAAAAATCTAGCATGTTAAAGACTCTAGCTATAATATCGTATTATATTTGTGACTTCGATCAAATTGACCTTGAGCTTTACGACCTTGATATAGTCTTTGAATTGAATGGATATCACACAAAGCGCATTGCTATATAATTTTAAAAATCCTAATCCTAGATTTGAGTCCTTAAAAAGAATAATTGGACCCATATTTCCCATGTTGTCATCCTCCCCTGTATTGAAGTTATATCTGCAAAATTATCCAAAACCATTCTTTAAAGAGGTATTAAATGTGCCTTCAAACTGTATTCTTTCATTTGAGGTATCATTTCTTCAAATTAAAGACCCTAGAGACCTTTTTCTAAACTCAAGAGTTTATAAGATCATGTGTTCTTGTGGGAGAATCTATCAACATGAGGATCAAGGAGCATAGTGCTAACAAAATACATGAACAATTTATCAAATCTATCCTTTCATAACACTTCGCCAAGTCAAAATAAGATAAGTATTTCAAGATAAAAATAAAATAAATGATTTGAATTGGAAACCATCCCACTAAATTAAACTAAGATGAGGGATGGGGCTTATATTTGGCTTGGTGTCCCATGCTTTCCTCCCTAAATACCTCATTCACTCTCCAACTCATGTTCTTACATCCCCCCTTCTTTCATTTTAGCCTCCCCCCTACCCAACATGTCTTTCCCTTATCTCATATTCATGTTAGCCTCCTCTTTCATATCTTAATAATTGTTTTAATCCTCATTTTTTTGTCTTCTATTTTTTATCCAAACACTACATGATTTTATCATAGCTTTCTCCTTGGATTGATAATTTTAGAATTTTCTTATTACATCTTGGTTTTTCTTTCATAATTGGTTCCTTAAGTTTTTTCCCCATTTTTAATTTTATTTATCATGGGCTCTTTATAATTTGTCTAATTTTTTAAAACTTTTTATTAGTTTGGTGTTGCACTTTATTTATCATTTTTTTGTTCCCATAATCCACTTGTTTTTCCTTCTAGTTTTGCCCCCTTTTAAGGAGATTTTTTTGCAATATATCATACATGTTTCCTCTTCTTGATGATGGATTAGAGAGTGTGATCCAAAATTTTGGTGTTAAAAGTATTGACATGGTTGAATCCAAAAGTATTATATGTAGTACTATGGATTCTAGAAATATCATGATTAATATAGACATTTCTATGTTAGCAAGATAAAATATATTTACATATTAAACATTATCCCATATTTATATAATTATAGGGAAAAACCTTGTGCAAAGCTACAATAAAGGAATGTAGAAAAAATACAAAGAATAAAGAATGAGAAAAATGAAAGGAAATGATGTCAAAAAGGCTGCAACATTTGTCAAATGATCTTGATTTGACACTAAATTGATGGGTGATAGGATGAAAGCACAAGAAGTTTGAAAGTTTAGCAATAAAAAAACTAGAATTATAGTCAATGATTTATTTAGTGGCTAATATTCGGCAATTGGCTAATAGTTGAAATTTAGGAATCCAAAATTGGCTAATAGTTTGAGTTGTAACATGACTTGAATCACAACATTTTTATAAAATTTTATTATAGTCTTATTTAAATTTTCAAGGAATTTATTTTGTTAAAAAAATTGACTCCTTTTGGTTAACAAATTGGGCGCCTTGAAAAATAGAGAATTTCTTGACTTTGAGAGGTGAAATTGTTTCCCAATAGCTCTAGAAAGTTCAAGATTTCATTTGTGATTTTCCTCTAAATTTTGGAGGTACAACTCCCTCGTATGATATGAAATAAATTTTATATGTCCGAACATAACATGGGTATGATTTTAACCCAAAATAAAGAAAGGAAAACCTAACAAAGGAAAATTCCTAATATTAAGTGCAAAAGAAGGAACACAAATAAGGCTAGCTCAAAGACCACCGTATGCTTAGCAAACCACAAAAAATACTAATAGAAAGACTATTATTGGTAAAAAATATTGCATATAATGACTGGCACAAAGACCAATTATATGAAATGTGATAGGTAAAACACAAATCCAATATTACTGATAAACTGAAATCAAATACAAAGACAATGTATATACCAACTCACAGGAAAGAATAAACATATAGAATCACCTCAAATGCACAGATTTAAGATTATATGTGATATTTGCAAACTAAATGCACATAGAAAAATAGTGATTTCAATTCACCACAAAAATTGTACTCCCAAGTTCGAGTACCAAGTCTTTCAAAAGATATCCAAAGAGCCAAAACAGTTCAAAACAATTACATACATAAGATAGGTGGAGTAACTGCCTCTTGCCCAAAACTAATTTTTAAATAAGTCTTTCAAGAAATACAAGTAACTAGACTAAACCAATGGCACTTCATTTCCTAGCTCTGGGGTCATGGAAAGTTGTTTTTGCAAGGTTTGGAAGGCTTTGATGATGTGTGGGATTTCCTTGTGATGTGGGATGGTGATGTTTCCCATTTGTATCTTCCATGACAACTAGAAATCTTTAACGACTTTGATTCTCCTATCATAGGACTTCATGAGACCTATAGCCCGTGTCAAGACAAGATCTAACTAACTAAACTTTCTTAGATGTTCTATGTTGAAATATTATGAGTTGAAAATTCCATCAATTAGTTTTTGGAAGCTATCCTTCAAGGCCACAACACTTTTAGTACCTATATCTCCTTCTTATTACATTGCAATCCGAGAGTGAAAAGGTTTATATGAATTTCTTCCAAGGTTGCATCACTTTAGGCTCATACTTCCTAAATTTTTTGTGAACCCTGTTTTACTAGTATTTTCCAATCCACACTTCTTCTCCAAATCCAATAATGACCATTTGTAGCACTAGGTATAATCTATTTACTGGCTAGCTTCTCCATCGCAAATTTTATCATAGCCTTGATTTCATTCATGTATTGATTCTATGTTCTTTCTTCCTTCCCAACGATAGTGATATCTTCTTGAATCTCTAATCTTAAATAATTATCCTCTATAAGAACTTGAGAGATTCAGAGATGAGGTAGTCACCTCTTTCAACTAACCTAGAATTCCACTATTCCGTAGCTTGCCAAAATTCTTGCAGCTTTGCATTCTACTCGCTGTCTTTTTACCCATTAAAGAAAAAGGGTTAGAAGATGAATCTATTTGATATATTTGCTGAGGTAGAATGTCAAATATCAACCTTAGGAAATCATTCAGGACTTGGATCTATCTTTTAAATTCATCATTACTTTCTTGTTCCTTCTTCGATCCTTCCACCATCCTTGTTGTAGAAACCATAAAAAATTGTACATCACCATCTCTAGTAGGTGATCCCAAATTAATCCTATTAACATCAAATTCACTAGCCATAGCTTGATTGACCTCTTGAATTGGGCAATAGTCTTTAAATTCCTCACTTTTGGGGTTCTTTAGATTTGTTTCCCTACCATATCCTTCTTTGGAAGATCCAGCTACATTTCCTTCCTTTTTCTAGAAAGAGTGTCTTCCAGCCACCTAGAAGTGTTGGAAAAGTTGGCTACTTTAGAACTGGAGGAGCTAAAATGGACTTTGTTGGTGGGAGGGGTATCAGTTTGAACATCTTGAGATGGGTGTGGTGAAGGTCCCTATTTTGAATTTTCACTGACTCACCTATCAGGTGATGACTGGGGTGATGGGGAAGTAGAGCTAATTTCAATATTTTTATAGGTATCTACTTCTTCATTATCCCCTTTTTCATGTTCTAGAATAGTAAAATTGGGAAGATCTTCCCCACAAGTTGACTGTATCACATATTTGTTAGGGGGTTCTTCATCACCATCGCCTTGAGCCCTAGATTGTAATTCTTATTGAGAAGCTCTCAAATTTATTGCAATTACAAAGGACTAATTGTTGCTTCCCTGATGCAGGAGCATCCAGTGGTGTAAGGGCAATCCTACATCACCCAAAAATATATTTACTTTCATTTAGAGTTTTGTATATGTTTTTTCATTTCTAGATACCCTTTTCGTTGAAGAAGAATTCCCAACTTTCAGAACTACTTTTCTGCTTTTTCTGCTCGACTGCTATTTTTAGCAGGTATGATTTTGAAGGTGTGAGGAGACAAAAAATTAAGGGAAGCTTCAAGACAAAATAAGAAACACTTTGGTGAAAGAATCAGGCGAAAATAATTCCCGATTCAAAAGTTATTCAAGTTTCAATTTCTACTTTTTGCCCTACAAAATCTTCGGAGCTAATTTTGAGGGACTTAAAGGCTCCGGATGGGCCTAAAAATTGACGGAAAATGAAAGTGGTTAGCTTTTAGGCCCCACTTTCTAGCACTTCATTTTCGCAAGACCTTTCCGAAAAGGTATTATCATTGAAGATCCGACGGTTAGATCTTGAGTTAGGGCTTCCAGAAGTTTGTGCATAATTAGAATGTTGTTTTTGGCTCCAAATGGAGGAAATGGGGCTATTTATGGGGTAGTTTCTGATTTTTGTGGTAGTTTTTGGGAAAAGAAGATTGCATGCTGCGAATAAGGGAGTTTTTGTATTTTCTTTCTGTAATTTGCATGTATTGCAGAACTCAAGGATTTGAGATCCTCTCCATGTAAGATTTTCATTTTTGAAAATAATAAGGATCTCAGTTTTCTGTGTGATTTTCTGTGTCTCGGGTTGCACCCTCATCAAGTGGTATCAAAGCGGGTTTTCTTGAGCGTGTGGACAGATAGCCAATCGTGAGGCAGTTCGCACCAGGACTGTGGTTGTGGGTTCAAGATATTCAAGATGCCTCCAAGAGTGGCGCGTGGTAGGCGAGGTGGTGCCAGAAATGCTGGTGGAAGAGATCCATTAGCGGCTGAGGGTTTCAGAGCCCTCCAGAGACAAATTAATGCATTACAAAGAGAATTAAGAAGAGGGGTAAACCCGAGAAGGGGAGAAGAAAGTGAGGATGAAGAAGAGGTAGAAGATTCAGATGTAGAAGAGGAAGAAGAAGCTATCGATCAAGATCAAATGCAGTTGATAAGGGCCATTTCGAAGAACGGAAAAAGACCTAGAGTAGAAGTTCCCAATTTTTTTGGTAGTCTGAACCCGGAAGAGTTGATTGATTGGATCAATGAGTTGGAAGAGTATTTCGAGTATGAAGAAGTAGAGGACCCAGATCGGGTTAAGTTTGCAAAAATGAAGCTGAAGGGCCATGCTAGTATCTAGTGGAAAGAGGTCCAACTAGAAAGAAATAAGAGAGAAAAGGGAAAGATCACAAGATGGGACTGCATGGTGGAGAAACTGAAGAAGCAGTTCATGCCAATGGACTATGAGTTAGATCTATTGAAGAAATTGCAAGGGTTGAAGCAAGGAAGTAGATCTGTGAAAGAATACACAGAAGATTTTCACAAGATAATCATCAGAATGGGACATGCGGAGGCCAACAAGGAGAAGGTAGCCCGTTATCTTAATGGGTTACGGTTGAGCATTCAAGAGGAGCTAAGCTTGGTTAGAATGACCACCATTGAGGATGCTTACCAATTTTCGTTGAGAGTTGAAGAGAAGCTAAACAAAAGATTTGACAGTAAGCAAAAAGGACGAGGAGGTCAAAGCGAAAGGGGTAGCGGAAGATCTTTTGGAAGCCGAAATGAGGATGAGAAGAAAAGTGAAGATGTGGGTACTAGTCGAAGCCAGAGGAATGATAAATTCTACCACCCACGTGATCAGAATGGTGGTGATCAAAGAGGTAGAGGACGAGGAAGATTTGGGCAAGGACCCGGAAGGGGTGTTTTCAGAGGAACTTGTTTCCGATGTGGTGAAGAAGGGCATCGAGCCTATGAATGTCCACAATACCAAGGAAGGACAGACAAAAGGCCAGAAGGTCATGCAAGGGTTGCGCATGTAGATGAGGAGGCTCAATCTAAGCATTTAGATGATGCTAAAAGGGGAGAATCCCTAGTGGTTAGAAGAGCCCTGGTGACTGAAGAGAAGGAGCCAGAACAAAGGAAGAATCTATTTCGCACAAGGTGCAAGTGTGAAGAAAAATGTTGTGATGTCATTATTGATGGTGGGAGCACTGATAATCTAGTGTCAGAAGAAATGGTTACAAAGTTGAAGTTGAAGAGGGAAAGGCATCCACATCCATATCGGATTGCCTGGCTGCAGAAAGACCACAAAGTTCTAGTCAATGAGCAGTGCCTGGTGAAGTTCAAGATTGGAAGCTATCATGATGAGGTACTCTATGATATCATCCCTATGGATGCATGTCACGTGTTGCTGGGGAGGCCGTGGCAGTTTGATAGGCGAGCTGTACATGATGGCCATGCAAACACTTATTCCCTGATGAAGGATGGAGTCCGCCATAAGTTGAAACCCCTGAAGAAGGCCGAAGAAAAGGTATGCAGTAGTGCTAGAATTTGTTATGTTGATGGAAGGAAATTTTTAGAAGGCATGAAACATGAGTGTGTGTGTTATGCATTGATTCCTAAAATGGATAAGGAGGGTAGTGAGAAGGTTCCAGTAGAAGTTTTTGGGTTATTGAATGAGTTTCAGGATATTGTTTCTGATAATGTACTTGAGGGTTTACCACCAATGAGGAAGATCATTCATCAGATTGACTTGATCCCAGGAGCCAGTTTGCCGAATAAGGCAGCTCATAGAATGATTCCTACAGAAAATGAGGAATTGAACAAACAAGTTGAGGAGTTGTTGAGAAAGGGTTTGATTCAAGAGAGTCTGAGTCCATGTGCAGTACCTACAGTACTAGCACCAAAAAAGGATGGGGAGTGGAGGATGTGTACAGACTCTCAGGCCATAAACAAGATAACAATCAAGTATAGATTTCCCCTACCAAGGATGGATGACCTGATGGACTGTTTGAGTGGAGCTCAATACTTCACAAAGATTGATCTGAAGAGTGGATATCACCAGATCCGGATTCGAGAGGGAGATGAATGGAAGACCGCCTTCAAGACCAAAGAGGGCCTGTACGAGTGGTTAGTCATGCCTTTTGGGCTAACCAATGCACCGAGCACATTCATGCGGCTCATGAACGAGGTACTGAAAGAGTTCCTAGGAAGCTTTGTTATTGTGTATTTAGATGATATTTTGATATTCAGTAAGTCACTGGATGAGCATATAATGCATATTGGTAGAGTCTTTGAGAAGTTAAGAGAAGAGAAATTGTTGATTAATCTGAAGAAGTGTAGTTTTGTGAAGAAGGAGTTAGTGTACTTGGGGTTTGTTGTCTCGACAGAAGGTCTCAAGATGGACCCAGAGAAGGTGAAGGCTATTCTGGAATGGCCTACCCCAAGAACTGCTACTGAGGTGAGATCTTTCCATGGTTTGGCAAGTTTTTATAGAAAGTTTATTAGAAACTTCAGTAGTATTTGTGCACCCCTAACTGAAACAATGAGAGGGGATAGAAAAGAGTTCAAGTGGAGCACTGGAGCAGCAAGGAGTTTTGATCTATTGAAGCAGAAGGTGACAGAACAACCTATTTTGGCTCTCCCAGATTTCAATAAGGTGTTTTAGGTGGATTGTGATGCCAGTGGTTGTGCCATTGGAGCAGTGTTAAGCCAAGAAGGTAAGCCCATTGCCTATTTTAGTGAAAAGTTAAATGATGCAAAGAGAAAGTACTCTCTATATGATCAGGAATTTTATGCAATAGTTCAAGCATTAAAGAAATGGAGGCATTATTTGTTGCCAAAGGAATTTGTTATGTATACTGATCATCAAGCATTGCAGTACCTGAGTAGTCAAGGAAAATTAAATCAGAGGCATATGAAATGGGTAGAATTTTTGCAAAGTTATACATTTGTTTTAAAACATAGGAGTGGGAAGTCAAATAGGGTTGTAGATGCCTTAAGTAGGAGGCATACATTGTTGATATAAATGCAGATTGAGGTGGTTGGGTTTAGTGAACTCAAGACATTGTATCCGAAAGATCCTGATTTTGCAGAGGCTTGGAAAGCTTGCAAGGAACCTGTTACAGTTGACAAGACAAAGTGGCTGGATTTCATAATTCAAGAAGGCATGTTGTTTAAGGGAAGTCAACTATGTATTCCGAGGAGTTCCATGAGGGAGAACCTGATAAAAGAGAAACACAGTGGAGGAATGGCAGGACATTTTGGTCGAGATAAGACCATTTCCATTATCAGTGAGCATTATTATTGGCCTCAGTTGTCACAAGATGTGAAGAAGTTTGTGCAGAGTTGTAGGGTATGTCAAATGGCTAAAGGAGTGAGTCAATACTGGGTTGTATCAGCCCTTACCTGTACCGGAGAGGCCATGGGAGGATGTAAGTATGGAATTTGTTCTTGGTTTGCCAAGGACACAGAGAGGGAATGATTCAGTATTTGTGGTAGTTGACAGGTTTTCGAAGATGGCACATTTCATCCCATGCCAGAAGACCCATGATGTAGTACACATTGCTGACTTGTTCTTCAGAGAGGTGGTGAGGCTACATGGTCTACCAAAGAGTATAGTCTCAGATCGTGACACCAAATTTGTTGGATACTTTTGGAGGACCTTGTGGAAGAAGTTGAAAACAGAGTTGAAGTTTAGTTTTGCACACCATCCGCAGACTGATGGGTAGACTGAGGTTGTGAACAAAAGTCTAGGTAACCTACTGAGATGCTTGGTAGGAGATAAACCAAAGGGATCGGACTTGATCTTACCCCAGGCAGAATTTTCTTACAACAATTCTGTCAATAGAAGCATTGGTAGATCACCATTCCAGATTGTGTATGGCAGTAGTCCTAGGACTGCTCCAGAATTGAGAAAGATGGACCAAGAGAAGAAGACAAGTGCTGAAGCTGAAGACTTTGCAGAACACATCAAGAATATGCATGAGAAGGTAAAAAAACACATTAACAAGATGAATATGCAGTATAAGGCTAAGGTAGATCAAAAGAGGAGGTATAAGGAATTTTAGATTGGTGATGAAGTGATGGTCCACTTGAGGAAAGAAAGGTTTCCAGTAGGAACCTATAACAAATTGAAGATGAAGAAGTTCAGTCCTTGTAAAATTTTGAAGAGGCATGATTCAGGGAATGCATATGAGGTAGAGTTGTTGGATGGATTCAACATTTCCCCTGTGTTCAACATTGCAGATTTGATAGAATATCATGAGAGTGGCACAGAGGAAGTACTAGCAATGGAACAGTGTGGTATTCCAGCACCTACTTTAGAAAAGGAGGAGATCGAAGAAAATCTTGGATAGCCGTGTGGGAAGGAGTATCAGAAACAGGCAGTATGAAGAATATTTAGTGAAGTGGAGAGGAAGGCCTATGGAAGATTCATCCTGGTTGTCTAAGGCAGAGGTTGACAGTTTGGGTTTTACTCAACCATCTGAGAAGTGATGGGGTCACTTTTCAAATTACCCTGGGTGTCTGATGCAAGAGCATCCAGTGGTGTAAGGGCAATCCTACATCACCCAAAAATATATTTACTTTCATTTAGAGTTTTGTATATGTTTTTTCATTTTTGGATACCTTTTTCGTCGAAGAAGAATTTCCAACTTTCAGAACCGCTTTTCTGCTTTTTCTGCTCGACTGCTATTTTTAGCAGGTATGATTTTGAAGGCGTGAGGAGACGGAAATTTAAGGGAAGCTTCAGGACAAAATAAGAAACACTTTGGTAAAAGAATCAGGTGAAGATCATTCCCGATTCAAAAGTTATTCAAGTTTCAGTTTCTACTTTTTGCCCTACAAAATCTTCGAAGCTAATTTTGAGGGACTTAAAGGCTCCGAATGGGCCCGAAAATTGGCGGAAAATGAAAGTGGTTAGCTTTTAGGCCCCACTTTTTGGCACTTCATTTTTGCAAGAACTTTCCGAAAAGGTATTATTATTGAAGATCCGACGGTTAGATCTTCAGTTAGGGCTTCCGAAAGTTTGTGCATAATTAGAATGTTTTTTTTAGCTCCAAACGGAGGAAATGGGGCTATTTACGGGGTAGTTTCTGATTTTTGTGGTAGTTTTTGGGAAAAGAAGATCGCATGCTGCGAATAAGGGAATTTCTATATTTTCTTTCTGTAATTTGCATGTATTGCAGAACTCGAGGATTTGAGATCCTCTGCATGTAAGATTTTCATTTTTGAAAATAATAAGGATCTCAGTTTTCTGTGTGATTTTTTGTGTCTTGGGTTGCACCCTCATCATTCCCCCTAGTTGTGTGTTTTGTGATATGGTATTGGGGTGAGATTGTTCTATTTTTTCTTGGTGACCCATTCTTGATTTCTTTCCAAGACATCGACAGTTCTAGCCTCAATGTTATCCTTTTCATTACTACTCTAGTCCATGACAAGAGTAGGGCGGCTAGCTATTAATTCTATTTAAATAGTGTCCATTAAGTTTAACCAGTCAACCTCAATCCCTTGCACATCAAGGCTCAAATTAAAGGTAATAATCTACCTCAAAGATAATCTCATCCAACTCCTTTTCCTTACCTCAAATTCATCAAAGCAATCCACCCAATAATCTACTAGAGCAGGAAAATGAAGGAAACCTGGCCCCAAATTTTAATTATCCCTAACAAAACTCTTAAGATCAAAAGGAAAGCATTCGTCATAGGTCTGCAAATTATACTTGGAAATATCCTCTTCAATATTAAGAGCATCTAACATGGATTCACATGTGTAAGTTCCAAATCCAACTGGGAATAGCATGGTCACTCTCCTTCACTCCTAGTATCTTTTATTGACATCAGCCAATTGTCTACAAAATTCAGTCATAACAAATTTATCTTTTGGATGCCTCGCGAGTTAAATGGGAAATTTGATGAAATTGCCCACCCTAATATAGGAGAATCTTTGAGATTGGATGAAATGACTACCATGTAATGGTCAAAAAATTGCATGGCTTCAGGGGAAAGCCGCATTTCCATTTTTCCTTGCAAGTATCTTGTCATCCTTATAGTGAATGCATCCGATATTATTTTGTGATGAAAAAAACTTTTATATAGTTGTAACTTATCAAGATACTCAAAAATAGGTACCTAGTCATGATGAAGATTACTTGGACTCAAGCCTAGCCAAGCTCTGGTACTTGCAATAGCAAAGATTAAATAGGAAGAAATAAAGGACACCCTATTGAATTGGAAATGAGTGAGCTAACTATGTAACCTGTCACTGATAAGTGTTGCCTAATCTAAAAATTGTATCCCCTCTAGTATTATTTGTATGAAGAAATACATTCACTCTTCGAAACCAAAAGCGTCTTCATTTCCCCTAATTCTATGAAGCAACAAAATAATATTGGATATCTCATCTGTAAAATGATTTATGTGAAAATTCCTAGGAAATTAGGATTTATCTCCCCTCGGTTTCGGGAGCCAATTTCTTGCCATAATGTTTTGATAATGATCTTTCTTGAAAGAAAACTCAGCCTGAGAATTGGTAAAATCCATGTGCGACTAGGGTTCATTTCCATGAATCTTTAAACATGATGTAAAGGTAGCTCTTTGTATTTTGACTACCAATCGGTTATCGTCTATTCTTACTTCTCAAGCCTAAATATTGTAGTGCCTTATGCATTCCAAGATCAGTTCTAGACACTAGAAAACTATAGGAAAAATGATTGGTTCTACTAACCTACTCTCAATTACCCTCTGAGTGATAGGCCATGGGTTGGTGGCATAGAAATTCTCTTTGAGTTCTAATAAATTCATTGGCCCTAGCTTCGTATCTTCAAATTTCCTACATTTCACATGTTAATCCCATGACATATTCGTACACTTAATACTTAATTCTATCCATTTTTGAGTCACTAGAGTTTGAATAGATTTTTATTAGATAATTCACAATACAGGGGAGAATAGACTTGGATACTATGCATTCATAAGTAGAGAATAAGAATGCATTCATACTATGCCCAGGTTTTGAGGATGGAGGTCTACATTGGTATGCTCTTTTTTCTTCACATTTCCTAGAGCAAATGTCACGCTTGAAAAATGATTGTCTTTGGCATGATTTTTCTCCTTTAATTCTTGCAAGAAATGTGCTAGTAGATAGACATTAAATGCATACCTTACTCCACATTAGCACATGTCAACTCTCATGTCACTATTTAATACAACCAATTTTTCAAAAATTTAAAAAGGAATGGTCGTACAAGCGGGGAATGGGAAGTTCATATTACTTTATAAATCACCACGTGAGTTAAATTTGGGTCACAAAACACTGCTAGTATCTTAGTGAGGTTACATTTTCTTTTCACCGACAAATGGGGAGTTAAACAAACTTTGCAACACACCACCCACATGGATAAATTTAAAAGTGAATCAAGTGAATAGTTCAAAAATTCAAACAAAACACTGTCAATAGCTCTAAACATACAAAAATATTTCAGGAGCAAGTGAAAGATAAGTTAGTGGTAGGTACAAAAAGATGGGGGGTCAAAAAGTGACCAAATTTTCAAAAATCATTTGATATACTATAATGCGAGCATGTTATAATGTGATTGTGTTATGTCTTAGTGTGACTGAGCCAAAGGCTCAGTCACATCGAGCCTATAACATGTGCATGTTATAACCTGAGCATGTTATAGCTCATTAAAACAAAAAAAATAGCAAACAACTTTATTTTTATTCTCACTCTGGTTTTTGCTACTCGTGGCCAAGAAACCTTGAATTTGTGCGCTCACATTCTAGGAGGATCTTAGCTTGAATTTTCTTCATTTATTTGTTGTAATTTTTCTGCCATGATATCACCACATTGACGGGGAGGTCAAACAAGTAAGCATTGTTTGTTTTTTCTATAAAATTATTGTTAAATAGGTAAGTTTAGGTTTCTTCCAATATTCATTTGATTAATTTGTAGGAGATGTTAATGAACTTGTAAACCCTCCTCAAAATCCTGAACAATCAGAGCAACAAGCACCTGAACAAAATCCAACCACAACAACAATCTCCTCCACCAATTCCTTTACATCCTCCTAGCACTCAAGAAAATTTAATGGGGGTAATTGAAAATAATTAAAAATAGATTGAGGAGTTAATCACAAGGTTGAATGATCCAATAAGTTTAGTTGTGGAAAGAAAACTTGAAAGTTCACTTCAAGAAATGTTAAAACATGTAGATGCAATCAAAAAATAATTAAGTGCTTGAGAAGATAGGGGGTAGGTGTTTAGGAATTTTTATGCAAATAAAATATCATATAAAGAAGTAAAAGATGAAAAAATTATAAAATATGATTTGTGCTTGCTATTCACTGACCCACACATAAATCAAAATATTGACCTTAATGTCAAGAGGTTTCCTATCCATTGGTGCCACCACAAAAGGATTAGGAACAATTTTTGGGATATATGGTACATAGTTTTTAACTATCCACCACGCAAAAATTGTGAATTCCCTCAATATTTCTTGAGGAAACTCTACTGTGAGTTCATCCTCAACAAAATCCCCAACTACTTTGATATGATAGAATTTCAAGGTAGAGGTGGGGGTTCAACAAAGGATAGACCTGGTGCATGACTAGATCCTCAAAAGTAAGGGAGATTAGCTCTCGCTAGGCTAGCTCATGAGCATGTCATTATCCATTTCGTCACAAAGGAGAGTGCTAAGGTGGAGACTTTGTAGTCAATCCGCTCTTTGACCCAAAGTATCATCTAGTATTCCAGTACCGTAGTACAACACCATCTAGGAGAGTCTTCGAGGGGTAGTCTTCCACCCCATACTTTTCAAGTTTGTGGGTTGTCTTGTACATATGACCCCACACACACTCAAGAGGATGGTGCACAAGATACATCTATAGTCATGGGGATGGTGATGGAAAATGGAATTTTGAATTATTATTTTGGCATTGATACTTGGGTAAATGTTAGCATGTTCATTGAATTTTATTTATTAAATTTCATTTTTAAAATGAAAGATTAGCTAATTTAGTTTTATGGTTATAATAAAATTTCAGGGTCATAGTATTGATATTGGATACACCAGCCATCCACCTATTTATTACTCCATTACATCTACTATTGAGGTATGTAACTAGTAATCAATTATAAATTTATTACATGTGAATAGCATTGTTATATGAATGGTATTGTAATATCTGATTTTGGATGTTGAATAGGCTAATATTGGAGGTTTCGTGAGAACACCTCCCAATGCCAATGGAGTTGGAAAAACCTTCATGAAGGTAATAGAATAAAGATTTTAACTAATAAATTGTGCCTAAAAAATTTGTGTAGTTTATAGTCATATTGTTGATTATATTGCATTGCACATATTTCAAACTCAAAGCATTACTTCACATTGCATAACTAATTACTATATGTAGATAGATGATGAAATTTTAATTACAATATAGTTCTTTAGATAGTCAACATAAGCAGTGATGTAATTACTTCACATAGCATAAGTAATAACTAGGAGTAGCTGCCAATTGCATTTTCTTGTCATGGCATTCCATGAGACCACTTTTTATTGAGGCATTTTTTCAAATAGTTCACTACCTTTTCTATGTTATGGATGCTTGGAATAAATATATGAAAGAATAATAGCAAGCAATAGGATATACAAGGAAATGAGTTTGAAAAAAATCCTCAAAGAAATGTGGTCTCATGGTGATGTCCATCATCATGAGACCCAATTTCTTTGAGGTATTTTTTTCAAATAGCTCACCACCTTTTCTATGCTACCATAATTTACATACATGTCTACCAATGCATTTTATCAAATAGTTCACTTCCTTGTTTCTATGGCTAAAATCCTAAAGGTGCTATCCAACAAACTATCTTGGAAAAAGAAAAATCAAAGCATAATAGTAAGCAATAGCATAGACAAGGAAGTGAGTAGTTTGAAAAAATTCCTCGAAGAAATGTGGTCTCATGGTGATGGAATGCAATTCCATCACCATGAGACCACATTTCTTTGAGGCATTTTTTCAAAAAACTCACTACCTTTTCTATTCTACCACATTTTCCATACATGTCTACCAAAGTATTTTATCAAACTACTCACTTCCTTATTGCTATGGCTAAAATCCTAAAATAGGTTCTTTCCAAAAAACTATGGATGCTTGGAAAAAATCTATCAAAGCATAATAGTAAGAAATATCATAGAAAAGGCAGTAAGTAGTTTGAAAAAATTCTTCAAAGAAATGTGGTCTCATGGTGATTGAATTCCATTCCATCACCATGAGAGCACATTTCTTTGAGGCATTTTTTCAAAAAGCTCATTGCCTGTTCTATGCTACCATATTTTTCATACATGTCTACCAAAGCATTTTATCAATCTACTCAATTCCTTTCTGATATGGCTAAAATCCTAAAATAGGTGCTTTCCAAAAAACTATGGATTCTTGGAAAAAATCCATCGAAGCATAATAGAAAGCAATAGCATAGATAAGGCAGTGAGTAGTCTCAAAAAATACCTCGAAGGAATGTGGCCTCATGGTGATGGAATGCCATTCCATTATCATGAGACCACATTTCCTTGAGGATTTTTTTCAAAAAAATCATTGCCTTTTCTATGCTACCACATTTTCTATATAAATCTACCAAAACATTTAATCAATCTACTCACTTCCTTGCTACTATGGCTAAAAGCCTAAATTAGGTGATTTCCAACAAACTATGGATTCTTGGAAAAAATATATCAAAGAATAATAGTAAGCAATAACATAGACAAGGTAGTGAGTATTTTGAAAAAATTCCTCGAATAAATGTGGTCTCATGGTGATGGAATGTCATTCCATCACCATGAGATCACATTTCTTTGAGGTATTTTTTCAAACAGCTCATTGCCTTTTCTATGATACCACATTTTCCATACATGTCTACCAAAGAATTTTATCAAACTACTTGAACTTACTTACTACTATGGCCTAAAGCCTTAAAAAGGTGTTTTCAAACAAACTATGGATGCTTGGAAAAAATATATCAAAGCATAATAGTAAGAAATAACATAAATAAGGTAGTGAGTAGTTTGAAAAAATGTCTCGAAGAAATGGGGTCTTATGGTAATGGAATGCCATTCCATCACCATGAGACCATATTTATTTGAGGCATTTTTTCAAAATGCTCACTGCCTTTTTTATACTACCATATTTTCCATACATGTCTACCAAATAATTTTATCAAACTACTCACTTCCTTATTGTTATGGCTAAAATTCTAAAATAGTTGCTTTCCAACAAACTAGTGATGCTTGGAAAAAATCTATCAAATCATAATAGTAAGCAATATCATATTAAAGAAAGTGAGTAATTTGAAAAAATTCCTTGAAGAAATGTGGTCTCATGGTGATGGAATGCCATTCCATCACCATGAAACCACATTTCTTTCAGGCATTTTTCAAACAACTCACTGCCTGAAGAATAGAAACCAAGCCTTTAGCCAAAATTCCCCTCCAAATTATTTTCAGGGCCCTCATACTCAACCTCAATTTACCAATCCATGGAACCTTCCACCTTTTATTCCACTTGTTCATATCCCCACCCCTCCCTCTTTATGGCATGATTGCCCTCCATCTAATAAGAAAGACCACACTATACCATCTACCCCATCCCAACATAATACCATAGAGAAGGAAATGAACTATTTGAAAAAATGCCTCAAAGAAATGTGGTCTCATGGTGATGGAATGCCATGACACATTTATTTGTAATGACATTCCATCACCATGAGGTCACATTTCTTTGAGGTATTTTTTTAAAATAGTTCACTGCATTATTTATGCTACCACAGTTTTCGTTCATGTCTACCAAAGAATTTTATCAAATTGTTCACCACCTTGATACTATGGATAAAAGCATAAAACAAGTTCTTTCAAAGAAGCTATGGATAGGGAAAATATTAAGCATGATAGTCAAAAATATATAGTTCAATAAGTACTCAAAATTTTGTTCATTATCTCATATATTATAAGTCATGACGTGCATCACTATTGTAGTTTTCGTAGTTGAATAATTTGTTGTTTTATTTTCACATTTTGGAAGCGGATACACCTCCACATGTTCATAGGGGAATGGAGATTGGTGTTTCTTCTGCTATATACTCCTCGATGCCTCTCATGGAGGTATGAGGCATATTACTAAATTTCAATTTACACTGTTATAGTTGTTAATTAGTGAAAAATCAAACCATTATTGATTCATAGTTTAATTTCTATTTGGATAGGTTCTATAGGGCTTCAGCACACCACATCATGGGCATGAAAATATTTCCCTCAAGGAGAGTGATCATCTAGTGGCAGTAAGTGCTTATTTTGTTAAATATATCATTTTAATAATGTAATTTCTATATATTAATGTCTTTACTTGCTATTGTAACAGGTAAATCTTGAAAAAGAACTAAACCCTAGGAGGAGCTCCAGGAGCACTCCTTGACCTTGGAATAAATGAGTGATAGACTTATCGCCATTGGTGTAAGAAGAAAAGGGTAATATTTTATTTTGATAGCCTGGAGAGAAATGAATTTTGATTTCAGAGCCCTGTGTTGTATGCTATATGGCATTTTTGTATATATTTTGTATTGCACATATTTTACATTGTATGCCTATATGGAATTCTCATAAGCCTCTATGGCTATTTTGTATATATTTAATACTTATTGACATATATTGATGTATTCCTACATGGCTATTTGGTTAATACAAATATTTCTTATTGATGGTGTCCATATTTGCATTATAAATCCATGGTTCAATAGATATGAGTTATGTATATTCAAATGTATGCTTTACAACTTACGTGTATACTTTGTGACTTACATGTATTCCAATGTATACTTTATGACTTACATTTTTTCATTTGTATACCATGTATTCATGCATATACTTTGTATTAATGTGTATACTATGTATTCATGTGTATACTTCAAGTCTTACGTGTATTTGAGTACTTTTTATTCACTTATTCACATGTATGCTTGACTTATTCATGTGTATACTTATTAATTAGTTAGCCCTAGCATTTCTCATTGTTGTCCTTCATGGTTTGACTTAAATATTTATTGATTGATGCTTAAAAACTTTATTATTTGATGCTAAACAATTTCAATATTTTCAAGAATACTAGTAGAGTTACAAATTGCACAAATTGTATAAATTGAAAAGAAAATATTAACTGTAAATAAATGCACTAATTATTAACTTGATAATTTATTAGGAATGAGTATAACATATATCAAGAGACGAGCCTTCTAGAATGGAAACTACCAGCTACAAAATAGGCATGCAACTCCATGCAAGATTACACAACTAAGAAATCATTATCCTAAGAATCTAACAACTAGAAAAATTATCTAAAGGAATATTTTAGGAAAAATATTCTACACTAACATTTTCATAATAAATGGATTTTTTCCATGCTCAATCCCTAACTATCAGCCAAACTTTGTCAAGAAACCCCTTTGATATATTTCTATGTCCATCAGATCGATGGATATAAATCTACCCAGAGCATTCCCAATACTTTGAAAGTAGTAATCCACCCAAAATTGCAACAGTAGATAAGGAAAATGAACCCACATAGGAATAACTAAATAAAGAACAATTCACCCTTCATATCTTGGTGAAACCATTGCCAAACTTAGAAGATCTTAAATATAAAGAAGAATTATGATCTATATAATATAAAATTAGTACCCACCTTGATCACTACAAAATTTTCAACCATGGGCTTATCATGCTTTTTCAAATTTGGTAAGAAAGCTTATTTAAGATCCTTGAGCAATGTATTTCCTATTGTCCCTTGTTATTACATATCTCAATTTAGTTTAATTCAAAGAGTTACATCAAATTCTTTATCTAAAAGAAAAATAAATGTTTTCAATTGGTATTCCATGAGCTGTTTCATAAAAAGATTCCAATATATTTAATCTTTTGATTGGAACAACTCAATTAAGCAAAGGATACATAATATTCACAAAACTTGCAAAACATAGAATTCATAGTAGATGATGAGTAGTTAACTTCTTGACACATTATCATACAAACATTTATCTTGAATAGTCTTTAAACATTTTTGTAGCATAATCCTCACAGTACAAAATGAATTATTATGTTCTTGATCTATCACCATATAAACATGTTGAAAGATGTCTATGTCAACTTTTTGAAATATTATTTCTTATATAGTAAATGGATTTGGGAGAAAGATTTATAATTTATAATACAAATAATAAATGGACTTGGGTGAAAACTTTATTTATCACACCAAATAATAAATGTACGCAACAACATCACTTTTTTTTCTCTTAGACTCCAATTTTCAAGCATAGCAAATAATTTCAAATGAAAATGACAAAATACTTTGAAACCAAATTTGTTAAATGAGGAAAAAATAAAAAATTCCAAGTTCCACCATTGAACACATTTTCAATTGGTTTTATATTGTTGTAAGAGCAAGAAGGATAATTAAAAAAATTCTTTGCCTTGCTAGACTTGAGGATGATCACATGTTTTTGGTGTGGAAAACTTAGGCTTTTCAACTATTGTGTGAATCTTTCTCTTTTTTATTATTTTGCATGTCATCATAAGGGATTGATCTGGTTGAATGTAGATCAGAGTGATTCAACATGTTTGAGTGTGAAAGAGTACCATTCCTACTATAAAAATACCTATCCAAATTTGTTGGAACGATCTATTTGGTCACACGAGTTGCAAAATGAAAGTTGCACCACTTTGCAAGTTTACACTGCTTGTATTTGACACTCATTCCATCAAGTGAAAATTGGTCACCATGAGAAAATGACTCTGAGATAACGAAAATTGAGAGAGGTTATAGTAGAAGACACCAACATGATTCCATAGGATTAGACGAAGAGTACGTAAGCATCACGGTTTTTGAGTAATAGCCTGTCAAAGATTGCAGCCATTTTGCACTTTGGACCCTTAAGGGATCGAGTCAATTGAATGTAGCAGAGAGTGATTTGACATGTTTGGGTGCAAAAGAGGACCATACCTAGTGTAAATGTACCCATCTGGACATGTTGGAATAGTCCATTTTCTCACACTAGTTGCAAAATAAAAGTTTCATGACTTTGAAACTTTACATTGCTTGCATTTGACACTTTTTCCATCAAGTGAAAACTGGACACCACAGGAAAATGACTCTGAGATAACAAAAACTGAGAAAGGTTATTGTAGAGGGTCCCAATGAAATCCCATATGATTATATGAAGAGTTCGTAAGCATCACATTTTCTAAGTAATAGCCTTTCAAATATTTCTGCCATTTTGCACTTTGGACTCTTAAGGGATCAAGCTGGTTGAACGTAGCTTGGAGTGATTCAACATTTTTGGGTGTGAAAGAGTACCATTCCTAGAATAAACATAACCATACAGATTCATTGGAATAGTATATTTGGTCACATGAGTTCCAGAATGAAAGTTGCACCACTTTGCAACTTTACACTGCTTTCATTTGACACTTTTTCCATCAAGTGAAAACCAGACACCACAAGAAAATGACTCAAAGATAACAAAAATTTAGAGAGGTTATTGTAGAGAGGACCAACATGATCCCACAAGATCAAACAAAGATTTTGTAAGCATCATGGTTTCCAAGTAATAGCTCATCAAATATTGCAGCCATTTTGCACTTTGGACTCTTAAGGGATTGAGTTGGTTGAACGTAGCTCAAAGTGATTTGGCATGTTTGGGTGTGAAACAGGGCCATTCCTAGTGTAAACATACCCATATGGATGTGTTGGAACAGTCGATTTGGTCACACGAGTTTCAAAATGAAAATTGCACTACTTTGCAACTTTACATTGCTTACATTTGACACTTTTTCCACCAAGTGAAAACTGAAAACTACAAGAAAATGACTCCAAGATAAAAAAAAATCAAGAGAGGTTATTTTAAAGGTGCCCTATGTGATCTTGATGCCTTAGAAAAAAATCTCATAACTGACACGATATCTGAGTAACAGGCAGTTAGATATTGTTTCTCTTTTGCAATTTGGACTGTTAAGGGATTACACTACATGAATTACAAATGTTTAAGGGCAGCAATAAATTTAAAAATTTGAGTAAATATCATTACAAATTTTTGAGGGCAACAATAAATAAGGACTAGGGAACTATATTACAAATCCAATTATAATTTTTTTAGGGTAGACATGAATCTTTTGTTGGAAAAAATGTGTGAAGAATTTGTGGGGTACTTGAGTTAACTCATGTTACTTGAACAACATCTAACAAGTCATAAATTCTTTTGTTACTTGTAAATGTGTTTATTTTTATGACATGTTGACATTATGCATTAAAAATGTTTACAAATTGAACTTCTTAAATGTTTATGTGAATAGATGAAATGCTATATTGATATTGATATATAATCATTAGGTTGATTTTTTTTAATAAATGATTTTCTTAGAATAAGCTAGTCAATTGGTGCTAGTTATAATAGGGAGAGAATAAAATAAGAAAAATAATGATTGGTAACCATCAATTGTTATTACACTCACTATATTAATAATATGATGTTTACAATAAAATGAGATTTATTTGGTAGTCATAATTATTATGTTTGTGCTACAATTGTCTAATATGCTTCATACACCAATATGACACCCAAGTGCTTGTAATTTTAGGAAAAATTATTTCTCAAAACTATCAAGTGGTAATACAGAATCATGAGAAAAAAATCAGCCTATGTGAATTCTAACACCCCACTTAAATGAAATATTGAATCAATGTGCCCCATTTTCATGCACACAAACTCAATTTATAAGATTCTATCATAACAACCAAAAAAGGATTCAAGGATTAATTAGGTACTTCATTCTCATAGATCTTTTACAATGTCACTCATACATTTGAGATGCTCTTATAATGTCTACATCATAGGTGCTCATGATGAGGTTAACTTAAAATGTATAATTTGGAATTCTCTCACTAAGCTTCACACACACTTTTATAATGTCTACACGATAGGTGGTGATGATGATGTTAACTTCAAATGAATATTTTAGTACCATCTACAAGTCTTGGATCTAGCATATACTTTATAACTTTATTACTAGCTCCCACCTAAACAAAGAAAAGAGATTTTAAATATTATTAATTACATATGTAATCAATTCAAATAAACATGTGATATGTCAATAATCTAAAACTTGTGTGCTCAATTATGCAATATCTTATAATTTATCAGTAGTCAATCTAGTTCATTGAATATCTTAAAAAGTAATTTTTATATGAATATCAAGAATACCTCCCATCCATTAGGATTAAACTTTAGAGGGTCCTCAAAGTAATGAGGGTGGACATGAATATAACGTAACCAAACTATTACTTTCCAACATTTTGGAAACTTGTAACCTATTATAAAATAAACACAATTTAATCTTCCACCTATTTTACTAATCTATTGAGAATATCCTACATCATTTTTTTTGCATATTTTTGAGAAAAAATAAAATACTATTGAACTATGTATCCTTTTCCACAATTATAAACATAAAGTGTGCTACATTTGCAAGTATGATAACTTCATCAATCACCTACATACACGATATAAACATTATATGATAGAATTTGCATCATACAAATTCATGTGCATACTTACAAATTAATAAGAACCAATGTCTATACTTACAAATTAATCCAACAAACCATCTAAGTCTGCTCTACTCTTTATTGTGTCAAGTATTGCCTCATGGTCAATCTCACACACCTTCCACAAGGTCTTATTCAAATTTCTACCCCCATATTTGATCAAACAAACATTGGATGCCACGATAAGGTTCGAGTAATGAAGAATATTTTGATGCATGTCAAATTCCTAAAATAGACAAACATTAACACTCTTATGTGGGTACCTTCTAAGCCACATTCTAGTAACAACAAATGAGCTTGTAGGGTATTTGATATTTTCTCCATCTATAATTAGGGCCTCTAATTTCTTTTTGGCCTAAATACAATGACACAAGTAATTATTTGTTTCATCTTCATTATCTTCATCTGTAATAACTACAAAAACATGCCCTATATTGTCATGTGCAAAAAATTAGATGAAATTAATCAACATTACAAATACACTACAAAGTAAGATAGCAATAGGAATTTCAAAAACTATGCAAGTAGATATATTACCTAGTTGAACTAGATTTGATATGTGGTCAAATTCAACCAATGATTCCATCTTTTTTAGTTCCAATGCCATCAAAGGGTGATACATGTGAAGTGGTCTAAGGTAACTTAACCACCATTTCTCAACCCACTCCTTTGACTTGCAATCATCTCATGCTTGCATTTTACATGAAGAACAAAAGCATGCCATCTTATGCATATGGATACTCCATGAACTTGCATTTGAGCTAAGGAAAGAGTGTAGCTCACTTGATCCTATCAGTGTACAAAAATCCTCATATGGTGCAATGTTAGTATCATCCATCAACCTAAAAAATTGACAAATTTAAGACTTACCTTCATTACTTGGACCCATCAAAGCATTACACCACTCGACGATTGATTTTCCATATATCAACTTTGCATTGTCTTTATACTTTAACTCTTCTCATGCTAATTCTCTTTGGACACATGCTCTTGCACCATCATGCTCCCATTTTCCATGCCCAGCCTCACAAAACTTCCACATATTTTGAACACCTATAATGACATGCATCCTGCTCAACTAGTAAAAAATGTGCGAGTTCTTGAATTGTGTTGCATAGTTATCCAACCATATTGTATGTTGATTGTATCTTATGCCCCTCTGAGCCAAATCACTCTAGAGAAACTGGAAGAAAACTTGCATGAACTCTAGAGAATGTGATCATCACTAATATAAAAGTGGTACTCCCTCAATACCTTCCTTTGTTCATTCGTACTATCACCTACATGAATGAATGCTATGTGCACAAATATAGAAACTTGTGTGGAGTTGTAATATTGTGACTACAGCTCATGTTGTGGCTATAGAGTGTAGTTATCTACAAATTCAACTACTAAAACTATGATACCAACTATAAAGGTTTCCTTTCATAACCTGAATTGAAATTCCAACCATCGAGATCTATGGGTATTCCTTGCATACTCATATACTATACTGTCATGAAATGTATACATAAATTGATACACTAGAATCTTCTGAATAACCAAATCAATCCTTTTTTCTTGATTACCATCTTTTTTAATGTATGTCATTTTATACTTCTCGAACTCTACTAGTTGCTTTCCCACCTCATGTGTATTTTCCATATGTTGACATACTAGCATACGTTGCAAGCCACCACAATGCTAACATGAACCATCCAAGCATAGTTTCCTGTAGACAATTTAGCCATCCTCTCTTTCACATAATTTTTTTTTATAAGAACTCTCTTGAAGATGTTGGTGGGGCATGTTTTCCACAATCCTGTAAAACATAGTTAGTATGCAAATCTAAACATATAAAATGATAAACATCATAATGGTTAGAGAATTTAATATGTAATCTACAACAACAAGTAGTGTGTGTATGATTTATCTTAACATAAAAGTGTTTAAGCATTTCAAAATATCTTTGAAAATTTTGAATTTGAGGATAATCCTCTTGAAATTTATGAAAAATTTGGGTTTGAGTCATATCCCAAAATGATTTGGATGTGGTTCACGATTTCGACTACTGATTCTCCTTCTTACCACATCCATTCAATTTAGAGATGGCTTTGTGTTATTCTTCCAATAGTCTTCAATTAGTGTTCTCAATGCTTCAAAAACTAGTTTATCTTTATCTTTTTGTGGGATATCCCTAAGAATGCCCATAATTCATTTGAATCAGTGCCCTCAATTCTTTGGTGCCTTTGAACAACTCTTGATAAAATTTTTCTATTAATTATCAATTGTCGACTCATCTTTCTAATGAGACCAGATCTCCATGTTTGACTACTTACCAAAGTTGATGTAATGATTGTAGACACATAAAAATGGCCAAGACCCGCAAACCACATTTTTCTATATCATGCTTTGTCTCAACATAATTAAAATATTTAATTATGTCCTATAGTCCAATTTCAACTATTAATTAAATAATTCTTAATTATTTAATTAATTCACATTTTTTATTACTCCTGGCTATTTAAATAAATAAACAAATTTTATTTAAATATGTCGCTAATTTCTTATGTCACTCTATAATTGAAATTAATTCCTAAATTTATTTAATTATTATTAGTCCATTACTTCCTCCTGATTATTTAAATAAATAAACTTTATTTATCTATTTAATGCGTCATTAATTATTTATGTCTGCTCATAATTAAATAAATTCCTATTATTTATTTAATTATTATCCTCTCTAGCTTTCTTTCTAATTTTAAATAAAATCATTTATTTAAAATTATTTATCCTCTCGAGCTTTCTTTCTAATTTTAAATAAAATCATCTATTTAAAATTATCCATTTTCTTCAACTTTTTTTCTAAATTTTAATAAAATCATATTTAAAATTACCCACTTTCTGATTTCCCTCTTTTTAGTAAGTAATTCAAATTAACTATGTACTATCATGTGACCCCACCTTTTGAAATAAATTTAAGTTTTAATTCAAAATAGTCTTTTTCCTCCAAAAATCAAGTAATGTTTATTATTATTTGATTCTCCAGCCACCTCTTTTTATGTGCCAATCTTATCTCTTGTCACATGCATTGCCAACCCTTGATTTGATTTTCTAAAAATCAGTCATGTTCATTCATTTCAAATTTAACCTAATGTTTCCCTAACCCTAATTATGGGTTGTCATATTGAATCTTGTCCATTGATTCTAGGGAACTTGTCAACTTTCAATCTTGGCCATTGATTAAGACATCTTATTGACATCCAATCTAAACCATCAATCCAAATTAGACTTTTCCTATAAGTAAACTCTCTCACAAGTTATTTGGGGGTTGACTCTTCAAGTGCCCTTATGCTATCAAAATCATTCTAGTTTTTCATCTATTTCTATCTACTATCATCTATCTTGATCCACACATATTATGCAAATACATGATTCTAGTGTGAGACAACAATCTTCAATATTTTGCTAGTCACTTGTCATAGGCTTATTATTGCACACTCGAATCTGAGGGAAATCATCATATTCAAGCAAAATGGAGAAGAGCAATGGAGATGAATCAATGGTAGCATGAAGATTTGGTAATATTGTTTTATGCTTTATGTCTTTGTGCTCATTTGTGCTTCATTGTTTTTTAGGGTCTGATTTATATGCTTTATTGCATTTCACCTTAATATTTCATCCTTGATTACAATGACACATCAGGTGACATTACTATATTTTGAGTGTGAGGTCTTACCCACACTCTCATAAGCATCCATTAGATTATTCACAATAGTATTTTCACTCGAAGCATTCGCTATTCTCAACCCAAGAATCTTCATGATGTTTCTATAATTTATGTCTTGTATCATTTCAACAAATAGCTAGCATCTTATAGTCTCATTTATCCTTTTAAAGAAAAATTTCCAAATCTTATCAACATATCTTCTACAAGTGCATTCTGGAATCTTACCTTCCATTGGCTGCAAAATATTCTCATCAATATTAATCAAATACTTTTGCTTTCTATGCAAAATTATAAGTGATGTTCTCCTAGGTACATACATCTCAACATTAGGAATTTCATCAATATATAAGTGAGATGGGCTAGATCGTGTACCTTAGATCAAGGGTGGAATAGACGACATACCTTGAAGTTGACATGGGGATGATGGTGTACCTTCTTTGTAAAATGTGAGTGATGATGTACTCTCAACTTGAGATGTGGTGGATGGTGTCCATCCATATTCACTTGCAGTAGATGGTGTCCCTCCATATTCACTTGTGGTAGATGGTGTCCCTCCATATTCATTTGTGGTAGATGGTGTCCCTCCATATTCATTTGTGGTAGATGGTGTCCCTCCATATTCACTTGCAGTAGATGGTGTCCCTCCGTATTCAATTGCGGTAAATGGTGTCCCTCCATATTCACTTGTGGTAGATGGTGTCCCTCCATATTCACTTGCAGTAGATGATGTCCCTCCATATTCAATTGTGGTAAATGGTGTCCCTCCATACTCACTTGCAGTAGATGGTGTCCCTCCATATTCACTTGTGGTAGATGGTTTCCCTTCATATTCACTTGTAGTCGAGGGTGTGTCTCCAACTACAGTATTCAAATCTATCTTAGCATGATGCTTTCATATTCACTCCCTTTATGCCACTGATGTATTTTCTCTTTTTGATTGTTGAGGTTCCTCTTCAATTGGCTTTTTTTCATCAATTGTATCCAATTTCTTCTTCTGACGATATTCCATCATCCATTATTTTTTATTTGCTTTATTAGTTTCATACTCTTTGTTTGTTGGTTTATTCCTTCTTTGTTTCCTCAACATGGAAGATAATTTTACCTATAGCATGATAATGGGACAAATATTAGTTCATAAAAAAATTATTCCATACAAATAAATGAAATATATGTCATTCAAGGCTTCATACAAAATACTTACAATCACCCTATAGAAGAGTATTTCTAGCATAGACAGAGGTCACATGAATTTTTGGATGGAATTTTCTAAAGAAATGTAGGGGCTTCATAAAAAAATACCTAATAGAAATGGGGTCCCATAGTGATGTACATCAGTGTGAGACCCCATTTTTATGAGGCATTTTTTCAAGATGCCCCTACCTTGTCAACTTTACCGCATTAACAAGCTAGTAAGCTCACTAGCTTGTCAATGCAGTAGGGTTGACAAGGTAGGGGCAGCTTGAAACAATTCCTCATAGAAATGGGATCTCAATCATTGTGAGACCCCATTTCTATGAGGAATTTTTTCAATCTACCCCTAGCTTGTTGACCCTACCATATTGACAAGCTAGTGAGCTCACTAGCTTGTCAATACATTAGGGTTGACAAGGTAGGGATTTCATAAGAAAATGCCTTGTAGAAATGGGGTCTCATGGTGATATATATAACCATGAGACCCCATTTCTACAAGAAATTTTTTCAAGCTGCCACTACCTTGTCAACGCTACTGCAATGACAAGCTAGTGTTTGACAAGATCACTAGCTTTTAAATGTAGTAGGGTTGACAAGATAGGGGTTGCATGAAAAAGTGTTTCACATAAATGGGGTCTCATGGTGATGTATGTCACCTTGAGACCCCATTTCTATCAAGAATTTTTTCATGAAACCCCTACCTTGTCAGCCCTACCGCATTGACAATAGCTCACTAGCTTGTCAATGTGGTAAGGTTGACAAGGTAGGGGCAAATTGAAAAAATTCCTCATAGAAATGGGGTCTCATGATGATGTACAGGTTGAAAAGATAGGGGCTACATGAAAAAAATCCTCATAGAAATGGGGTCTCATGGTGATGTATGGGTTAAAAAGGTAGGGGAAACTTAAAAAAATTCCTCATAGAAATGGGGTCTCAGATTGTTGAGAAAATGTGCCTCAACTTCCAAATTGAAGCCCCTGTTTTAATGACTTGGTAAAATTTTGGCATTTCTATAGTTTACCGCCATACCGTGCCTAGATTTTTTCTTGCCTTGGTGGTACCATGGTGAAAAGCCCTGGCATTTTTTCTATCGCTCAAGGTCTGATCCTTGGCTGCAGTGACTGCGATTGGCTTTTGTTTGGCATGTCTTGATAGTTACCACCATACCACAGGTAGTGGGTCCACTCACCACGGTGGCCGCAGTGAGACCGCCTACAGTGGACTTGGCGGTTACCACCATACCGTGAGTGGTGGGTCCACTCACCACGATGGCCATTGTAAGACCACTAGCAGTCTGGCTGGCGGTCACCGCACTACCGTGGGGTGGCCTGTCAGCCTCCGCGATAGCACGGTTTCACCGTCAGCAGTCTCACAGACCAGTCACCACCATACCACAATTAGACCTAAACTTGGTTGCAGTATTGTGGTGGATGTTTGGAGATGAGGCATGTTGGGGATTGGTGAAGTCGTCAGTGAGCTCGAATGAGCTCATCGATATACCATAGGATGACTCAGGTAGGGCAGTGGTAATGTAGGTATGGTCATGGTGAGCTCGGACGAGCTCACTGCCATACTGCAAGAAGGTCAATGAGCTTGGTGGTGAAGTAGTAAAGACTTCGACAGCTCAGAAGAGCTTGGGGCCAGCCTTGACTAAGTTAGAATCAAATTCAAAGTATGATAGAGATTGCAGGAAGGACATGTGGCTGAGTGTTAGAGCGATAATTGGCTAAAGGCCAAAGTCATAAAAACAGTTATTGCAGGTCGACTCAGGGTGGTGGATAGGACCTGATTTGGGTCAATAATTAAATGCCTTAGTGGCTCGATGCAGGAAGATCAACATGGGTTGATCGATTGCGTGATTGGATCAAGGATTGATGTACCTTGTGATTGGCAGCTAATTGAGAAGTTTTAATGCAACGTATCACTTATCAAGTCAAGAACAATTTAGCATGTGAGAGAGAGAATTCGAACTATATGTTTTAGAAAAAACATTGTAACAATGAGATTGTTCTAGAAGTGTTGTTGTGAGCTGATCAGAGAAGACTCTATATTGTATGTAACTATTTTTTATTACTGTAATATAACAATCTTGACTTTGTGTGGTGGTTTTTTTACCTGAAAAGGTTTTCCCACATATATCTTGTGTCAACTGTGATTTCTTATTTTTGATTGTCTTTTTTATTCTTATTGTATTTATCTCAAATAGTTTTGAAAGCTATTAGGAACCATTTTATGCTCTTCTCCTCTATTGTATTAGTGTTAAAGCAGTGTATTTTGCACTATTGGGTCATTAGATCCTGCATGTTTTTTCCCTTCATGGGTGATATAGTGAGACCCCATTTCTATGAGGCCTTTTTTCAAGCTTCCCCTACCTTGTCAACCCTACCACATTGACAAGCTAGTGAGCTCACTATCTTGTCAATGCTCACATGAATTTTTGGATTCAATCCCCTAAAAAAATATGGTCATGTGGCATGCCATGATTGCAAGATAGGCTCAAAATGGAATCATGGACAAGGCCTATGAATTTTTTCACAATGATTCTTTTGTAGACATGTATGAAAAATATGGTACCTTTGACAAGCTAGTGAGCTGACTAGCTTGTCAATGCTCATGAATTTTTGGATCCAATGCCTTAAAGAAATATGGTCTTGTTTCATGCCATGATTGCAAGATAGGATATACCTTTCCCCATGTTGCTAACTTAGCCTTGAATAAAGATTCTTGAAATAATGGAGAGAAGGGTTACAATCTCCTGTAGGTAGACTAATCAAGGAAACATTTAAAATATATCACAATATTAGTGATGAGGTAAGTTTAGTGATGAAATAAATTTAGAAATAGAGATGAAAACCAAAATATATTCAAAGATATATCAATGTGGGAGGAGTATATATTCCAATTTTGTAGAGACATGTATGGAAAATTTGGCAGCATAGACAATACAATCAATTGTTTGAAACATGCACATCACCATGAGACCCCATTTCTTTAGGGCATTTCTTCAAACTGTTGATTTCCTTGTCTATGCTATTTGATAAAATTCTTTGGTAGACATGTATGAAAAAATTGGTAGCATAGATAAGGAAATCAACTACTTGGTAGAACTATTTGACAAAATAAATTAATGAGATATGTCCTCATGGACTAGAATGATTGTAGGATATGCACAAAATGGATTTGTTGAAAATGATTTAGAAATTTTCAAGCATATGCAATTTGTAGGTGTAAAACCAAATTCCACTACATTTTCCAACATCCTCCATGCCTATACAAAAATGAAAGATTTGGAGAGGGGTATGCACATCCATAAAAAATGATTGAGAAATAATGTATTATTTTACATTCTTATAACTTTTGTCAGATATATGTGTATACAAAATGTGGAAGCATACACAAGATAAGTCAATTTTTTAACTAAATGCCTCAAAGAGATGTGGTTTAAAAATGTAATTGGAAAGTGTAAAGAATTGTGTAATTCAAAATGTGAATTGACAAGCTAAGGTTATAATGACAAACAAACAATGATGAACATGGAATATGAAAAATAACAAAATTAAAGCAAGCCAAAATAGAATGAAAGAAAATCTATAAAGACTTCACATACCTAAAAAATGGAGATTTGAATGAATTCTACCCAATTATGTTGCCTTTGCTTCTTCTTTCTTCAAAATCCTCAACAATTTGAGTTTTTCAAAAGATTGTTTCCCTCCAAACTTCAATTGTATATCACTCTTAAATGGAATTAAGACTTGAATTTATATTATATGACTTTCAACATGAAACCTCTGCTATTTCATAGAAATGTGGTGGAAAGATCATAAAAAATTTGGTGAAATATGAAAAAATTGCATGCACACTTCACTAAAGCATCAACAAGCTTATTGTTTTGTCAGAACACGCACATAACCAAGAGAATATGCAGAATGTGGGCCTAGAGATCATGGGTATATTAATTTTTTTACCATTTCTAGAGAAAGACAAAATGTTCTCATGTTATAATGTGAGCACATTATGTCTTGCTAAACAAATGAACACATCTCAACTACTTCAAAACATGCTCACATTATGAGAAAGTTAATTTTTTATAGGTTTCTTTACTCTCTCTCTCTCTAAGCTTAGACATCCATCACTCTTAGCCATCTAGGTCTCTCACTTATCCCTCAACCCTAGATACACTATGCCTTAAATCCTAATCCCTTAAAATGTAAACCCTAAATCATAATCTCTCTCTCCCTCTCTCTCTCATTCTCTCTCTTAGGTCTCTCCCTCTCTCTCCCCCAATTTTTCCCTCCAACTCTCTCTCTCTCTCCCTCTCTTAGGTCTCTCTCTCTCTCTCACTCCCCCTCTCTCCCCCCTCTCTCCCCCCCTCTCTCTCTCTCAAGTCTCCCTCTCTCACTCAATCCTTATATATATCTCCCCTCTACCCTCTACCATTAACCCTCTACCCTTAAACCCTCTACCCTCTACCCTCTACCCAATACCCTCTACCCACAAACCTATACCATCAACCCACCACCCTCAATCTTAAAATCTCAAACCTAAACCCTTAAACCCTCTACTCTCAACCCAATACCCAATACCCTCTACTCTCTATCCTATACATTGGACTGTCAACCTTAATCCCTCAAAACTATACCCTAAACCCTCTTCCCTCAACCCTAAACCATCAAAACTAAAATTTTAAACATTCTACCCTCTACCCTCTACCCTCAATGCTAATCCCTCAACCCTATACCCTCAACCAAATACCCTAAACCATCAACCCTATAGGTATTGAACCCTATATCCTCAATTCTCAACCCTCTAACCTATGAATTGGATCCTCAGCCCTCATCTATCTCTATCCCTCCATCATCTTCTCTCTTCTATATCTCAATTCTCCCTCAATATCTCCCTCCATTCATCCCTCCCTCTCTACCATAATCCCTAATCCCTTAAACCCTTAAACACTCAACCCTAAACCCTCAACCCTCAACCCTCAACCCTTAAACCCTCTACCCTCTACCCTCTACCCTCTACCCTCTACCCAATACCATCTACCCTCAATCCTTAAACCCTTAAACCCAAGTAAACTCTCTACCCTAATCCCTCAACATTAAACCTTTAATCCATCAACCCTTAAACCCTCAACCCTCAACCCTCAACCCTTAAACCCTAAACCCTCAACTCATATACCCTCTACCCTATACATTGGACCCTCAACCCCAATCGATCAACCCCATACCCTCAACCTTAACCCTTAAACCATCTACCCTCTACCCCATACATTAAACCCTCAACCCTCAATTATCAACCCTCAACCCTTAATCCCTTAATCCCTCAATCCTCAACCCTTAAACCCTAAAACCTCAACCCTTATACCCTCTACCCTATACATTGGACCCTCAAACCTATACCCTAAACCCTCTACCCTCAACCCTGAACCCTCAATCATAAACCCTTAAACCCTAGAACCTTAAACCTTCTACCCTCTACCCTCAACCCAATACCCTAAACCATCAACCCTATACATTGGATCCTCAACCCTCATCTATCTCTATACATCCCTCCTCTTATCTCCTTCTCTCTATCTCACTTATCCCTCCATCTCTTCCTCCATCCATCCCTCCATATCTACCCTAATCCCTCAACCATATAACCTAAACCCTCAAACACTCAACCATAAACCCTAATCCCTCTACCCTCTACCCTCAACCTTAATCACTCAAACCTATACTCTCAACCCTTAAACCCTTAAACTAAAGTAAACTCTCTACCCTAATCCCTCAACCCTCAACCCTAAACCCTAAATCCCTCAACCCTTAAACCCTCAACCATCTACCCTCAACCCTTAAACTCTAATCCCTCAACCCCTATACCCTCTACCCTATACATTGGACCCTCAACCCTCTACCCTCAACCTTAAACCCTCAACCCTTAAACCCTCTACCCTATACATTAAACCATCAACCCTCAACCCTTAAACCCTAAACCCTAAACCGTTTACCCTATACATTGTACCCTCAACTCTAATCCTTCAACCATATACCCTCAACCATATACCCTAAACCTTCTACCCTCAACCCTAAACCCTTAAACCTTAAACCTTCTACCATCTACCCTCAGACCAATACCCTCTACCCTCAACCCTAATCCCTCAAACCTATACCCTCAACCCAATACCCTAAAATGTCAAGCCTATAGGTCCTCAACCCTATACCCTCAACCAATATCCCTCTCTCTATCTATCCATCTCACCTCTCTCCCTCCCCCTCTCCTACCCTCTCTAATTTTCTCTATCTAGCCTCTCCCTCTTTCTACATACCTCTCACTCATTCAATCCCTACCACTCTCTCTCGCTCCCTCTATCTCTTTATCTCTCTCTCTCCCTATCTCTCAAGTCTCTCCCTCCCACCCCCCTCTCTCTCTCAAGTCTCTCCCTTTGGAACCTTACCTAGGTAACTCTCTCTCTCTCCCCCTCTCTCTCTCTCTCTTTCTCTCTCTCCTCCCTCTGTCTATCTATCCCTCCCACCCTACCTAGATAAGTCCCTCTCACTCCACCCCCTCTCTCTCAGGTCACTCCCTCCCACACCCTCTCCCTCTCTCAGATCTCTCACTCTCACACTCCCTCTCTCTCTCACTCTCTCTCTCTCCCGCTCCCTCTCTCTCGCACTCCTCATTACCTATCTCTCAAGTCTCTCCCTCTAGCACCCTACCTACATAACTCTCTCTTTTTCTTCCTCTCTCTCTCCTCTCTCTCTCCCACCCTATCTTACTCTCCCTCTATACCTCCCATGCTACCTAGCTAAGTTCCTCTCACTCCAACCCCTTCTCTCTCCACTCCCTCTCTCTTAGGTCTCTCCCTTCCATCCCCTCTCCCTCTCCCTCTCTTGTAGATCTCCCCCTACCTCTCTCCCTCCCAACCTACCTAGAAAACTCTCTCTCTCTCTCTCTCTCTCTCTCTCTCTCTTAAAATTATCCCTCCCTCTAAATACATACATAATTACATACATACAAGCATACATACATATGTGCATACAATCATACATACATACAAGCATACATGTACATATGTACATACAATCTTACATACATACATACTGTAGACACCTAAATTTGTACACTTCATTTGTCCGAATTTACACCTTTTTCATCTAAATATCCCCTTATCCGCATTAATTAAACAATAACACTATTATCTAATTAATACCTCTAAACTTCCTCTAATTTCTAAGGTATCTAGTTAAGTAATTAAATACCTTACCCCTTTAATTCCCCTTTCATCAAATGAATTAAATAAATATGACATTTATTTATATTTTTCATATGTCACATCATTCACTTAATCTTAATCAACCTCTTAATCTTTTCATTAGAGATGTGCACATGCCTAATCCTTGATTAGGATGTCTCACATCCTCCAACTTTTGCAAGTTGTCTTCTAATCCTTATTAACCACTAATTATCTTCTAATTACTGATCAATTAAGCCTAATCAGTACCTTGGTCAACTCTCCACATCTCCCAAGGAATTTTTAATTCCTTTTTATTCATCTAAGGCTCCTCTCTTCCCCATGTGAATTTTTAATTAACTTTTATTCCTCCAAGGAATATTCTCTTCCCCATGCAAGCTCTAGAACCTTTGACTTGTCACATCAAGTCACATGTGGGTGAATCTTGCCTTTTTAAGGACCTTGTTTTATCCAAGGTACTTTCCACCTCTCCTTTTGGAACCTTGTCTTGTCCATAAGATTCCCCAATCATGTGAATTTTTAATTCAATTTTATTCACCCAAGATTCTCTTTTTCCCCATGTGATCATTGAGAGGTCACATCATCCCTTTTCCAAGGTACTTGTCCTTCCTCCACATCATGTACCTTCCTTCCACCTCATTTACACATTATCTCACCCTAAGCCATCTTACATTCCACATCTCAAGATGTGAGGGCTTGTGAGTCCTCAACTCACCATAGCCCTCCATCTTGACCTTGTTGACTTAATCTCAACCATTGAATTCTCTAGAGAATTCAAATCCCTCTATAAATACCCCCTCCTTCCTCTCATTTTGGAAAATCAATCTTTTGCTATCAAAACTCTTGCAAATTCTCCATTTGAGCTTCTCGTGACTTTACCATACTATTTTGAGTTCACCATTACCATATCTTCACTCATCTTGCATATCACTTTGCATATTTGATTTAACTTGCCATCCAAAGAGCACACAAAACATCCAAAGATATAGGGCCAACCAAGGAAGAAACGACACAAAAGAGGTATAATCAGTTATCCATTTGTTATCTTACTTCTTTGCAATTTCTTTCCTTAGGCTAATCTTGAGGTGTACTCTTTATGTTATTTATTTAAAGGCATTAATAGTTTGTTTAGCATCTCATAATAGGACTTAGCATTTTAGGGGTCACATTTCTGGCACACCCGATGGGACCCACAAATGGGTCTCTATGTTTCACTTTTGTTGTTGTTAAGGTTGTTTGTAAGTCCAAGTCACAGAGGGGCGGATTTGCCCCGTAGAGGGGTGGAATTACCCTCCCATGTGATGTAGAGGGGTGGATTTGCCCTCTTGTTCCAATGTTTCTGACATTTTTTCTGCAGAGGAGCAAATTTTCCCTCTTGTTCTGACGTTTTTGACAATTTTTCTGCAGAGGGGCGGATTTTCCCTATTGTTCCAACATTTTCAATAGTTTTTCTACAGAGGGGTAGACTTGCCCTCCTGTTCCAATGTTTCTGGTAGTTTTTCTGTAGAGGGGAGGATTTTCCCTCCTATTCCAACGATTCTGACAATTTTTCTGTAGAGGGTCGGATTTTCCCTCCTGTTCCAACGTTTCTGATAGTATTTCTACAAAGGGGTAGATTTTCCCTCCTATTCCAATGTTTCTAACAGTATTTTCTACAGAGGGGCGGACTTGCCTTGATGCTCCAACATTTTTCACTATAGAGGGACAGACCTGCCCAACTGTTCCAACATTTTTCACTACAAAGGGGCAGACCCGCCCTTCTATTCCAACATTTTTCATTGCAGAGGGGTGGATCTGCCCTATTTTTCCAACATTTTTCACTACATAGGGATGGATTTTCCCTTAATAACACATTTTGAAAAGGTAAAATAGGCATTTTAGTTGCATTTTTGGCTACATTTTTTGTTGTTTTGAAGTTCTAACCCACTAATATTATTTGTTTCAAGGTATAATTGGATTTATTGCTAATATTTTCCCTGTTCTTCACACTATTTTCTAACATTTTACTGCAGAGGGGCTGATTTTCCCTAAACAACACATTTTTGAAGGTAAAAACAAGCATTTTAGCTTCGTTTTTGGCTCAATTTTTTGTTGTTTTGAATTTCTAAACCCCTAACCTTGCTTGTTTTTGAGTGTAGTTAGATTTCTAACTAATAATTTTTAGCATTTTATGGTTATTCACAAAAGATGAAGGATAAAACAGCTAACATATGTTTGTAGGGCCATCCATTTATTGAGATTTTAAAGTCTTTCCTTGATGTTTTTATCTAGGCACATAGCTTAATTAGGAGGAAGTAATACTTATTGTGTGGTGTGCCTATTTTTTGTGCTACCCAAAAGGGGCATTAATTTTTTTTCACCTTCCCCTTGCACTTTGAGTGAACCTTGAGAGTAGTTGGAAATGATTAGTGTATTCTTTTTAGAGGGACCTGCTTGGGGATTTCATCACCCCAAGGGACAATCCCAACCACACATATCGATGGGGTCTAAAAGGGGGGGAGAGCCAAAGCTATACCCCAATCCAATATAATCATGTCTGGTGGAGCGTCGAAGCTAGGGTGATACCTAGATAGATGTGAAGAGTTGTTCTGAGCCCCTCAGTATCTCGTTGGGGTTCCTGACTCACACTTGTGATGGGCTAGTGTTCATGTTTGTGCCTCATGTACCAAGATTATATCGAGGAATCCTTAGAAACCTTGTGCATCCTAGATTAAGACCTTTGATCATAGGATTATCCTTGCTTAAAGTGTCTTTCTGCGAGAAACCACTAAATCTTGACAAGTTAGCCTCATTGAGTCATTTCAAGTCCTTGCAATAATCTTTCTCATCCAAACCAAGTTCCTATTTTTCTACAGAGGGGCAGATTTTCCCCCCTGGTCCATTTTTTTCTATAGAGGGGCGGATTTAGCCCCCTGATCCACTGTATTGACTATAGAAGGGAAAATGCATCCTCCTGAACTATAAATTTCACCTCGTTTGACCATTCCAAGCCTCCGTTTAACCACCTTGAGTCTCTGTTTGACCGTTTGATCATCCTAAACATTAATTTAACTAATCCAAACATCCATTTGACCATTTCAAGTCTCCATTTAATCTTTCTAAAACATTTATTTGACCATTTCAAGTTTCCATTTAACCTTCTAAACTTCCATTTCTCATTCACATTATTTGTAAGAAACCAAGATCACCTACATGCAATCACATATCATATGCAAAAGACATGCAGAACCAAAGAAGATGTTTTGTAAACCTCAAAGTAAAAATGCATTATTGAGAATCAATTATTACAAAGAGATCAATCCTTACGAAGGAGATCAAGAAACCCTAAAAGGGAAACCCTAAATGAAACCCTAGTGTGGACACTTAATAATTAATCAATTATTAATATGCCTAAGTTTAGCTTAAGCCACTAAAGGAATAAGTGACTTAATTAATTAACCAGTATGATATAATTAATTAAGTGTAATAACTTATTACTCTAACACCCCCCCTTAAAATGAACTTAGGAAGAAGCTAAAACACTAGAGGAAGATGCATGCAAGCAAGGATGGGTCCCGGCAACTACGCCTGATTAGGTATCCATTTACAAATGCAAGAAAGAGGTAGAGAAGGAAAACCCAGTGGGAAAAACCCCCCTACAATGAGATGACATGCTGCAAAGAAGCACTGGAAGAACACTATAGAGTAACACTAGAACCACAATCTGGCAAGCAAGGAAAGATTCTTTTGTCTACAAGAAACCATATCAGAATCATAATGATGCAATAATAGACCTGATGCCAGGGAACACTCAAAAACTCCAAACGGGAACAACCCTAGAATCTATGAAGCAATAGTCGATTATAGAAAGATGTATTACTGAAAACAAAGTGCAAAGATGCAAGGTGCAATCTCCCAACTGCCAAAATATCCAAGTAATCTCCAAAACACCCATCGGGCCAAATTTTTATTAATGAAAAACTTGGGACAAATATAGAAAAAAGTACATGGACAAAAGCATAGAGCTCCTCAATACCTTTCCAACACTGCAAAGATAGCGAAAATCGGAGATCATGGAAAAACGTCATGAGCTCGGAAGCATAAAAAAAAAATCTGACTTCGAACAACAATAAAGGTAGTAAAACAGAAAAATATCATAAAATAAACTACACCAAAAGAAAGTGCTCGTAACCAGCTTTTTGGTGATATCTCATTTGCCTAATTTTGATACCGTATGCCCAAGTTATGCCAAAAACAAACAAACTACTCCTTGAAGTTAAATCAGGGCTAGGAGTGTGCGAAGAGGGCTGTACGGCCAATGATGTCATGTTGATGTCAGTAGTTCATGAGCTTAAATTTCACAGCCATCTAGTTGTCGCCGCAAAAATTTGGCCACCCTGCAAAATAAATTGGGATCCTGGTCACCCATGTGACCAAAGGCACTGGGCAGGGGTCTGGGGTGGAGCCCCTAGTATTCTATAGGACCGACCCCTATGGAGAGAAAGCCCTTAGGGGCTAGTGTAGAGCCCTCGATCCTCCATATGACCGGGGCAGAGCTATTGAGGGTCCCGGTGGGGACTACAATGGCCGACGACGCTGGTAGGGGGAACCAGCGGCGGCGGTGATGAATCAGTGGCCATTGGGTGGTGCACCAGCGGTGCCCTCATTTCTTCTACAAGTGCCGAAATTTTTCAAAAACCATGCGGTTTTTTTTATTTTTTAATTTTTTTTTGCCTTGGAGTGCATGTTGGGGAGGCTGTACGACCTCACTGGCAAATTGTTTTGCCTTCTGGACCAACTTCACCAAAATCGATGAAACGAAGGGCGGTCTTAGGGTTTTGGGGTGCTGTGAACCTTATGGCGATGTTCGTTTGAGCCCAAAGTGTCCCAAAAAATCAGCTACCCATAGATCTTGCAACAAAGATGCATGTGGAAACCCTAGCACTTGAAACTCACTGAAATACCATATCTTCAGATCACGAATAGGAAACTGTAGGTCTGGAGCTCTGATACCATGTAAGAAACTAATATCACCTACATGCAATCACCTATCACATGCAAAAGACATGTAGAACCAAAGAAGATGTTTTGTAAACCTCAAAGTAAAAATGCATTATTGAGAATCAATTATTACAAAGAGATCAATCCTTATGAAGGAGATCAAGAAACACTAAAAGGAAAACCCTAAATGAAACCCTAGTGTGCACACTTAATAATTAATCAATTATTAATGTGCCTAAGTTTAGCTTAAGCAACTAAAGGAATAAGTGACTTAATTAATTAAGTGTAATAACTTATTACTCTAACATTGTTCATTTCACAACTAGGGGAACTTGTTTCACCATTTCACTATTTCACCATGTGTGACCTAAACATTTTCACTTCCCGAAAATATCACTTCGACATCACCCCCATCTTTTTTTTCATCATATTTCAGCATAAAATCCCTTAAACGTTGTTCTAGGAGTTATCTCCTGAATTGACCCAGGCATTAAGTTTGATCGTTATCCTACATATCAATCATTGTCTTGAACCTAATCAATCTATTTCTATCCTGAGGAAGATTTGTGTTGTAATTCATCATTGGCCCACATCAATCCACTTCTATCTCAAGGCGGATTCAGTGTCCCGATCATTGATTTAGCGAGTTTAATCCGATCAACCAATGTATTAAGTCACCTAGGGTGATTTTTGAATTGGGTTTAAGACCCTTTCCATCAACCAATCCTAATTCATCATCCAATCCAAAACAAAATTACCCTATAATATCCTCTAATCCAATCCCAATCTAATCTCTAATCTAGTTCTAATTTGAGCGTTAATCCCATCATCCTAATCTAAGCTTTTATTCAATTCCAATCTAAGCTTTCATCCAATCCCCATATGAGCTTCCAATCCATCCTAGTTCTCTATCCATCATCTATTCATTCCTTCTAATCTATATCCATCATGAATCTTTATCCCCATCTCACATGACCATTAATAGTAGTCAAGGGGAATCCTAACTACGTTGATGACGATAATAAAATCTTGTTGATCATTAAGTTTTTTATATAGATCCCCTTGACACTATCATTGCTAGCAAGCTCTATCCAATCGCCTCCCAAAATCCCACTACTTCTACAAACAATCCAACCATGCCTTCATTCACATCTAATAACGGTCCTTATGCTACCCTTGACAAGGTATATACAACATTCTCACCATCGACATATTCATCATGTCCTCCCTTTCAACCTCTATCCCACCCAACATCCATATTCTCCTCTCCTTATCATCATCAACAATCCAAATACCTCTACCTTAATCCCACACCCCAATCTTCCCATCCTAATCCAACACCTACACCTTCCTATCACAATCCCACATCCCAATATTCCTCTTATCTTAATCCACCATCTGAATCTCCTTATCCTAATCCATCATCCCTATCATTCTATGCTAACTCACCGTACATGTCTTCCTATGGTGTTCTACCACCTCAATCTTCCTATTCTAATCCAACATCTGCACCTTCCTATCACAATCCTCCATCCCACTATCATTACATTAATTTCACATTTCCCCATTCTAATCCTTCATCCACATCTTCCTACTATTACTCACCATCTCAATCTTCCCAATCTAATCCCGCATCCACATCTTCCTACACCACTCCCCCTTTCACTGCATTATATCTTAATCCTCCATCTAAACATAACCCACCTAGTCCTCCAACCACTCCTAGTCCTCCATCTAGTCCCATCCACTCATCTAATAATAATCCTCCATATCCTCATAGTTCTACATCTAATCCTCCATCTCCTCCTAGTCTTCTATCTAGTCCCATCCACTCATCTAATAATAATCCTCCATCTCATCCTAGTTATACATATAATCCTCATCCACCCATCCACTCATCTAATCCTCCAATCCCTAACCATAATCCTCCATCTCCTCCTAGTTCTACATATAATCCTCATCCACTTATCCACTCATTTGATCCTCTAATCCCTAACCCTAATCCTCCATCTCCTCTTAGTCCTCCATCCATTCCCATCCCCTCATCTAACCCTAATCCACCAATTCCTAATCCTAATCCTCCATATCCTCTTAGTCCTCCATCCAATCCCATCCCCACATCTAATCCTAATCCACCAATCCCTACTCCTAATCCTCCATCCATCCCTGATCCTCTATCCATTCCCATCCCCCCATCTAACCCAAATCCACCAATTCATAATCCTAATACTCCATCTAGTCCTCCATCCAATCCCATCCCCACGTCTAATCCTAAACCACCAATCCCTAATCCTAATCCTCCATCCATCCCTAATCCTCCATCCATTCCCATCACTCTACCTAATCCTACATCCCTTCCAAATGTCGCCCAAGGACTCATGACAAAAGAGACACCATGCCCTCCCACTCTATTATGTATTTTCACTAGTGATGAGGCCCTCCTCCATCCTACACCGTTTCAATGGTTGAGCCGATCAAACCCATCGAATCCATTGAATCCCCATCTTCTACTACTAGATCCACCCAATCCATTGAAGACATCTAATCCCCTCATCCCAATCCTAATATTAACAAAATTATATCCCATGACTTTCATGAATCCTCCATCCTCCTATCTCCCCCATTTGAGGAGTCCCTCCAACACTCTTCCATCATCATACATCCCACACAAGATGAGTCATGCCAATAGCTTGATCCAAACTATATAAGCATATCCCCTCCTCCAAATCAAGATCCTACCATCCCATCCACTACATCCCAAGATCGTAATCCACCATCCATCCCATCTCATGATTCCTATCCTCAACCAAGTCATGAGCCTATCCTCCCATCCACCCCATCTCAAGATCACACTAGCTCATATAGTCCATCCCATGATCCTCTTTGAATTCACGATCCAATCACTCTATCTCATGAGACCTCATCATCCACTGCCAAAAATCTAGATCCTATGATCTTCCCTAATCCCTCTCCCAATCCCTTATCACTCATTCCTCCTGATGTTGTTATCCCCTCATCTTCATCGCATGATCCTTCATCACCATCTAGTTCTACTATCCCAATGCCACTTTTGTATCACCTTATTCACATTACACTTATCCATGGTGGCCTTCTTATAGAAGAAAAATAATGCGTATGCACCACCCTACCTCTTCCACCTACTAATGTGCTCACATCATGCTTCCAACACAATAAGCATCCTACCCTAGATCATATGCTCAAGAACATAAACTATCAAGGAAAAGGTTTAGGCCTTCATGAGAAAGGTACTTTAGAGAGAATCCATGTCAAAGAACATCTAGGCACACATGGTCTTGGATATGTCTCCCCAAACTCGCACTCTAAAGATGTTGGTACAACCTTCGTACATCCTAATCGATCCTCTTCTAAAGGAAAAAGAGGTGCTTTCCATCCTTCTACCATGTAATTTTCCACCATCCTCCCTCCTCCATCATATTACCTAAACACAACCATCCATCTTCTTCCCTCATCCTCTAAATCTATTTTGGGTCCTTATGTCCCTCCATCCATCATTTCTCATCATCCATCTACTATGGGCTCTTATAGCCCTCTATAAAACCCTACACAGTCTATTTTGGATCCTTATATCCCAAAATCACCCCCTCCATCTTATCCTATTCATCCTTTCATTCATCGACCCCCTCTCCCTCGTACACAACATAAAAATCCTACCTTCATAACTCATAATCAGGATCAACAAAGGCACATACCTACACATTCTCCATCTACACATAATCCCTATAACCCTACGTCCATCACTCCACATCAGCCATCTCCTCACACCTATCCCCTTGCTACTAAAAGCACTTTGGATTCCAAAGAGAAAATGTATAAATCCAAACATCTACATGAATCTAAAGCTCCTCATGTCCCCTTCAAAGTACATGTTGAAGAAAAGAAAAATCAAGTCCAAAATCCAAATCAATCCAAAAGGCCACAAAGGCCCACCAAAGCAAAAATTAAAACCATGTGGATCCCAAAGAAAAAAAGTGGCATACCTTCAAATGAAAATTCCATAATGACATCCAAAGTGCTATTCCCCCACAAAATAATTCACCTCCTCCATCTCCTAAATCTATTTTGGGTCCCTAAATCCCAAAAATCACTATCCCAACTCCCCCATTATCGCCACCCTCTCCATCCATTCATCCACCTATCTTTCTGCATCTGCCACATGTGCCAATGTTGGTCCTGAACACCTTCCCCTATCACACATACACTCCACCATTCCATCCATACACTTTTCAGCACCCCATCCATTATCCCCCCTATCTCCCCCATCCAATCCCTTTGATTCATCCTCTTGCATAATCCATTTCTCCTACTAAGGTTGTACCAACATTCATTGGTCACTTTACACATGGGCTCTTATTACCTCATATGGAACTTGATGCTTGAGTCCTTCATACATCTCCTTATCAACTATCCTCTAAATCCACATATCCATATCCCTATCTTTATCCATCTTCATCCACATCCTAGTCCAAAACAAAAAAAATCAAAAACATCAAAAACATCAAAAAAATCAAAATAAAAAAATAAAAAAATATTAAGAAAAAATCAAAAAATCAAAAAATCAAAATCAAAAAAAGAGAAAAAATCAGAAAATAAATCAATAAATAAATAATAGTAAAGAGAAAATCATTCGTCCAATGGTGAAAACTTGGTAAATAAGCACCTTGGATAAGTACCATGATGAAAACCTGGCAAACAAGCATCATGCATAACTCCCCCATCTAGTCTCCTTCTATGATTGGGGGCAACATCCACTTACGCATTCCTTTCCTCCATCTCCTACATCTTCCTATCTTCATCATCCTATCCATCCTATCCCATTCATACCAATCCCTCCATCTTCCTTGTGATCTTGATAAAGATAGGGGAAAACCTATATACATGCTTTGGAAACCTCTTGGCATATATTCCCTTCATCCATACACCATCTTATTCCTTATCCACCTCTCTCTATCTTCCATTTTCCATGCATCCTACCCACCTCTATCCATCTTCCATTGTCCCTACATCGTATCCACCTCTATCTATCTTCCATTGTCCCTACATCCTATCCACCTCTATCTATCTTCCATTGCCTATCTCCCTCCCTTATCCACCCATCCTAGTATCCATCTTGCCTCATCATCCATGACACATCTAGAGTGGGGGCATCTCCTTATTTGCGATTGGGTCATTGGATACATCATCCATCCATTCCTCCAAGTAATCCTCTCCATCTCCCGATCCTACCCTTCCTTACCCCCCTATCCACTTATCCATCTAGTCATCCCTTCCATCTACCAAATCCTTATCTTTCTCTACTCTCATCCACTAGTACTTTTTTTCCCTTTCATCCTTATCTACCCATCCCTCTATATAAGCATCCTGCCCATCTCCCTATCCTTATAATCCATTCCATCCTTCCAAATCCTTATCCCTCTATCCTCCTATTCTAGCATCTTTGTATCCATCCATTTACCTCTATTTTCCTCCTATCTCCTAATCCCTTGTCATTGGTATATAGTTATAGGCTAACCCTCATGCAGTCCAATGCAATTCATCCCACTATCATCCATCGTCTCTACTTCATTTTTCCCATATCCTATCCATCATTTCCTCCTCACAATTCATATTTTGATGATTTGGATAATTATCCCATCCCTGAGCTTCACATCATACATATCTTACACATATCAACCATCCCCTATGCATGGCCTATCTTGTCTCATCATATTGGATCCATCCTTTTATCCATTTATCATGGTCATCTCATCATCCCTTATCCATTGTTTTTCATTGGTCTTGTTCTGAACTACGTTGCCCTTACACCTTCACATAGGCAAGGTCAATCATTTCATCTGCCCCCAGGGCTCTGTCTTTTGTTTTTCTTGTCATCCTCCATCGTCTCTCTTTGGACTTGTATTGAACTACATCGCCCTTGCGCTCTCCCGCAGGCAAGGCTAAATAATTTTCTCTGCCCCTTGTCCTCTTTCCACTTTTATCCATGGTGTTTTATTGAACTAGGAGGGCTTTGTGCTTTCACGTAGGCAAGTCTGATCTTTAATCAACCCTCGATCCCCTAGGTCTTTAGGGTTTTGTTGTCTTGTGCCTTGGCATCCTATCGTCCTATCATCTTTTCATGTCATCATGTATGTCCCTATCCTAATTGGTGCTTATAGAACAAGGTCATTCATACCATGAGATCCAATCGGTTTCCGGTATCCTGCATCATGTTGTTCAACCCATCATAATCCTCCATCTTTGATCTCAACATGATGTATCCTTCCTAACAGACCGCATCAACCCCATCCATCATTTTGATCCTATGGCAAAGGACGTTTGAAACTTGATTGCGATATTTTGATGTTTTTGACAATTTCTTTATGATTTGAGCTCCCTATCATCACTTGTCATGGTCGGCTTGATCCATCATATCACGGTGTTCTTTGACTAGTAAACATAGTGGCATATCTTGATCTTTTATTTGTTATTGTCTTCTCGGTTTTCTTGTGTAGTACCCACCAAGATCCCTGCGGTCTTGTGTTATGCTAGGGCATCCTTTTGTGCTTGTAGTTATCCCAATACCTAGCCTGACCAAATTCATCATGACTTTGGGGTGTTGGGATAACCTTCTTTTTTGTCATGTTTTTTTATGCATTAGACACTAACCCATCTTGGTTTACATACTCTAACACCCGATGTATTATGCTATAGAAAAAAACAGTGCTCCAAAGATGGAAAATTGCATTAAGATTGCATTTCATTTTCCATTCCATCGTCTTGCATGTATCCCTCATCCTCTCATCCATAAAATTTCCCCACCAATCCATTATTTGTCATCAATCTCCCTGCCCTATCCATCCAATCTCTTATCATTGTCTCTTCAATCATCTTCTATGCATCTTGTCATCCATCTCTCATCCCAATCCATCCTCATCCATTCAAGCTAGCACATATCATCTAATCACACTCTTGGTCTTGTTCTCAACCTTGCTACAAGCCTTGATCCAATCATTACCATCATCATTATCATCCATGGGATGTATCATTCCCTATCCTTGTGTTGTTTTGGGATGTCTCCTTCCCTAATCAACAAAACTCTCATCGGGATGAATCCTTCCCTATCCTTTGGTGTTGTTTTGGGATGTATTCTTCCCTTGTTAACAACACTCATCCTCATCCTCATTAGGATGTATCCTTCCCTATCCTTGTGTTGTTCTAGGATATATCATTCCCTCATCCACAACACTCCATCAACCACCCGCCCATCTTGGCTTGTAGCTTGACTGGGGCAACCTCATATTTGTCCTAGAATCCATTTTTGCTCACCTTCATCTCCCATTTCTTATCCTCCTTTCTTATCCATCACTTTACATCATCATCTCATCCATTTCGAGAGCACATATGTGCTCTCTTGAACCCACATTTCCTCTCAAGGGGGCATCCTCAATCCCTAATCTTCATCATTTATTTTTCCTTCCTAAGTCACTAATTTGAATGACTAGAGCATATTTTCCAATCTAACCATCTTCCTCCAGGCTCTATGTTTTAATATTCTTTGAAATGATTCTACTTTTTAACACCATCTCAAAGAGGGGAAAAATGTAGACACCTAAATTTGGACACTTCATTTGTCCAAATTTACCCCTTTTTCGTCTAAATATCCCCTTATCCACATTAATTAAACAATAACATTATTGTTTAATTAATACCTCTAAAGTTCCTCTAATACTTAAGGTATCTAGCTAAATAATTAAATACCTTACCCCTTTAATTCCCCTTTCATCAAATGATTTAAATAAATATGACATTTATTTAAATTCTTCACATGTCACATCCTTCACTTAATCTTAATCAACCTCTTAATCTCTTCATTAGGGATGTGCACATGCCTAATCCTTGATTAGGATTTTTCACATCCTCCAACTTTTGCAAGTTGGCTTCTAATCCTTATTAACCACTAATTATCTTCTAATTACTACCAGTTAAGCCTAATCAGTACCTTGGTCAACTCTCCCCATCTCCCAAGGAATTTCTAATTCTTTTTTATTCATCCAAGGATCCTCTATTCCCCATGTGAATTTTTAATTCACTTTTATTCCTCCAAGGAATATTCTCTTCCCCATTCAAAATCTAGAACCTTTGACTTGTCACATCAAGTCACATGTGGGTGAATCCTACCTTTTTAAGGACCTTGTTTTATCCTAGGTACTTTCCACCTCTCATTTTGGAACCTTATCTTATCTACAAGATTCCCTAATCATGTGAATTTTTAATTCACTTTTATTCACCCAATATTCTCCTCTTCCCCATGTGATCATTGAGAGGTCACATCATCCCTTTTCCAAGGTACTTGTCCTTCCTTCACATCATGTACCTTCCTTCCACCTCACTTACACATCATCTCACCCTAAGCCATCTTACATTCCACATGTCAAGATGTGAGGGCTTGTGAGTCCTCAACTCACCATAGCCCTCCATCTTGACCTTGTTGGCTTAATCTCAACAGTTGAATTCTCTAGAGAATTCAAATCCCTCTATAAATACCCCCTCCTTCCTCTCATTTTGGAAAATCAATATTTTGCTATAAAAAATCTTGCAAATTATCCATTTGAGCTTCTCTTGCCTTTACCCTAGTATTTTGAGTTCACCATTACCATGTCTTCACTCATCTTGAATATCACTTTGCATATTTGATTTAACTTTCCATCCAAAGAGCACACAAAACATCCAAAGATCAAGGGCCAACCAAGGAAGAAGCAACACAAAAGATGTATAATCACTTATCCATTTGTTATCTTACTTCTTTGCAATTTCTTTCCTTAGGCTAATCTTGAGGTGTACTCTTTATGTTATTTATTTTAATGCATTAATAGTTTGTTTAGCATCTCATAATAGGACTTAACATTTTAGGGATTACACATACATATAGGCATACATACATACATGCATTGATACATACATACATAGACACATACATACATACAAGCATACATACATACATACAAGAGTTCATGCATACATACATACAAGCTTGCATTCATACATACATACATGATATACAAGCGTACATACATACATACATACATACAAATATATAAACATGCATTCAATAGAGTAGAATTTAAGACAAAGGGAGACACAATGTGAACACATTATAATGTGATCATATTATGTGTTGCGCAAACACAAAACCTTGCCAAAACTAAGAAATAACGTGAGCGTGTTGTAGTATGCTCATGTTATATCTTGCTTTGGGAATTCCCAAGCCTTGGGCTTGGTATTTTCCTTGGAATACCAACCCAAAGGCTTGGAGGGCCTTCCCAATATCCAAAGATGTGTTTTTGGAAATTCTACAATATTTTACATAATCAGGTTCGTGCTCACCATCAAGATTACACGTGTTTCAATATTGAAAAAATAAAACACCTGGATAATTTTAGGCTCTCTCTTAGCTATCTAATGATGTAATGTTTTTCACTTTTTGACAATGTTAAGCCTTTATCTATAAAAAAAAAAAAATTGTGTCTCAATTTTGGCAAAAACTAATGTTTGATGTTTTTTTGGTTATAAATTAACCATTCATCAAAATTTCAAATAAATTACATATTTAGAAACTAGACTCCATTCTATACATATTTTAAAACAATTCAATTTGTTTCCAAAATTTGTAGGGGTAGCGCGGCCAAAATTCTATCTTTCAGGAAGTGTCCACTTTGAAAATTAGTAAAATATCAAATATTCATTACAAAATTATTAGAAAAATTAAGCATAAACTACATACTGTTAGCTAATTTATCACTGAAGTGATTTAAAAAATACTAAAAATAAAATCACCATGCTAGGTGCCCACAAAATTTTCTATGTTATGTTTTTTTTTAAAACAAAACACCAATTTATGTGGTCCCCTCTTTTGAACCCCTCAATCTCAATCGTTTTCAAAATAAATTACTGGTTTAGAAAGTAGACTTGAAGCACTACAATCCTTATTTGTGTTGTATCTCAAAATTTTGATTGTAACTATCTTGAATTTCACGTCCAAGGTCAGTATTTCCTAATGTTAGAAAAAAAAGTGGCCACTTAAGCCCCCTTTTTGGCCCCCCATATTTTTTGACTTACCCTTAGGTTAACTTAGTAAATCGCCACCTCAGTTATGACAAATAACCAAAACACTGCACATACATAGCTTAGCCAAAAATTTGAAGGGGATGAACTTAGTTATTTTTTGAAGGGGGTCCAAAAAATATATAACAAATGGCTCTGACTGGGGGCAGAGATTGGCAAGGATGAATCAATGAACCTATAAGAAGGTTTATATTACCAGTTTCTTATCTATTGGGAAACAGAGTCTAGTAATTATTCAAATTGAAACTCTCAAACACAAAGAAGGCACAACCAGAACAAGAAACACAAACCTATACTAACTATTTATAAGAAGGAAGTTCCTAAAGGAACTCAAATTTTTTAGAGCTTGAGGTCTTTCCCATGATAAGGAATAGGAAAGGGGGTATTGTTGATGGTGTTTTATTCACAACAACAACTCAGGCAGAATATGATATCCTATCTCTCCTGAAAGGTAAATCTATATGGGAAAAGAGATAACCCCAAGGTCTCCAATGTCTGGTCTTGACAATGCAAATAAAACAACTCAGAGATAATATGAAAATGTTGGTAATCACAAAGGGACCTTACTACAAGAAAATACAAGACTCAAATTTATCATATCTAACAATATGTTGATACCTCAAAACCTAAATCTGACCTAGATAACAAAAGAAATAAAAAAAGATAAGGGTTTCAAAGATAATTCTAAGACTAATTATGACCCTAAGATTGATTATGTAGATGATAAGATGCTCGAAATGGACCAATCCCTCAAAAACTAATTTCTGTTTAACCCAGATAAATCTGATCTTATAGAAATAGTGCAATCTTCTAAGGGGTTATAGATTTTTAGATCATGCATATTCATTCCAGACAACCCTATTGCAATTGGAATGAACAAACATTCATAATTGAACTAAGCACAGTTTTAAGTTCAGGCTAACTTTGCAAAGTAGCTAACAATCAACTAACTACAAAAAGTATGGACCAGATATTATCACAAACACTTCAAACATAAAACCCTAAACATCATCAAACCATCTAACATCAACTAAACTTAAGCAATTTTAAAATAGAACATCAAAAACCATGCCAAATAAAACTCAACACAAGAAAGGCACCAAATCACAATGTCTTTGTTTGTATTAAATCATCCAAAGTGGCAACAATTCTAGTATTTTGTTATAGCACTTGCTTGATTAGATAAACTAACTCTAATTCTAATTCTTGCTCTTACAATTCGCTCTAATGTGAAACTTGTCTAGCTTAACCCCTTAAAAATGAGGCATAACACCAAACTTATAGAGAACCCTCCAAGATATATCGGTTCAATTAGGGTTTACAACAATAAACGGTTACACAATAGGTTGAACAAGAGAAATTCAAAAAATATGAAATGGGAAATATGCACCAATTTCATCCAAGTCGGCCTGGGGTCTCCAAAAAAAGTTGATCCAATGCCGATGAAGGAAGAGGAGAAAATAATGGGGAAGCACAAATTCTGGTGTAGCCTTTCATTAACTACTTCCCCCTTTGTCTTTAGCATGCTCCACCTTATCCTGCACCAAAAATAACACCCTGTCTAAGTCGGCAATAGGTGGCATAGGCAAAACCCTAACTCTCCTCTCAAGGCACTTGATATCATCCCTTGACTTCTTTACTATATTTTCCCAATCCACCTTATTTTTTTGATACCTATCAATGACTGCAATGTAGGTTGAAACATCATCCATCTGATGCTTGGTAATAGGGCCCTCACTGACTGGAGAATATACATCCCACCACCATTTTTTCAACTACTCCAGGTTAAGATACATGGGTGCAAATTTATTTCTCCCTATCATTACTTCAAAGAAAGAGATACACCTATTGTAGATATTAGTACAAGTGTCCTCAATATGCCTTCCCTATTTATATATCTTCTTTAAGGCCTTTTGCCTCATCTGTATAATTTCAAACCATTTCCAAGGCTCTTTAATTCTTGAGGAAGAAAGAATTCCATCCTTTACCAATTGATCATCAGTGTGATCCATGATAGTCCTTGTCTTTTGTAGCAAGAGATTTGTATCTTCATTATCCTGAGTCAACACACCCTTTAGCCAATCCGATGACCTCATTGCAACCCCTCTAGTTGAAATGATGCCTTTGATAGCATTATCTCCCTTCATTTGCACCCCCTACAGCCAACCTGTTGTGGCATGTATGGTGCATTTCATTTTTTCCAACTTTGATATTGTTTCTTGAGGTAGGAAGCCTGCAACAAATGAGGAAGAACTAATGGATTGCAAGGGTTTCATCAACTCCTACAAATATTTCTCAAGTTTCTCATTTTCTTTCTCCAATTCTAATTTAGTCTGCATCTCTCTTTCCTCAACCTACCAAGGATCACAACACTGGAGCCTTCATATTCTTCAATGTCCTACTCCATGGAAGCAATCCCCAGATTGATAGTCTACACACTATAATCCTTTCTTCTCACCTCATCTCTATCCTTGTCAGGAGAAGGAGTAGCAATGTGGACTACCATGTTATTTGCATCATCCCTCTCAATCCTAGAAATGACTCTGGCTTTATTTTTTGTCTTTCCCTTTCAAATTTTCACTAGTAGGTCATCCTAATTGGGAGGAGTGCCATCCACTATTATCTGTTTATTCTTCAATTCCTTATCTAACTAGCCTGGCACAGTAGAATATGACTATACTTTATCTCATCCATCTTTCTACTAAACATTGGGTGCACTCTTGTCCATGCTAGGTTGCTCAGGAATCCTCTCAGCTAAATCATCCTTATCTATACTATGTTCTTCCTTCTCATGTACTGGTGAAGGAGTCCTAGCTAGCACTTCCTTGTTAGGAGAAGGTCTATACTCTTTAGCTCATGTAGGTGAATCCCCACCAGCTACCAAGGGAGATTAAAAAACCTTATCTATCTCTACATAAGCATTGTAGAGATCACCTTCCTGGAATTATTCCTCATCAAGGTCCTTAGAATCTTCAACATATTTTGGTTCATCTGGCATATTGTGAGTCTCATGAAGAGGAGGGATGTCTTCATCCTCAGTGGTAGGAGCAGTCATGGGATAACTTTCTTTAGGTGCAAAGTCCTTGGGGGAAGGAGTCCTTGACCTCCTTGTGTATACTTGTGTCTTTTCCCCCAAACTCTCTACTTCTATCACTAGTGTTTCAACCTTTTTGTCTTCTTTAGAAGCCTCCTTCTATGATAATCTCACAATTCTCCTTCTCTTTGGTGAGGGAACATTGATCTCTTCCTTTTCTTTCTCACCTCCTTCAGCCTTCTTCCTTCTTGAAACATGCTCCCTCTTCTTGGCCATAGGCCTTCTTTGTTTTTCTGCCTCTCCTACCTCCTTTGTATGAACATCCTTAATCTTAGTTTTGAAAGGAGAGCCCACCTTGGTTTTTCCTTTAGGATCCTATTCAGGTGACTCCTCAGATGAAGAGTGAGAATCCAAGTATCCCATGAGATCATAAGTTAATTGCACACCCTACCTTTCCAAATCCAACATCTTATGCTTGAGCTAGAGGTTGGTATACTTGATGACTAGATTCATGACATGTTCTAGCTCTGTCTTCTCTTCCTCCTACCAATAAACCTCTTTAATTGGCCTATCCTTCATAGCCTCAAATTTATGGCCTTGGATTAGATTCCCATCCTCTTCAACCTGATCAAGAATAGCCCTTATGTTGTACAACCGCACCAAACTGATTGGTAACCTGGAGAATTTATTTTTTCTGACTTCAAATTCATTACCAAGGTTGGCCTAGTAGTCGTTTATGTTATCCTTGTGGCTATACTCTCTGCTTGCTTTCTTTTGGAATTCACCAGTTATATCAAATCTAGATCTCTTGGAGTGGAAGGAGAGACTAAGAGTGCTCATCTCTTCCACAGAAGCATGGGCTGAGTTGATAGAGGGGCATACTTCACTAGTACCTATCCTCAAAGGGAATTTATTATCAAATCCTGTCTTGTGCTTATCCTTCTTCAAAATTATATCAAAGTCATAGATTTGTCTTGTGACTTCCAAGAGCACAACATGATCAGTAGGGTACCTTGGGAGCTTGTATGGATCCCTCTGACAACCATCAATCCTTATGTATTAAAAGGTGGGGAAATAGATAAACCAACCTCCAAACCTTTTCATCAACTCTTTGCCTTTGTCTGAAATCTAGATATGCTCTAAACCTTGGATCAGCATGGTGATATACATGGTGAATACATCAATCACCCTCATGTAGCTTGAGTTACCTAGGTGTAGCTATGGGTAAACTTCATAAATTACATCATGTGCAAACACACCCTATGTGCTCAATCCCTTGTATGGGTGAAGCCTAGCCAAAGCATAGAACAAGAGGTCATTGTGAAACTCTTAGTCTGTAGGACATTAAAAATCTTCCAATGAATCCCGACTCTTATAATTCTTGCCCAATGGTATTCTATACCCTATTCCATCCTAGCAATAACATGGAGCATCCAATTCTCAAACATTCCTGCATTCTTTAATTCGACCACCCTACTGAGAAGGGTGATGACATCATAATACTCCTTCCTGAACTTAAGCCTGGCCAACTGCTTGGGAAACTTGGAGAAATGGGAATTAGGCTTCTCCAACTAGGAATTGATGACCTACTAGGATCTGATAGTATATTCCTCATAAAACTTCCTTGCCACATCCATGTCAAATGCCACCACATGAAACCTATCAGGAATGTCAAAATTCTGGGCTATGGACACCGAATCCAAATTTTCTATGATCCTACCTTGGGGACCAATTATTGTCTATGTACTTATGTCATAATGCCTTGTGCACTCAAGTACTAGTTCATAACACTGCACTGTAGGGAGAAATACAACCACGTGGGCCAACCCTGATTCCACCATTCTCTTAGCTAGAAAAGGACAGTCCTATTCTTCCATCCTTGTCTTGAACTCCTAATATTCCCATAGTCCAACATTGGTATCAACCACCCTTAACAAGATAGAGGAGATATTGCTCTCCAAAATTCTACTCTTGATATCCAACTTGATTCTTTTTGCCTTGGAAATGGAAGACCCCTCTGCACCTAGGTCCACTACCTTAGCCTTTGTTCCACTTGTCATTGCCTTACTTGATTCAACCTGCATTCGACAAAAAAACACTGTAAAAATCACATGGAACACTAGTTAATCCATTATAAATATAAGCCCATCCTTAATATAAATCTCATGATAAGCCAAATTCCCAAAACCCTTCATAAAAGTTAATCATTTCAAATTTTGATTTTTCAGTCCTTTCGCGGAATCTAGGTTAGAGAGAAATTTCAGGAAATTCCTAGCCAGACGAATTCCAGCGAAGCAGGTACATAATCATCCCACAATTACTCAATCAACTATTATTAACTATAAAGCAGTTGGAATCATCTGAAAACAAGTCCAAATCCAACATCAAATGTTTAATTATTAAGAAAACTTCATGCAATCCCTCAATTCTCCCATGTTAATAAGATCTCAACAAAAATCCATGAGGATAGCAATAATTTACAAACTCTGAGAAAATGAAGAGGCCAAGAACTTTCAGGAAAATCCCAAAGGCATGAATTCCAATGAAACTAATGTAATTTCACCACTTAACTCATTTTTTGGGAATCCGACAAAGGGACAAACAAACTAGGGAAATCTAGTCCCAACGGAAAGGAATTTTTTGAAGGACCAAAATCTTTGGATTAATGCATGCTTCCGGAGACAGAAGGAAAACTGAAAGATTAGGAAATTTCGGTAGTTAAGGAATTTCACGACGACGCTGAAAACCGGAATGTTTATGTTTTCCCATAACCTCCTGCAAATCGATCAAACGATCATGAATTTTGAGACTCTAGAGCCCTTGAACAATGTGATTTGAACTCCCTACAAATCAATTTTGAATCTAAAACTTACCCAAAGGGAGATGAGAGGGAGTGGTGATGTCACCCTAGGCATAAAACCCTAAATTCCTGCCATGAATGCATACGAATAGCATGAACTTGACTCTCAAGTTGGCAAAGGTTGATAACTAGTCCTCCCTGACCCATACAAGCAATATCCCTCATGAAGGAGCCATAGGGAAAGCCCAGGGGCTTACTTGGGGTAAACATCCTAATAGGATGGGAAAACCTATACCACGATATACTCAATCATTCAATCCTATAGGAATTTGAACCCCAAATGACACAAGACCAGAAATGCAAGCCCAAATAACCAAACCCTACCATGCCAACACCTTTACTCACAGTTCAAATGCACAAACACTGAAATAATTTGATTCATTCATCAAAAGAAGAGGAAGCATCGTATACATACCATGAAGACAAGAGAATCAAAATGGCAGAAGTTGGCAAGACAACCCAATAGAGCACAAATGGCCTATAGAAAATCCAACTATAATAATCGACTCCAATTCTATATGCCCAATTCAACAACAACACCCAAGCTCAATAAATCCGGCAAAAAGGAAGCAAATGATAAAATTGAAATGACCCAAAACTCCAAAAAAGTCGACTTAATACCCACTACGACAATCACACAATCAATGCAGTCAAGACAGGTCAACCCAGAATCCGAGAATTCGACAAGGTGATAGACATTCGGAGAAATCTGGTCTCGATGGAATTTCATGAAGGATCAGAATCTCTAGACTTCAATGAAAAGCATTTTTCATCGAGTTTCGAAAGGAAACCGAGAAATTTCGCCAGGAGTGGATTTTCCTGAGAACAACGAAAAACTCAAAATGAGTCCAAAACCTAAGGTTTTCAATACATATCACAGATGGACTATCCCAACAATCAACATAAACATCAAAGCACATTCCTAAGCAACAAAATCCTCAAATTACAATGGGCCAAAAGACCAAGTGTGAAATAAAAAAGAGAGAAAAAGAGGGTCCCTACTTTCAATGGGGAGTTTGTTCAAAAAGTGTACAACAAAAGGAACTCAAATTTGGTAGAGCTTGAGGTCTTTCTCATGATAAGAAATAAGAAATGGGGTATCATCATCGAGATATTCCAAATTGAAGGTATTAGGCCCACTCTCTTGAATAATTTTGAATGGACCAGTCTGGAGTGTGTCAAATTTAGTATGTGCACCTTTATATTATCTATGTTTGTCCCATAATAACACCAGGTCTTCAATCATAAACCTCTTGGGTCTGGCCTTCTTATCAAAGATATTTTTAACTTTCACTTGATACATGGTTATCCTTTCTACCATCTCATTGTGTTTCTCTTCAATTTTTGTCAATTATAATATTCTCTTTTCAAAAGTATCGCAAAATTCTTGATCCTTGATAACAGTCTATAATTTGCAAGCAGATAATTCCAATGGAAGGGGTAACACACTCCCTATTCCATAAACCAATTTGAAAGGGGTCATCCCAATTACCCTCTTAGGGGTGGTCTTGTTTGTGCACAAGGCTTCATACAAATTGTTGTGCCAATCCTTCTGATTTTTCATTCACCACCTTCTTTATAATGTTCACTAGGATTTTTATTGTTGGACTTAGCTTGGCCATTCCCTTGAGGATAGTAATTTGTAGAGTGTGATAAAGATATTCCATAATCATAACAAAATAGTGCTATCTCATTTGAAGAAAATATCATCGAATTATTGGTTACCAACTTGTGAGGAACCTTGAACCTGGCTAATATGTATTCTTTAATGAAATAATAGACCACTTTTGAAGTAGTCCTTTTGACAAGAATCACCTCAACCTATTTGGTGAAGTAGCCTATTATTGTAATAATGTGAATTTTACCTCCACTTGATTGAGGGCTAATGGGTACAATAAAATCTAAGCCCAACTACTGGAAAGGTCCATCAATTACAACATGTCTTAGGAGAAGTACATCCAAGTGAGGGTTTCTTGCAAACAAATTTCATCTTTTACATCTTGCCACCTATTAATAAGCATCCTTGAGCATGCCTAACCAATAGTAACCATTCCTCAAGATCTTGAAAGTGGTCACAGTTGAAGAGAAATAACCCCCATAAGCTTCATTGTGGAAAGTCTGCAACAACCTTTCTTGCTAATGAACACACTATCCAATCTCCTTTTATACAAAGTATTCACCCAAATGACATACTTGACTGCTTTCAGTTTAAGGTTCCTTTTATGTTTCTTCAAGAGATGTTTTGGACACTCTCCATACATAAGGAGGTAGGAAATATCTAAAAATCACTCATCTTAGAGACTAATAGTTAAAGTTAGAGGGAGATCTTGCTCACTTTTTTTCTCATTGTAGTCCTCCACCATGAGTTTACAAAGTCCTTCCCCCAAACCAAATTGGTAGGCTTAAGTTCTAGGTCATACTCCCGCACCTTAGCAATCTAGCTTCCTCTTTGATTGTAGCCTGCGTCTTGCTAAGTAAGGATACTTTTAACTACATGATCAAGTACATATACGACTGAATGTGAATGTAATGTATAAAAATGAAACTATTTAACCACCTTTACAGCTGCAAATGTATGATTTTCCATCTAAGAGTAATTAAGCTCATGATTTTTCAATGAGACTCTCATGAATGCTATGGGAGCTTGGACACTCTTCTCATATTCTTGCAGTAAAATGGCAGATACGGTATGCTCTAAAGCATAACTATAAATAATGAAGTCCTTTTTAAAATTAGGACGTACTAGAACACGGGCTTGGGCAATGACTTCTTTGATATTACTAAAATCTTATTGTCTAGCTTCATTCCATCTAAAAACTAGTTGTTCTTTCATCATTTTGACAATATGTTTTGTTATCTCAGAAAAATATGGAACAAATTTTCTCAAGAAATTGACTTGCCCAAAGAAAGATTTCACTCTAGTTTTACTAGAAGGAATACTTAACTGAAGGATAGCCTTGACTCACTCAGGATCTATTATAATCCCTTCTTTAGACATAATATGACTGAGAATCTTACCTTCAATTATCCCAAACACAAACTTCTTGGGATTGAGGGAAATTCAATGTTCTTTACATCTCTGGAGCACTTGTTCTAAATCCCTCAGGTGGTTCAATCTCTTCTTGGAGAAGACTGTTAAGTCATCCATGTAAATGACAATAATTTTATTCTAAAGGTCTCTAAAGGACATGTCCATAGTTCTTTGAAATGTTGTTCCAGCATTGATGAGTTTGAAAGGCATTATGTTGTAGGTGAAGGTTCCCCAAGGTGTGGTGAGTATTGTTATCTCTTGGTCTTCTCCTACCACACTAATTTGGTAATAACTAGATAAACCATCTATCATAGACATCATTTCAGAACCAATGACCATCTGTAGGATATGGTCCATGTTAGGAAGTCGGTAGTTATATTTTAGGGATGCTTGGTTGAGATTTCTAAAGTCCACATAAATCCTTATTTCTCCTTTATTTTTATGGACTGGGATAATATTATCTACCCATGTTGAATGATGGATTGGGTAGATTATTCTTTCTTTTAGCATCTTATCAATTTCCCTAAAAATAGTGTCAGTCACTTTAGGGTTATAATTTCTTTGTTTCTATCTAAAAGCAGAGATTCCACCTTTCAGTAGAATATGATGCTAAAATTTCCCTTCCATGAAATTCTTAAGGTCATCATAGCATCGAGCGAAAACCTCCTTATAATTTATGAGAATGGCTATTAGCTTCTCTCTTTCTTTTAGGGAGCAACACTTTTTGATGTCAACCGTATTAGGAGAATCGTGTTCCCCAATATTCACTGCTTCAAACTCTCTAGAGCTATTGAGAGATTCATTCATCTTCCATTTAACTGATCAATCATGTCAATCAAATAAATCTTCTAGGGAGACTAACCCTTTAGGGATTTTATTTCCTTTAAGCTATATGATTCCTTCTTTCACTTCATTGGCATTGTTAGGGAAAAATTCCTTGCACTAACTGTAATTTCCTTCAAATAAGGTTTGGGAAAACATTTCAGCATTCTCTAACAAGGCTTGAATTTTCTTATCATTTTCAAACACTTTCCAGTGATTAATGTTTTCTAGAACACTAGGACTGTAGATTAATTCAATTATGTAAGACTTATTTTTGAATTCTAGATGGGGTAGTAAAAGGGAAGTAGATACAACCAGATAATTGGCCTTAGAATTTCTTTCCTTACGAACAACCTCTATTGAAAATGCATCAAAACACCCAATGGCATACCATACCATTTTTTCGTAATGTCTCAATCTTTCATTTTTGACAGTGAATTGTTTTTGTACCTTCTTAACAATCAATTCCACATCACCAAGGACTTTTAGAGTCTTGATTCCCATGTTCCTTACCTTGGCTAACCCTAACAAGAGGTCTTCATACTTAGCAGTATTGTTAGTTTTGGAAAATTCTAGCTTGTAGGAGAAAGGATGTTGTTTCCCTAAAGGATACATGAGGACCATGCCTGCTCCTAATCTAGAATTGGAGAAACTTCCATCAAATTCTATTGTCTAGAGTTGTGGTTTCATACCCAGATCAACTGGATTGAATCCTTTATCTTCAACCAAAAATAACATTTAATTCCCAAATTCATTTTCTTGAAATAGGATTTGGGCTTTAGGAACCTCTAACTTAAGCATTATTAATTTTTCTTTGGCTTTGGGCTCTAGGAATACTTGTTGAAATGCACAAGAGAACTAAGAGGGGGGTGAATTAGTTGTCACTAATCTTATTCACAAAAATTATTAACTCTACATCCACTTTAATTTTTTATTAAGTATGAGCATGAAATACAAATAAAAGAAAGCAATACCAACACAAGAGACACCAGATTTATGTGGAAAACCAAATGAGGGAAAAACCACAGTGAGGATTAAATCACAATATAATAGTAATGCAAAACTGGATACAAAGGCTCTCTACCAAAGGGCTCACTGCCCAAGATAGGACTCACTTTCTAGATACAAGGTTCGCTACCTACAGATAGCACTCACTATCCAGATGAGAGGCTCACTACCTACAAATAAATATAGATAATATAAAATCCACCACAATAGATCCCACACATTTGCAACCTTAATCAAATAATTGCAGACACCATCAACTCATTGCTTTCAAGAGTCAAACACATTAAAGTAATGATGCCTTGATTCAATTTTTCATACTCTACTTCTTGCACTTGTTTCACACTTTTCACATTTATCACACTTAATTCACAACATCTTGACTTGTATTTATACCATCTTCAACCTTAGAAACTTTCTCCAAGGTCATCTACATATTCTTCATTTTACAAATTCAAATTAGGTCGGTGACTCAACATTACCACGGTGGATAAGAATGAGAGTAGACCAAATACATACTTAAATAGGACTCAGAAAAATATCTTGGATCGATCACATGATTCCTTAATTGATGCTTATCCTTTATGTAATGTGTAGACACCAGTTTGACCAAACCTAATGAAAACACCAATGAAATTTGAAGTGTTCGCATTTGACACAAGATGATAACATGTGGATCATATAAAATTCTTCACCAGACACTGGAACACCTCTTAGAAACCTTTAGATACATCTACAACAACTGCAAAAATATTCATCTATAGAATTATTTCCAACAGTCCAACTGAGCTGTGCAGACACACATAGTAGCTCTTTAACAAGCCTTCCAGAGCACCAAACCATAAACACTTTTTCCAGAACATAGATAATATTATTATCAACCTTCTTCAATATCCATAGGACCTTAAACAAACTAGCAAAGGACTACAAAGAAAAAAAAATCTCTCCCAATACTACAGATCCACACAAGTATAGGATCAACATAGAAGAAATGCAGAGCACATTATTGGAGCACATTTAGAACACACACATAACTCTATCTTCACTGTTTGTTAATTTTCTCAAAATCACTTGATAACTCATCATATCAACACACCTGCAACACCATAAAGATAGCTCCACGTACTCACAACATCTCTATAGTATCTCAACCATACATGTACCACTTTCAATCACTTGATTCCTTTCTCTGCAACAACATGAACTGTGTTGACATCAATGCCAACATTAATGACAAAACCACCATACTCATTCATACTTACAAAAATCTCCTTTGTCATTGATGGCAACAAATGATGTGAAAAAACATCAAATACAACATAAACACTCTCCCACTTCTTCTTCTTCTTCTTCTTCTTTTTCAAATTAGATAGCCTACAAAACATTTATGCACTCACTTCTCCTTGCAAGATAGGATTTTTCACATGATTAATTCTCCTCCTTTGAAATCAATGGAAAATAAAAGTTTTTTCATGATTATTCAGCCATAAAATTTTGATCACTCCCCCTTAGGAGTGCACCCATATCTCATACTGCAACAATAATACTCTCTACTCCCCCAGAGGAGTAGACCCCAATCATTAGTCTAGAGAAATGATGAATCTATAGATCCAATGGATTGATGCACCTCCATGTGTACCTAGTTCAAAGAAGGAGGGGCAATAACCGTCAGCTTATCCCTGAGCTGCAAAAATGTATCCTTGGGAAGAGCCTTACTAAATATATCTGAAATTTGATCCTTTGTAGGCACATATTCAATTTTGACTTCATTCTTCAACACCTTCTCCCTTAAGAAATGATATATGATAGATATATGTTGTTTCCTTGAATGCATTACCAGATTCTTTAAAATGTTTATTTCACTTGTATTATCATAGAAAATAGGGATAGTCTCATCACACATCACACCTATATGTTTTAATGTTCGCTTCATCCATAGTACTTGTGTACAACAAGATGCTACTGCAATATACTTGGCTTCTGAAGTGGATAAAAAAACTGAATCATGTTTCTTGATTAGCCATGAAACCAATCTTCCTCCAAGAAATAGTGCACCACCACTTGTAATCTTTAGTTCATCCACACAACCAACCCAATCTATATTAGTGTAGGCATTCAAAGTGAAATCAATATCCTTAGGATACCACAAGCCATAATCTAGAGTGCCTTTTAGATATCTGATAGGGAGGTTGGATGAATCAATCACTGACTCATGCTCTAGGTCTTGTTTGGAAGACCTCTAAGGTGTCTCACTCCACCACTTCAACCTATAGGACCTTCTCTTACTTAGGATCCCCTGGTCTCTCCTTACCAACCCCAACTACCAACATAACACTTCCTACCAAGTCCACCTTGGTACAATCTTGCAACTCTAACCTTAGCCCTTAATCCACTCTAAAGGTTGCAATCCTCCAAACTCTTGAATTTAGATTTGCAAAGGTGAGGATGTGCTTTCATAGGCTTCAATCCATCCTAGCAAGAGATTTAGGGATCCACCTAGCTCCATTTCCTAGTTGCTTACACCAAACCCTCATTTTTAGGCCTAGAACCTAGGGTTTCTTCTCCGAGGGATCAGGGTTTTCCACAAGGTTATTCCAAGTAACCCTCAAACTTTTCTTGTGATTCCTAGTTCTTATGTCCACCACTCAAAGATTATTGGAGCCTTGGGCCTCAAGTGGTCGTACAAAGCTCTAACCTAGAAGTGGACAAAACTAGGCCTTTTTAAGCCCTTTTCCTGACCACACAGCAGACTATCAAGTCTTTCCATCACTACATGGATTGGTGGAGTCTCCTCCTTGTTACCATAGCTTGCTAAGCCTCACATCTTCCCTCTTGAAAAGGGAAATTTTCTTAAACTAACACCTCTGCAATTTTTAGTGCTCTACACTTTGGTCTTTCCTAGTTGGGCTCTTCCCTGGCTGGCCTAGGAGAAGACCTCCACAGTGGCTCTAGTGTTTTCAATGACTTATAACCCTACATTATGTACATCCATGGAGTCTAGTCACTATTCCCAAAGGGTCATACAATTTGTATGATGGGAAAGTGAACTAACCCTCCATTCTTCAAAAACTACCTGGTTCAGGCCAGCAACTATAAAGAAAGCAAACTAACTACAAACAATGATTGAAAGCGAACAAAATAGCTATCTACTTCAAAAAAATGCCTAAATAGAAATTAATCTACATCCTCCATAAACTACAGTGCCAACATTAATCCATTAAACCACTTCTTCAAGGAAAAAACCAGAAATTCACACAAATCACCACTGTTTTCTCTTGAATTCAAAATTTCCAAACAATTCAAATGCTTCCAACCTCACTCCCATGTTGAGGTCACCCTTAAATAGGGTCTCTAAATATGTTACCCTCTCCTTTGGACACTCCTAGGCCACTTGTAGCTTCCATTGAGCTTTCTTTTCAAAATTTAGAAAAGAAACTCCTAAAAGGTCTAAAAGGTCCTAAACCTCACTTGAGAAAAACCCTTAAGCCTATTCAATGGTCAACATGACCTTCATCAGATCAACACCTAATAAAAAATTCCACTAAGGCACACACATAAATGAACATGAATAGATTGCTAAGTTGGCCTAAACAAATTGCCCAAGACATGACCTTCTAGACAACCTATGGTAACCTATGGGTGCTCCTGCACCATTCTCCCCCCCTCTGCACAGACACTAAAGAATGTGGGGAGAGATTAGAGATAAATCAATACCCTTCTTCTTGAATTGAGCTTCATCCACCCATGTATCCTGAGAGTTTGGTTGGCCTTTCCATTAGATGAGATGTTGCATGTATTCCTTATGCCGGTAGACTTCTTCACCCATGATTCCAAGATCCTCTCTGCTTGCAGCTTGTCTTTAAGAGGTAAGGCTATGTTACTCACATCCTTCAAGACATCCATACTATTCTAATCCATGTCAGTGACTGGTCCTTTATACCTGATCAAATTAGCCACATTAAACATTGGTGAAATGCCTAAGTCTGTAGGTAGGTCCACCTTGTAGGCATTCTTTCCATATTTTTCTAACACCTTACATGGTCCCACTCTTTTCATCTACAACTTGGTTGATGTTCCTTTCTACAACCTATATTTTTGAGATGGACCATGACATAGTCCCCTACTAAAAATTGTAGATCTTTCCTAGACATATCCACCTTAGCTTTCAGCTTGTGAGTAGCCTTCGTAATTGTCTTTTTCACTTGCTCTTGAATATCCTTCATGATCTGAGAGAAATCCTCAGCATGGTGACTCATATGATCCATAGCTCCTAAATCTCTAAGTTCACACACACCTCTTGGGTACATTCCATACACTATTTCAAAAGGACTTCTGTCTGTGGTCCGGTTCACACTGTCATTGTAGGCATATTCAGCTTGTGATATGACCATGTCCCATGTCTATCCATACTCCTTGGTTAGGCATCTTAGAAGGCTACCTTACACTCTATTAATCACCTCAGTTTTTCCGTCAGTCTGAGGATGGTAGGCTGATCCAAAAGACAAGTTATTACCTAATCTCCTCCATAGAGTCTTCCAAAAATGACTCATGAACTTCACATCCCTATCTGAGACAATGCTCAATGCAATCCATGGATCTTCACAATCTCTTTGAAGAAAAGATGAGCAATATAGCTAGCATCATGGGTGGTCTTGCAAGGAACAAAGTGACTCATCTTACTGAACCTATCTACCACCACATAGACACTATCAAACCCTATCTTAGTCTTAGGGAGTCCTACCACAAAGTCCATGCTAATGCATACCCATGGTCGATTAGGAATGGGTAGAGGTTGATACAAACCTGCATTGCTAGCTCCCTCCTTGGTTTTCATACAAACTACACACTACTCCACATACCTTCTAACATCCCTTGGTAACTTGGGCCAATAATAGAACCTCTACACTAGTTCCATTGTCTTGTTGATACCAAAATGACCACTAAGACTACCATTATGCATCTCCTAGATAAGATTCTCTCTCATTGAACCTTTTGAAACACATAATTGATTCCCCTTGAACAAAAGTCCACTTTGCAATGTATACTCTGAGAATTGACTATGAAAGTGATTCTCAAAATCAGAATATACCTTGTATGCTTCAGAGAAGTCTTCATCTTCCCCATAGAGATCCTTAAAGCTCTCTATCCCAATGCTCTTTATTTGTATCTCTTGCACTATCAGCAACCTCCTACTCAATGCATCTGCCACCTTGTTCAACTGTCCCTTCTTGTGCTTGATTGTAAAGGTGAAGGCTTGGAGGTGCTCCATCCATTTCAAGTGTCTATTTCTCAACTTCTCTTGTGTGTTGATGTAGCTTAGTGCCTAGTTATCTATAAACACAACAAAATTTTTAGGTAGGAGACAATGCCTCCACTTTCTAAGTGAGTGTACTAGAGCATATAGTTCTAGGTCATAGGTAGAATACTTCTTCTTAGCTTCATTGAGCTTTTCACTAAAGAAATTTATAGGCCTTCCTTCTTGGCTTAGTACACCTCCTATTGCAATTTTATTGGCATCACATTCCACAGTGAATAACATATCAAAGCTAGGTAAAAAAAGGATGGGTTAAGTTGCCACTTCTTGTTTCAATTTCTCAAAACCCTTCTCAACTTCAAGAGTCCATTTGAACTTAGACTTTATGCCACCTTTGATTGTATCAAGTATTGGTGCACATATGCCACTAAAGTTCCTTATAAACTTCCTTTAAAACTAAGCTAACCCATGAAAACTCCTTACCTATGTCCCAGTGGTTGGTGCAGGAAAATTTAGGATAGCTTCCACCTTGCTTGCGTCCATCTTCAATGATCCTTGGGATACTACAAATGCCAAATACATAAGCTCTTTTTTGAAGAACTCACACTTTTCTAGGTCGATGGCTAACCTCTCTTCCTGCAATCTTTTAAGAACCAACTCCACATGCTTTAAATGTCCTTTTGTTGTCTTGCTAAAGATGAGTATATCATCTAGATATACCACCATAAATATCCCTATGAATTCCTTAAGCACTTCATTTATGAGCCTCATGAATGTGCTAGGGGCATTCGAGAGGCCAAATGGCATAACTCTCCACTCATACAACCCATCAGTTGTCTTAAAGGTTGTCTTCCACTCATCCCCATCTTTGATTTTGATATGATGGTATCCACTCTTGAGATCCAACTTGGTGAAGTACTGAGCTCCTCCAAAACAATCCATCAAATCCTCAATCCTAGGAATAGGGAACCTATATCTGATTGTAATTCTATTTATAGCCCTAGAGTCAGTGCATAGTCTCCACTTACCACCTTTCTTGGTTGCTAAGACCACTGGTACTACACACAGACTGATGCTCTTCCTAATTAGTCCTTGGTCTAACAACTCCTGCACTTGCCTAGCTACTTCTAGGTTTTGATCTGGTGTGCGCTTGTAAGCTGTTTTATTTGGAAATGAAGCCCCTATTATGAATTCAATCTAATGACCGATGGCTCTCTTTGGAGGTAAGGTTGCTGGTGTTCCATCACTAACTATGTCCTTGAACTATTCTAGCAACTTCTGGACTGCTCCTGGTATGACTATCTTCTTGGTCTTGTCTTCTTCCTTGGGTTGCACCATGACCACATATCCTTCACCTCCTTATTGTAGAGCACTGATAAACTCCTTGCCACTACTTAACAAGACACTAAGGGTCTTTGATTGTCCTTCTTTCTCATCTGACAGTGACTACAGTTTGAATGTCTTTCCATCCTTCTTGAATGAGATAGGGTTCTCCTTTCTATCATAGATGGCTCCTCTGTCATACTGCCATGGCCTGCCCAATAGAAGATGCCATGCATCCATGGGAAACACATCACAAATCAACTTGTATGTGTACCCTCCAATGGATAACTCCACTGTTGTCTGCTCATTTACAAGAACACTCTGCCCTTTATTCAACCATGTCACATTGTAAGGGTTAGTGTGGGGTACTTTTTCCAACTTCAACTTCCTCACTGCCTCCTCTGAGATAATGTTATCAGTAGACCCTGAATCCACTATAACCTTGCACACCTTTCCAATTATTTTTCATATTACCCTGAATAAGGCTCTCCTTTGCTTTGGCTCCTCCTTGATTGGTTGTCTGATTAGAACTCTTCTAAACATCAGGTTCCCCCCCATTTCTGATTCAATGTGACTAACCTCTGGTGATTTGATACTCATGGTGTCCTCTTGAGCATATGCTACTCCCTTTTTTGTGTTTGATGAGGATGCTTTCTTCGAGCACCTATAAGCTTGATGTCCTACTTGACCACAATTATAACACTTCATACTAGAAAAGTATGAGTTACTTCTACTTGCTCCTCTTCCTCTATTTGAGCCTCCTTGAGGTCCTCTACCTCTTCCATAGCCTCCTCTAGAAGTTGTTTCACTTCCAAGCTCTGTGATTTTAGACTCTCCCTGATTTATTTGTTCAGTCCCTCTACCTTGGTATCCACCTCTATGTCCTATTTGATCTCTGCCTTTCCCTCTACTCTTGGAAGCCTAGTCTTGTTTCCTCTTGCTTTTTTCTTCAATCTTTATAGCCAATTGACAACATTGGTGTATTGTCTTGGGACTTAGAAGAGTCATCTCCTCTTGAATGTTCCACTTCAAACCATTAAGATACCTAGCCACCTTAAGACTTTCATCTTCTGAAACATTAGACCTCATACAAATTTTTTGAAACTCCTCAGTATAAGAATTCACATCTTGGTCTCTTTGTCTCAAGCTCTATCTTTTCTTATGCAATTGAATCTCATAATCATCTGGCATGTATGCTTCTCTCACTTTGGCAACCATTCCCTTCCAAGTAGAAATAGGCTTCTTGCCTTCCTTTTATCTCTCTATCTAGATGAACTTTCACCATGTCAAGGCAGAACCTCTTAATCTTGACTTTTCCACCTTCACCTTTTGTGCTTTAGTGACTCCATTACACTAAAAATGGTTTTCCATTCCCTCTATCCAATCCATGACTAGATCAGCTTCCAATTTCCCACTAAACAATGGTATTCCTTCAAGTGCTTTTCCACTCATAGCTTTTAATGCCTTCAAGAAAGGCTCTTCTTCCAAAACAGGGTCAGGTTCAGGGATCTTGTCTTCCTTTGCAACTTCTTCACTCTTGGGTACCCTACCTTCCAACTTATCACTGACCTCATCAGTCTTGGTTTGCACATTATTCATTGCTTGCTCAAGTTGAACTATTCTTTCCCTCATGCTTCTATTGTCTTCCTCCTGATCTTCGACCTTCTTGGCCAACTCTATATTTGTCAATATGGTTGTAGAACCACTAGACTCAAACTCTGACATACAACAATCAATCCCAAATATTTTGCTGCTCTGATACCAATCTGATAGGGAGGTTGGATGAATCAATCATTGACTCATGCTCTAGGTCTTGCTTGGAAGACCTCTAAGGTGTCTCACTCCACCACTTCAACTTATAGGACCTTCTCTTACTTAGGATCCCCCGATCTCTCCTTACCAACCCCAACTACCAACATAACTCTTCCTACAAAGTCCACCTTGGTACAATCTTGCAACTCTAATATTAGCCCTTAATCCACTCTAAAGGCTACAATCCTCCAAAATCTTGAATTTAGCTTTGCGGAGGTGAGGAGGTGCTTTCATAGGCTTCAATCCATCCTAGCAAGGGATTTAGGGATCCACCTAGCTCCATTTCCTAGTCGCTTACACCAAACCCTCATTTTTAGGCCTAGAACCTAGGGTTTCTTTTCCGAGGGATCAGGGTTTTCCACATGGTTCTTATAAGTAACCCCCAAAATTTTCTAGGGATTCTTGGTTCTTATGTCCACCACTCAAAGATTATTGGAGCCTTGGGCCTCAACTGGCCGTACAAAGCTCTAACCTGGAAGTGGACAAAACTAGGCCTTTTTAAGCCCATTTACTGACCACACAATAGACTGTCAAGTCTTTCCCTCACCAGATGGATTGGTGGATTCTCCTCCTTGTTACCATAGCTTGGTAAGCCTCACATCTTTCCTCTCCAAAAGGGAAATTGTCTTAAACTAAAACCTTTGCAATTTTTAGTGCTCTGCACTTTGGTCTTTCCTAGCCGGGCTCTTCCCTAGCTCACCTAGGAGAAGACCTCCACAGTGGCTCCGGTGTTGTCAAGGACTTCTTACCCTACATTATGTACATCCATGGATTCTAGTCACTATTCCCAAGGGGCCATATAATTTGTGCGATGGGAAAGTGAACTAACCCTCCATTCTTCAAAAACAGCCTGGTTCAGGCCAGCAACTATAAAGAAGGCAAACTAACTACAAACAATGATTGAAAGTGAACAAAATATCTATCTACTACCACAAAATTCCTAAATAGCAATTAATCTACATCCTCCACAAACTACAGTGCCAACATTAATCCATTAAACCACTTCTTCAAGGCAAAAACTAGAAATTCACACAAATCACCATTGTTTTCTCTTGAATTCAAAATTTCCAAACAATTCAAATGCTTCCAACCTCACTCCCATGTTGAGGTCACCCTTAAATAGGGTCTCTAAATCAGTTACCCTCTTCTTTGGACACTCCTAGGCCGCTTGTAGCTTCCATTGAGCTTTATTTTCAAATTTTAGAAAAAAAACTCCTAAAAGGTCTAAAAGGTCCTAAACCTCACTTGAGCAAAACCCTTAAGGCTATTCAATGGTCAACATGACCTTCATCAAATCAAAACCCAATCAAAAATGCCACTAAGGAAAAAACATAAATGAACATGAATAGATTGCTAAGTTGGCCTAAACAAATTTCCCAAGACGTGATCTTCTAGACAACCTATGGTAACCTATGCGTGCTCCTGCACCAATATCTAAATACCCTTTTCACAGCTGTAACATGTATTTCTTTAGTTTCTGCTTGAAATCTGGCAACCAAACATATTACGTGCATGATATCCGGCCTAGTAGCAGTAAGATATAATAGCCCACCAATCATAGATATGCACATGATCTGATCGATTTTAGGACAATCATCATCCTTTCTTAATTTGCATCCATTCACCATAGGGGTACAGGCCAGTTTGGAATAATTCATTCCGAAATTCTTCAACAATTCTTTAACATACTTTGAGTGTGAAATGAATATTCCCTTATCAGTTTGATTCACTTGGAGTACAAGGAAGAAATTCAACTCACCAATCATACACATCTCAAAATATTTTTGCATCTCCTCTGCAAATTTCTTTCATATACCCTCATTTCCAATGAAGATAATATCATCAACATACACAACAACTATCAAAATTATGTTTCCTTCAACTTTAAAATAGAGATTACTATCTGTAGAGCCTTTGCTAAACCTTTTTTGTGTAAAATATTTCTCCAACCTTTCATACCATGATCTATGAGCCTATTTAAGTCCATATAATACATTTTTCAACTTGTAGATCATATCTAGTTTATTTGATAATTGAAATCCTTTTGGTTTTTCCATGTACACCTCTTCTTCCAATTCTCCATTCAGGAATGCAAACTTAACATCCATCTAGTATACCTTGAAATCTTTGTGAGGAGAAAATGCTAAGAACATCTGAATGGCCTCCATTCTTACCACCAGAGAAAATGTCTCCTCAAAATCTATTCCTTCAACATGTGAATGACCTTTGCATACAGGCCTTGCTTTGTTTCTTACTACTTCACCATCTTCATTCAACTTATTCGTGAACACCCATTTTGTACCAATAACATTCCTGTTTCCACATCTAGGAATGAGTTCCCATGTCTAATTCTTCTCTATCTATTGCAACTCTTCTTTCATTTCTCTAACCCAATTCTCATCTTTGCATGGTTCACACAATATTTTAGGTTCTATCTTAGAAAGTAAACACAAATTTACCTCAACTTCTATCACTTTTCTTCTTGTCCTTATACCTCCACTTTTATCTCCAATTGATTGTTCTTTCATATTATTTTTTTGTACATACTTTAGAGTCTTACGAGTAGGTTCCAAAGTCTCTTCTTCTTCAATCTATTTATCTTCTTCCTTATTTTCTTCTTGTACTTGTCCGTAGATAGGTTCATCTAGTTCAGATTCACTTATTTCAACTGGTATGTGCATATCTTCATCAAATTTTATAGTTGTACTTTTAACTATCTTCCTCCGTCTTTTATTGAAGCATCTATATGCTTTGTTGTTAGTTGAATATCCAAGGAAAATACCTTCATCACATATTGAAACAAACTTCCTAAGTTTCTCAACATCTCTTTTAATATAAAATTTGCTTCCAAAAACCCTAAATTACTTAACAGTGGGAATCTTGCAAGTCCATAGTTCGAAAGGGGTCTTTGTGTTGTTACCTCTAATCTGAACTCTGTTAAGAATGTAAAAAATAGTGTGGATTGATTCTCTCCAATATACATCAGGAACATTATACTCTTTCATCATGGTCCTTGCAACTTCTTGAATAGTTCAATTCTTCCTCTCTACAACTCCATTCTATTGAGGAGTTCTAGGAGCAGAAAATTATCTCTTTATACCATGCTCTTCAAAAAATGTATTAAACTCACTGGATGTAAATTTTCCACCCCTATCAGACCTTAAACATTTGATTCTCGGGTTTACTACATTCTCTACCCTTTCCTTGAACAGTTTGAATCTATCTAGAGCTTGAGATTTCTCCGTAAGAAATTTAACCCATGTCATTATGGAATAATCATCAATCAAAAGCATAAAATACCTATCACCATTAAGATGTCTAGTTCTTATAGGACCATAGAGGTTTGTATGAATCAATTCCAATATTTCGGTAATTGATTTCTCTTTTCCTTTAAAACTGCATCTTGTTTGTTTTCCCAATTGACAACTTTTGCAAACAATATTGGTAGGCTTTGTAATTTTAGGCAAATTCCTTACAAATTCTCTTGAATCGATCCTAATCATATTTTCAAAGTTTAAATGTCCCAATCTATTTCCACAACCAACTTCTCTTAACATGAGACACAAAACAGTGACCATCAAAAACTCTTAAGGTGATAAATGTTTCCATATGTTCTTCTTCCTGTAGCTACCACAATTTCAGACCCTTTTTTGATCTCACAAGTATTATCCCAGAACACAAGCTTAAATCCTTTTCTACACATTTTTCCAAAACTCAAAAAATTATGCCTTAGACCTTTAACATAGTAGACATCATCAGTACTATGTTTTCCATCAAAACTAATTGTTTGTTTTCCAACAATTTTTGCACCAGAATCATGTACAAACATGACTAATCCTCCATCATACTTTTCAAGTTTAGTTAACCTACTTTTGTCTCTAGTCATATGATTTTAACATCCATTGTCAATTACCCAATAGTCTTCATCTTGTCTAGCATAAAAGTTTGTAACTAGAGTACCTTCCATCTCATCCTTCTTGTTTTCTGAGCCACATTCCCTTTCACACCTTCCATGGTTAGTAGACACAAATTTATTATCCAAGGATAGAAACAAGCATTCATCTTTATCATCCTCAAAATCAGACTCATTGTTATAAATTCCAACATCTTCTCTAACATAATACAATTTCTTGAAATTTCTATCCTTTTTGTCTGTATTGTCTCTATTCTTCTTGTGTATAGGTCTATTTGGACATCTTGAAGCATAATGACCAATATTTCCACAACTAAAACATTTGAAAGGTAACATACCTTTGAACTTATCGGTACCTTTCTTCAAATTCCTTATAAATTTTGCTTCCAATTCCTTTGAACTTTCACTATCTAGATCATCTTCTGTCTTAGTGGCTTTGAAGTTTGTTTATGTTCTCTCCTTTTCTTTTTTAAACTTCCTCATCTCAAATGTGGTCAAAGTGCCAAATAGTTTTTCTTTAGTGAATTTCTTTGGATCATATATTTCCTCAATAGTTGAGACCTTGTCATTGTAACTCTCTGGTAGGGTCATCAAGATATTCTCTATTACATCTTCATCTATTAGAGTACCACCTTGATTTTTTACTTATTTTGCTGCAATATCAACCCTGTGAAAGTAGCTTGCAATGTCTTCACCTTCTTCCATTTTTAAGTTCTCATATATGTGATTTTCTATTACTTTCTTCAATAATTTGACTTTATCATTTCCTTCATAGATATATTTCAAATTTTCCCATACTTCATAAGTAGTTCCTAAAGAAATAACTTTTGTCCACTCAGTCTTAGATAAAGCTCTATAGATAGCATACCTTTCTTTTTCATTTTCCTCATAGGAAAAAATTTCATCTGTAGAAGAAGGACCACTAGCTAGCTCAACATATTTTTTGTCAATAGCTTTCCAAGTCTTGAAAGAAAGAGAGATCAGGTTACCTCTCATCTGTACTTTCTATTCACTATAGTTAGCTCCATCAAACATAGGGATTGAAAGCTTGTGCACCATCAAATCTACCTCAATTGGTTAAGATCTTCTTTTAGGAACCAAAGATCTGATACCAATTTTTGAAATGCACATGACAATTGAGAGAGGGGGTGAATCATTTGTCACCAATATCATTAACAAAAATATTAACTCCACATCCACTTTAATCTATTATTAAGTATGAGCATGAAATACAAATAACAAAAAGAAATACCAACACAAGAGACACCAAATTTATGTGGAAAACCCAATGAGGGAAAAACCATGGTGATGATTAACTCACAATCTAATAGTAATGCAAAAATAGATATAAAAGCTCACTCCCAAAGAGCTCACTACCCAAGATATGACTCACTATCTAGATATAAGTCTCACTATCTATAGATAGGACTCATTGTCCAGATGAGAGGCTCACTTCCTATAGATAAATATAGATAATAGAAAATCCACCACAATAGGTTCCACACATTCACATCCTTAATCGAAGAATTGAAAACACCATCAACTCACTACTTTCAGGAGTCAAACACATTAAATTATTGTTTCCTTGATTCAATTTCACACACTTTGATTCTCACGCTTGTTTCTCACTTGTCACATTTCTCACACTTAATTCAAAACAACTTGACTTGTATTTATACCATCTTCAACCTTAGAAAATTTCTCCAAGGTCGGCTACACATTATTCATTTTATAAATTCAAATTAGGTTGGTGACTCAACATTCCTATGGTCGATAACAATGAGAGTGAACCAAATACATACTTAACTAGGACCCAAAACAATATCTTGGGTCAATCACATGCTTCCTTAATTTATGCTTATCCTTTATGTAATGTGTAGACACCAAGTCGGCCAAGCCTAATGAAAAAAAACAATGAAATTTAAAGTACACACATTCAAAACAAGATGATAACATGTGGATCACATAACACACTTCACCATACACTGGAACGCCTCTTATAAACCTTCAGATACATCTATAACAACTATAAAATCTTCATATACATAACTCTTTCCACTAGTCCAACCGAACTATTAAGACACACATAGTAGCTTTTGAACAAGCCTTTTGAAGCACCAAACCATGAACACTTTTTCAAAAACATAGATAACATCATTATCAACCTTATTCTAGATCTGTAGGACCTAAAAAAATCCAAAAGAGGACTACAAAGAAAAACACATCTCTCTCAGTCCACAAACAAACAACTCTGTTAGACCAGTTCACAAACTGGTGAACATAACTTTCACTCTTCATCAACCCAAAATCCATAACTCAAGATATACCAACCAAAGATTCCCATAAACAACACTATACATCTACACAAGCATAGGATCAACACAGAAGAAATGTAGAGCATATTATTAGAGCACATTTAGAACACACACACAACTCTATCTTCATTGTTTGTTAATTTTCTCAAAAGCACTTGATAACTCATCATATTAGCACACCTACAAAACCCTAATGATAGCTCCATGTACTCAAAAAATCTCTATAGTATCTCAACCATACATGTACCACTTGTAATCACTTGATTCCTTTCTCTAAAATAACTTGAAATATGTTGAAAATAATGACAACATTAATGACAACACCACCATACTCATTCATACTTGCAATAGTATTTTCTTATTGTTAATAGGTATAGTAGCATAAGAACAATCCAATTTTATTTCTCCCCCTATATATTTACAAAATATTCTACTTAAAAGTATACCATAATTCTCCGGTATGTCTGCAACCAGAATGGTGAGCTTGATCCATTTGTTAGGTCAGGATGCAAGTGCTACTTGAGCATGCTTAATCTTTCTGATTAAGGGAACTTGTTTAGATTCCATAGAATAACATTTCTTGAATGTCTTAGTCATCTCCAACCCCAAGGCTTGTGCGATTTGTGCAGGAATAACATTATCAGAAGCACTCAAGTTGATAATGAAATTGTGTACTCTATACTCGTTTACAAACATCGATATGTAAAAGGGATTGGGTTTCTCATCAAATGTGTGTGATGTAGGCAGCTTTCCATTGGATATCACACTCACCGCTGAATTCTCGATGCTCGCCATCTTTTCATCTAGTCCTATGTGTAACTCATAATATCCTAGCTTGACATATTCAATTAACCTATCCAGCTCTATAGGATTCATCCTTAAATATTCTGCTTGATATATCAGCACTTTGATTTTACAAAACTCTACTATGTCAAAATATCCAGTTTATTTTTCAATGGACAACACACTTGGAGTTTTAGAAGAATCATCAGCTACAATTTATGATACATTTTCGCCTTTTGAAATTGCAATATCTCTAGTAAGTAACACCTTAAGATAATTTTGGGTACCTATTTGGTTGACATGTTGCTAGATTCTAGTGATGGCAACATAGTTAGGCTCATCTAGAGTGATATAGACGTCCCCTCCTCTATCACTGTCGGGCTCAAATTCTAAGGATCTATTTGTAGAGTTGCCATATTGATTTGATGAAATGATTTCTTTCATGATATCTTCAATAACTTCTTTGATGGTGTTCAATTATATAAACCTATTCATTTTAGGACATTCGGCACCATCATGGTTAGATGTGAGGTGAAAAACACACATACTCTTCTCATTGTCTTCAGGAGGGGATTCAATCGCTAGCCTTTGTTGAGTCAAAGGAAAGGGGAGTATTTTATTTCCTGGTTGAAAGTTCACCTTCCTCAAAATGCCTTGATAAGGTTAATTTCAATTTGTTAGTCTCCTTTTGAGAGCGATATTATCATTAGCCAATATTTGGATTAAAGGATTTGAAAAGGTGGTAGGAAGCGCTTTGTTTGTATGCAGTTCTCTTTTCCACTTTCCTATCAAGATGAAATCATCTTCTAACTCAATAGCCAGTGCCCTGTGGCCTCAAGAGTATTTGTTGGTTGTCTTTTCAAGAGGAGATTGATGTTTGGATGTTGCGTGTTGATGAAAAAACACTTTTGTATTGCCTCAAATGGTCTTTTGGTGGGATCAATTCGATTCATCGCTCTATTAAATTTAGCTATTAAATATGAATTTAGTCATTTGAGTTACTTTTGCTATTAAATTCAGGTCATCATCTGCACTATTGAATCTTTCTTCGAATTTGCTACACATTGTGGCCCAATTGGTAATAAACCCATGAGGTAACTGGCAAAACCAATGAGTTGTTGCACCAGCTAAGGATTCTATGAAGATTCTAACTGCCACATCCTCATCTTGCACTGCAAGCATGCCACATGTAGTGAAGAAAGCATCAATGTGTTCTTTGGGCGAAATCATTCCATCACCTTGAAACTTGGGAAAAAATTTACGACAACCTTTAGGCAAGTCATGCAAATAATTCCCCAATTACAGAGGACCAATAGCAGCACCCCGAGGAATAGGCTATTGCGGTTGTTGGTGATCCATATTTGAAGAAAAATTAATCACTAATGAAAGGATTATCCTGTGTAAAATTAAGGCCTCGTATAACAACTCCGATATTCTTCTCAGTAAAATTTCCAATATTTTCACCTTAAGTGAATAAATCATGGTGCCATGAAATAGCAATAAAAAAAATTATTCCAATAATGTAAATTACATGCTTAATTGAAATAACACAATTCCAATTTGTCATTGAAATCTCAAGTAATTATACAAATCTTCCCAAAATATAGATATCATATTTGTGAAGAAAAATTTTCCTTTGTGTGTGATTTTATTTTTCGGCTCTATTTTGTCTTCAAGAGGAGCCTAGAGTGAGGATTTTGTATTTCTGAATAGATGCGCAATACGCCACATAGTGGTTGTGCATCTCTTAGTGAGTATTGTCTCTTTTGTCAAAAAATGGACCACGTGTTGGTCTAGCAAGCATTTTCATATTTTCACTTTTTGCAGAGAAGAAGTTGTCCGCCCGTTTGACACGTTGCCCATTCGCATTGTATCCCAACAAAGGAATGTTTGACCTGGAGTTTGACGAAATGCACTGTACTTTTATTCAATAACAAGATGTGAGGTGGTGCTACCGAATCCACTTGGGTGATCGATAATAATGACTAACAAACTATCTTTTGGGATCAGAGCGAATACAAGGGTTGATCCTTTTGAAATATCTAAGCGACATAAATATGGTAGCAAGAAAAGATCTAAAGGAAAAAATCTCAAGCTATCAAGTTTGGACATCAAGCAGTCATTGTTTCTAGGGAAGGTCAGAATTTTCTCTTCTAAGGTGGCTATATATTGGAAGCGGCAGGCATGAAGCAAGGGTTCCAAAAAAAATTCCTATTGGAAAAGTGTTTTAATTTTTTCTTAGCGAGTAGAAGAATTTATTTTTAAAGGTTTATAGAAGACTGTTTCACTCTGGAATTTTATGTCTATTTTATGATCAAACTATTATCATATTGGAATCCGATCTTTGTTTTAAATTTTATTTGAATTTGAAGTACAGGTTATTCTGAAAAAATACTTGAAACTATGCATGCTATGGTATTTTTCAATATTTATTTCATTATATCTGTGTCCAGAGTAGAACATTGTGTCTTGCTAATCTACATATTTTTGATTCTCGAACTTCTAATCTATTTGTATATATGAATTTGTCATAAAATTTAGAAACTATACTATGTCATTAGACTTCTTTGTTTTCTTTGTAAGTTTATCATTTCTTTCATAATATGATATATTAGGAGGGAGAGTTTGTATTTCTTTTAGAACGTTTTCCTGTTAGGTCTAGAACTTGTATGCATGATTCAAATCTTAATATACATTTCCTAAGGGTTGATTGAATGACTGTATTTGTGCTTGTATCGAGCCTCTATTGTCCATTCTCTTCCTACCAATCAAGGGGAGTGATGTTCTGTGTCTAACATATCATTAATAGATAGAAGTTTTTGATTTTGAAATGTTGTAAAAGCATTGGAATATCACCATCTTTCATGTTTTTCTATTTGCATTTATTTTTCCCTTTTCCCAAACTTAGAGAAGAGACGACTTTCTATAAAAAATATTGGAGGTATTGAGTGAGACAAATGTTGTCTCCCACTTGCTAGATTTCCCATAAGACTGTTGGAGAGGCACAAGCTTTCATAATCAACATTTATTTTTCTAGCACACCTGATGGGAAATTTCCAAAGGCCTGATTGGAAATCAAAAATATCTCTAAATCAGACCAGAGGAAAGAAACTGAAAGTTTCATGCCCAGGGTTAAAACAAGAGAATCATCAAAGGATAATTTTTAGTACTCCTAGTTACCAAATTCGATACCTAGAAGAATAAGAACCGTATGTTATGTATCATTTGTGAGAAGAGGAAGAGTAATGAGTAATAATATGAAATCTAGATCTTTGTCTACTCTGCTTGAAGGCCGAAGTTTTCAGATAAGAATACCAGTATATCCAATTCATTGGAATCTTTTTTTTATGGCCCATACACCTCGTTCCACTCCTAGAAAATTTGTGACTTGGGACAATTGTAGCCTACTGTAGCCGCTAGCTCTACCCAATGTCTAGCCTGCCATACCTACTAATGCCCTCAAGGCTATTCCAAAAATTTTGGGAGAATATTGTAAAAATCCTTCTGAACACCTTCAAGATGTAGCGGAGGTATGTAGGGTGCATAGTATCACCGAGGAGAATATCGCCATGAGATTACTAGTTGCTTCTTTCAAAGGGAAGGTTCAAGACTGGTACAAATATTTGACTTCAAGTTCTATCACTTCATGAGATGAGCTCAGGCAAAAACTTTTCAAGAATTTTTCAGAGAAGGGAGATCATTCCTCATTGTTGCACCAACTGATCACCATCAAGAGAGACCCACAAGAATCCATGAGAAACTTTACCACCAGGTTTAACAAAACCTAGTAGAGGATCTCAATAACTGCATGATCCCTAGCTGCTATGGCCTTTATTTTTTTTCTAAAAGCCATCAATTTAGAAATCGTGATCCATATAAATTCTATGGGAGGAGATACTCTACCTAATGCCTATTACCTAGCAAATCAAGCAAAGAATAGTTTGATAAATACGGGGAAACTTCCACCGTGACCTTTGATGCTCATTTTTACCGAGATCTTCGATGTCCCGTTCTGACAAGAGTCTTCTCCAAGCACTCTAGCGACCCAAACATCAAGCTCAACTCCACCCCAGTCTATGTACGTATACCCAAATACGTAGCCAGGTGCATCGATTTCTTCCTCTACCATGGCCAACCTTAATGATATGAAAATCTTGATACGATCTTTTGCTAATGAGATAGTTCTCATTAAGTTGCAACAAGAAGCACCTCCAAAACAAGAAAATCAGACATACCAAGTGGGCAGACCCTTTTACCAGTAGAATATGCAAAGTACATATCAAGGACCTTCTGGTCAGGGAGGCCATCAATCCATAGCTGCTAATCAAATAGACCTGGTCACTATGCCATTGTAAATGATTAAAGATAGCCAAGGAAAGAAGTTGATTCCAGGACAAAACTATTTGGCGGATGATGAGAACATGTGGTTTTTTCCTTGCAATGATAGTCACATGCCTCAAAATTGCCCCAAAGGAAACTTCTAGCATAAAATAGTGGAGAAAAGAAGCAAAGGTGTACAAACCAGCATGGAAGAGTATGAATCTCTCAAGATGGAGAACACTTGATTTAGAGCACAAATTCAAGGCATGTCCATGGAGCAAGAGCTGAAAATAGCACCCAATCAGGCACTTTTCTCTTGGATGGAAGAGTATGATATAGTTTTTATAAACGAAGCCCCTAAAACCACTACTCTGAAGGTACAATCGGATTACAATACCACATCCAAGAGAAGGCTCACTAGGGAATATGTGTTGTAGCCTCTCCCTCATTCCCAGCCTCACCCCTTGCCGCCATCTAAAAGACATTGGTGTCAGCCTACCAATCGGTCAATTGTTCAACTAGGTTCATCGCGATAGATTCTGCCAACACCCAATAGATTGCCCGATAAAATATACAATCTATTCACAACAGATAACCTTCCATAGAAGCTAAGGGAGATTCTACCATTTAGACCCAAAGTTCAGCTAGTTGGAATGCTTAATGTAGTGGAGTATATGAAGAAGTTTCCCACCAATGTTTATCTATGGGGCATAATATAAATCCCTGAGCAAAGCTCATTGTTTGAAGGAGCACTCAGAAATGAAGAATAAAAGTCGCGCGAGGAAATTCCACAATGTAATCTGAATGAAGTGGAAATCCTTGCATCGGATCCTCGGAATCTCAAGATGGTAGCCTATATGAATGACTTAGAAAAATAAAAAGGGGGATAGTTGAGTAAGCCAAAGCCTAATCCTTTCTTTTTAATGTTAATCATGCGAGAAAAGCTTTTGCATAGTAATATGATTGATTTGAAAGCTAGTACAACAGTCATGCTGAACCCAATGGTTGATGCTTTAATGCTCAATTATGAACCTTTAGAAAAGGGGATCATGCAGTTGGATGTGAAGAAGGTTTTGACTATTGGTCAGATAAAATATTTATCCTTAACTCTTATTTCATGTTCGAGCCAGACAGTCTTGCAAGAGGTAGTGATAGTTGACATCCCTCTAGTCTTTAGAATGTGCCTCTTCTGAGATTTCACCACAAACCTGGGAAAATACCTAGCACTAGATTGGTCTCACCTGATACTAAGAACTAAGCATGGATCAAAGATGAAAATTCGTTTAGTATCTCTACATGTTGAGCACATAGCAGATAATGTTTTTCTTTGTTTTGAAGTTGTGCATACTTCTTTTTTTTAACAAGAAAGGTATTACTATGAGATGATCGAAGATGAAGAGGATACGAGTGAACATACTCCCCAAGACAAGGTTCTCCTTAACTAGTTCATCGATTCTGATCCATTTGGAAATTTCCATACCACGGGATTGGGTACTTATGTCATATTTGATGATGACATGGTCCACCCAAATTTGATGGAAGATTAGGCAAGTTATAATGATCTGATGGATAATCGTCTATCAACCATGTACTTTGATGGTGCTAAATGCACAGCCGGTTCTGGAGCAAGAATTTGATTGTTGTCTCTGATAGGATTCAAGACCCTTAAATCCTATCATTTCCAGTTGTCATGCTCAAATAATGATGTGGATTACAAAGCCTTAATCCATGACCTTCTCCTTGTCAAGCAGATGGGTGTGAAAATATTGCAAGTGTTCAGAGATTCTGAGTTGATAGTAAGCCAAATTTGTGGTCAAGAAGTGGAAAAAAACACCAGGATGAAGGTTTATAGGCATCAGATTTAGGACCTGATTGAATTTTTTGAGGCTTTCAATATACAAGCTATTCCTTGGTCCTTAAATAATGCAGTGGATCAGATGGCTTCCATCAGGTCACAGTTTGAGCCTCCCCCAACTCTAAAAAAAGTGTCATCCACATTGTTGTTTGACCATCAATCCCTGACAATGAATTGAACTAGCAGATATTTAAGGATGATGCCCAGATAGCTGATTTTGGTAAGAGGTCTGAACAACCTTCAGACCATTTGGAATTAGTGTTTCAGCTGCCCAAAGGGTAGGTTATTCAACTAAAAGGGAATAAATTTCCTTGAGGTTTGATTTCCCTCGAGAATCTTTCTGATTGTGATGATGTGAGGAATGGAAAGCAATAGTTCACAACCAACGAAAAGGATTACGAAGAGCTAGAAGTCAGAAATGACATTAAGTTAAAATTTAGGAGAAATGTATAGTGGGAGGACAGAGAAAGACTAAAGAATTTGTGTTCCATGTATGAAGGGGTTATAGAATGGACTTACAATGACCTCAGAGGGTATGACCTTGGTATAATTCAGCATACGATCAACTTGGTGGAGGGGTCAAAGTCCATCCAACAGAAACAAAGGCCTATTAACCTAAAGGTCGAAGCGTTGATGGCTCAAGATCTCACCAAGTTGATTGAATCCTGAATCATTTATCTGATTAAACACTCAACTTGGGTGTCTAATCTGGTACCGGTTCGGAAGAAGAATGGTGACATTAGACTTTGTGTTGATTTTCAGGACTTAAATAGGGCCTCGCTCAAGAATCATTACCCTTTTCCATCCATGGAGCAGATTTCACAAATAGTGGTCAAGTCTGAGATGTTCTAATTACTCGACGGTTTTTTGAGGTACAATTTGGTACTTGTCAAGGAGATAAATCAACATAAGATGACATTTACCACTAAGTGGGGCATGTTCGCATACACAAATATGCCTTTTGAACTCTCAAATGCTAGTGCAACCTTTCAATGGGCCATGGACATTGCTTTAGTAGGATTAATTAATTCAATTATTCTAATTTACCTGAATGACCTGACCATCTTTTCAAAGGTGAAAGTTGATGATTTTGAACATTTAGAGTAGATCTTTCAGAGATGCCAATAGTTCAGGATTTCCTTAAATCCCAAAAAATGTGTTTTTGGAGTCCCTCAAGGTAAGATTCTTGGTTTTGTGGTGTCCAAGGAGGGGATTGCAATAGACTCTGAAAGAGTTAAATCCATATTAGATTTTCCTTTACCATTAAATCAAAAGGGGTTACAGACTTTCTTAGGAAAGATTAATTTTGTCAGTTGTTTCATCTCCAACTTTGCAAGCATCAACAGGCCCATTACCTTGATGCTTTAAATAACATGATTTTCAAATGGACCCCTGAAGGCAAAGAAGATTTTGAACAAATAAAGAAGGCTATTTCCGCTACTCTAGTATTCGCCAATCCACACTTCTCTAAGGATCTTCTGATATATGTATACAATGGGGAGCATAGTATAGCATTTTTTCTCACTCAAAAGGATGAAAAAAGAGAATGAAGAGCATCCAATTGCTTTTCATTCAAGAACTCTTAAAGGCTATGGGTATGTGCAGGATCATCATGGAAAAAATAGGCCCTTAAGTGGCAATAAAATTCAGAAAATTAGAGTTAGGAAACTTGACGTAAAAACTTGAATAAGCTATCTATATTATTTCAAAAATATGTAAGAATAGAATCTGAAGAAAATTGAATGTAGTTTCTAAAATACTAGGTTTATTTTTTATTTTTTAAATCTATTTGGTGAAATTTTGAAATTTCAATCGAGTAGTACTTAAATTTAAGGGAAAAAATAAGAAGTAGGTGTCTGTTTGACCACCCTAACCACAATAAAATGATAATATTTCTTTATAATATTTTAAATATATGTAGGGGACTCATGTCCGGATGTGATGCATATTGTTTTCTAATTTTTTTCCAAGTAAATAATTAATTATGATTTTTTATTACAAATTCTAAAAAACATAAAAAACTATATATCTAACAACCTTCACTTGGTCAAAACTTCATGAAATTAAATTTTATTTTTATTAATACTATAATATATGAAGCATAGAGTGTGACGCATATTTCGGATTCAAAAAATGTGATATCATTTGAAAATTATACATGTTTTTCAATCAGCCTATCAATCAATAATTTAGTCATAATTCAAATAGAAAATGAATAATAATTATTTATTAAATTAAAAGTAAAGCATAATTTATATTGGTGGAAAGCTGAGAATATCCTTTAAAAACCTTTTCGTTTCATCAATTTTGGGTAAAAAAAAGTTTTCAGCCACATGGGTCATCATATCACTTATAGATATCGCCACGTTTTGGCCCATCATCATCTGCACATACCCCTATGAGACCAAGTATAATTTTGTAGAAAAGAAGTCATTTTCCCTTGTCAAGAGCCTCAAAAAGTTTTGACACCTAGTGTCGGCTAACAAGATCACTATTTTGGTTGCTCACTTGAGTGTAAGGAAATATATCATAGAGGGAGAGATAACCGAAAAAAGAGATAATTGGATCACCAAAATCCTAGAATATGATGTGGACATCAGGCCAACCAATCTTGTGCTAGGAAGAGGCCTATGCAAATATATTGCACATGAGTCAGTTTCAAAATCTGACAAACAGATTAATCAAGTTTTTTCCAACTAGTTTGAATCTGAAGAGTCATGGGTAATGGATTGAACATTATACATGCATAAGGGATATTACCTGTAGACACATAAAAATGA